>KK100172.1:169486-193982 GCA_000611695.1 Rhizomucor miehei CAU432 | reverse complement strand
AAGCGAGGTCGCAAAACTGTTGAATTATATTTCCGTTCAAGTGGCTGGTATCGATGGTTTGGTTAGTTGCGAAACGTGACATATGTGATGTTTAGTCCAGAAAGACTTTTCAAATAAGCATTTGAACAGAGACCTAGGATCAAATAACTTTGTTAGAATATGGGGCTAACATAACAGTTGAGCTTCTGTTACCTTATCCTCATGCTGTACCTGGCATTGAGTGACATAAATGAATTTCGGGATAAACAGCCAATCGCGAACGCAAGTAGATGACAAGATAGACCTGTGTCTTAGCGAGTAAAGAGCTCCTTTGAGTCGATCAACGTGTTCTTCAGAGCCCACTGCAAAAATAAAATAGTTAATACTTGGTCAGATCAATTGATGCATGTAGTAGAAGAAGCTTACAGCTTTTATCCCGTCGTAATCCATCGCTCGAGGATGAAGAAGGCATCTCAACGAACCTTCCGCACCATTGAAATACGATTTGCTGTCGCTGGCAACGCACTTTGCCTCGCTTTGATTCAGAGATTGTGAGTACTAACGCATCGTCCGAAGATCAGCGCGATATAGTTTGCTATTCTTGCTCTTACTTTCTACAGTTTACTACTATTTCTCCAAAATGTGCATCTTAATGTATAGTTAAGTCATCTTTCACTGTCCTCGTTATTCATATCGCCAGGAAGACAGGCAACTAGACTACATTTGTTGGTAATTCAGGGCCATAAATGTATACCTTCAATTGTATTAATGACCAGCAAAGACGTATGCGATAATCCTCAAGTGAGTACATAGATCGATCCGCCTGTCGTCGTCAATGATAGCACATTGTAGTACATAAAAATTTGTTTGCATGTCATCATCTTTATTAACACTTACTGATGCTTATCCTTTAAAGAGCTCGATGACATTGTTGATCGATATTATTCGATAAGCAAGTAGCAACAGGAAGATCGTTTACACGCAGGAACCCATATACACTGCTGATCTGCGCACTGCCTTGATGTAAAAAGAATGGATATTCCAAATTTGGCAACTCGAAAAGGTGAAAAAGCTCGGAGGAGAGGCTGTCAAAAAGTCAAACTACTGTTTCCATCGATCTCATGACCAAAGTTCAGAAGCAAGCACCTCCAGTAAAACCAGTCAGCGATCCAGCTGTAGCCGAGAGATATAAAAGGAGGCTGGAGTCTCCACAATCGCTCATGCCAAATGTAAAATCTCGACGGATACATTTACTGACCTGGGCTGTGTCCATTCGTAAGTAACCGACGACCTGCTACCCTTTTGTTTCTTTGGAACTCTGTGAGAACTCAAACTCTCGAGTTAGCCTTGACAGCCTACGTAGTATTATTTGCAGATTTTGGTCCTCAAGAACACTGCTTTTCACCGGTACTAATTTTTGCTTCAACTAATGCAAAAAATACAAGATAACGGGGTTGCTAACTACATTGTTTTATCAAGCTTCGCCGTTGGTTCGAAGCAAAGCGAAAGCAGTTTTGGACTCTTTCTCCACAGGAACAACAAGACTTGAAAGAGCAAGGTCGATTGTAGGTTTTTACATGTTTTATACCATCATTTTTTAAATAGAAATACAATCACATTCATCCCATCATCGTTGCAACACTCTCTTGAACATGTGAATGTTATATTGTATACTGGTTTGCTTGGATGAGTAAGAAATACTGAATACAGATTAAGTACACAGATGAAACAAAAGGTACAGCACAGGAAGGGGAGGGAATAACAAACAAAACGATGCTATGTATATATCTAGCAGTTGAGAGGGGGGAAGAGAAGACTAAAGATATAGAAGTAAGGGAGCGGCAAGGAAAAGGAAGGTATAGAATCTGAGAAAAAAAAGTATCAACAGAAAGCACTTCTATACTGTCCCTTGAGGAGGCGAGTGTTTTGGTGAGTGTGATGATGGATGGGTTTCGTCTTGATGTACCATGCTCTTGGACAAATATACATATTCTTCCTTTTCCTTGTCGTCTGGTATTACTTTCTTCTCAGTGCCGGCAGCGTCGGTCATCATCTCGTCCTCGTCATTGGATACCCCATTCCGTTTGTTCTCCGTTGCTTTATCTTCGTTGCTGGAATTACTACTGGAACTGCAATTTTCTTCGTCATCCTCAGCTGTACAATCCATTGGTGTGCCCGCTGATTGGAACTCTTCTTCTTCGTCCTCGTGATTCTTCGTTTCGTGGTCTCTTTGTCCGTCTGCATTGTCATCCTTTGGTTCTGGATTGATTGGTTCCTCCACCATCGGTGATCCAGCATTTTCGGCTTCTTGCATTATTATCTCTGGTCTTTCTCGTCTTCCTTCTACTTCTTCCTCCTCTTGTTGTTGTTTGCGATGCTCCTGCGCCTTTGCTTCTTGGCGCGCCTTTAAGCGTTCTGGGTCCACAAGATCATGTACAAAAGAGCGTACATCAATGTCTTTATCCAGCGCTAGATGATACAATGCTTCATCCAAGCTTTGGCCAGGTCTCGATTCACCTTCACCTAAAGCATCAGGGAGGACCAAGTCTTGGAGCTCTTGCCTGTAAGCACCTGAAGTAAAGTTAGCATTTCAAGCATTTCTTCGACAGCAGCTATCAAACTTACCATTGGTATGAATTGCACGTATCACGCGCGAAGTAGCGATACGCACATTCACTACAGGATCTTCACACAAAGGCGCTAATCTTGGTAAGAAGAAGGATGCAAAATCTGCTGCACATATTCCTGCTTCAAGCAAAAGTTTGCATATTTGTACAAATCTGCAAAGAAACAAATAAGAGATTAGATAAGCACTAAGCAAGCGTTTAAATTCTGTTCCACGTACATTAAACGGCCACGGTATGATTCGGATCGTACAAACTCGTCCAGTTTCTCCATTACATGGTTCAAAAGCGCCAAAGCGAACTCACGGCGACTATCAACGGTAACTTCTCCTTCTTGCTCGGTTTGTGACAAGGTTTCTCCATCTTCATCCACTGCTCTCTTCACGATATCCAATATCACAGGAAACTAATGCACGAGTTAGCATTTACAGAAATCAGTTATGTGGTATCATCATATGCTTACAGCTTCAACACCTGTTTCTCTGACAGCCGCAAATTCGTCCTGGCATGCCCGAATCGCCAATGGTAGGATATGCTCCACCACCCGCGCTGCATCGAACAGTAAAGCAATATCTCGCAACTGTGCCGCCAATATATCTCGCAACCGCCAGTTGGTCATGACACCGTCCCATACTTCTGCCAATATTGGAATATACTCGTTTCGAGAACTGACAGCCAATGTACCGAGAAACTCTGCCAAATGTTCCAATACTCCTTGCTTAACATCGTCCAAGTCCATGAGATACAAGGCAAAAATCTGTACAAGATCTCGCTCGGTGCGTTCAGGGCCGATAATGCGCGCAATTTCGTGCAATGAATATGCAAATGTTCGTCGTACTTTGATTTGATAATCCTTGGTCAGGTTGAGATATGTCTCCTTCAAGTGAGAGTCCCAATAGTCGGCTCCGGCAGTCAAAACTACAGCAGGAAAGTTGTATGCGCAGATAATGGCACGATCTGTTTCGAGTTTATACATTTGATTACTGTTTGCGCTCGGGCCGAGAGAAAGGAAAAATTCAAGAAGTGGCTCTGGTACCTAAAACTCCAAATGTTAAATGTACGTTGCATAAAAGGGCGAACAGGCTTAACACTTACCTTCCCTGGTCGACCAGTTGTTTCCCAATCTTCAGGCAAGAACTTTGCAATTAGCTCGCCGATAATTTCGGCCAATGTGTTTCGAACGTTTCGTGACACATCGTTTTTGAATAATTTGACTCCTTCAACGGCAATCTGTGTCCGAACATCTTCTGGAAGCACACCGCTTAGTAATGGGAGAGCAAGTACACATGATCGTCGAACGTGCCAGATTGTGTCGCGAGAAAACGTTTGATACAATGGAAGCTAAGAAAAAGAAACTTGTAAATATATCTTCCGCTTTGAAAGCAGACGACGACAATGACTTACTAATCGATCCAAAGCCACTTGGTGATCTACGACCACTGCCAAGTTTCCAATAGCTGCTGCTGCTTCTTTTCGTACGTAGAACATTTGGTCGTTTGCCATTCGTTCGATTATTGGTAAACACAAGTTTGTGCATCTTTCCGGACCCAAAACATTTGCCAGAGCAGATATGAGCTACAGAAAATAAGAAAGAAGAATTCGTCGTTCAGAGAAATATCACAGAAAATAATTATAGTTTCATTCTTCCTTACAGAAAGGCACATCATCTTGGCTAGATTGATTTCGCCTTGATCTACATCGTCGGCTGATGGATGATGACCCATAAATCCGCCTTCGTCAAAATTGCTCGATCGTTCTTCTGATGAGCGTTCGTTATCCATATCATGCGAGTCGTTTTCTGCATGCCGTGTTCTTCCATCCACTATCGTCATCAAGCCCATTACTATGCCTTCGAATATTTCGACATCCAACAATTTTTTGTAGTATTCCTCATTTTCGGTTTCTTTTGCATTTGCCAGCTCAGTTGCGACAGATACGATACATTGTTGGCCCAGAGATGCCAAACTGGAGTTTTGGTCGAGCAGAAATTCAATCAGAAGTGGTGCAAAGACGTGGGCTGGTATATGCAGGCTTCCGTCATCCGAGGCTTTAGATGATGGAGATCGGCTGCGACTATTGCTCGGTGATTCCGTCCACGAATGTTCTTTCTCAGTAGATGGTTTCGGTTCTTCATGTTGTTTGCCATCCTTGTCTTGGTCCTGCTGCATATCGTGCTCCATCTCGTCTTTTTTAGTATCTGTCGGGCTATTTACATCCATGGTTTCTCCAACCACAGGCGCTGGTACGGATATCGGCTCGAGTTCTTCATTTTCGGGCGGAATTGTTGTCTGTGCTGCAGCGATACTTTGTACGTTCTTATTTTGTGTTTGAGGTTCTGCCGGGGCTGGCTCCAGCACTGGTGGTGCATTCTACAGTGGCAGCACTTAGCTATACATTGTTGAAAGACAAAGATGTATATCATTTACCTTGTAGTAATACATGATTATCCTATCGAGTTCGCTCACAAATGTTTCCCTGACAGCATCATCTGGATCGGTACCGATTTTTAACACCATCGGCAATACATAGTTGACAGCTTCCGAGACGCTTATTTCGTTGATGGTATTTGCTAATTCCTTGGCAACAAGTAATCTAAGCGTTTTGTTTTAGGAACATGGAACTGCAAACGGGGCTGCCAATAACGGAGATCTCGTGCCTGTGAATCATCATATCACTCTTGTTGAACATATAGATGCGCTCCATAGGAGTCAATGACTCGTCCATTAAGAGATCGTCCTCCAAATCATTCGTAGATACTTCTGCTTAAAGAATGAACCGACCATCCTGCTGTGTCGTAACCAGCCATTTACCTTCAGACATTGCCTGCAGTAAAGAATCCGTATTAAAACCTTCCGGCGGTGTAGATTCCGGAAAGTCGTCCTTTTCTTCAGCAAAAGCTATCTGGTCATCATGTTCAGGCACCGTGTCTTTTTTCTCTTGGCCGCGGTTAGCTGAGCCGTTCACCGTGGGATCCTCCGATGGTGGCGCGATTTTCGAATCAGGCTGATCCTCATGAAACGGCGATTCGACGTAATCGTCCTGCTCCTCCGCAAAATCAAAGCCGAGGTCTATGTGCATA
Organism: Rhizomucor miehei CAU432; assembly: GCA_000611695.1. Classification (NCBI taxonomy): domain Eukaryota; kingdom Fungi; phylum Mucoromycota; class Mucoromycetes; order Mucorales; family Lichtheimiaceae; genus Rhizomucor; species Rhizomucor miehei. The sequence goes on along the minus strand of KK100172.1, from coordinate 188,300 downwards.
CAAACATGAGTAAGAGTCTTCTAGGATATGACGTGCATAAAAGCAACGAAGCGAGGAATAGTACCAGCCATGGAGTTTAATCTCGTGAAAGTGGAGAAGGGAAAGGGTCGGGGAGTAAGTGAGGAGTGAGAGAGAGAGAAACGTTGAAACGTTGAACACGGAGCCTCAATGTCAATTGTGCCACGACCGTTTCCAACTCTAAAGACGCCATCAACTTCTATCGCAATGACCTTTTCGACTTGCTGATACAACATTCCTTTTGTCTTGGTAACGTACATATCCTGAACTATGTCTTATCGTGCACGTTGATATCTGAATGTCATCTAATCCATTTTACAGTCTGCCAACATACTATTCATGCAAATATGTCTTTGATAATAATTTGATGCATTTTTTCTTTCTTCTTTTGTTATTATCAGCATGTAATTTGCTGGTTTGGTTAGCCATTTAAAGTGAGCGATTTGAATGTGATCGAGCTCAGTCTCGCTGCGCTTCTTCCGCAATGCCCGTAACTTATCAAAGATACACGTTTCAAAAGAAACTAAAGACGCTCTTTCCGGACCACGCACTTGCACCGAATGTAGATATCCTGGTAAGCTTCTATTGTAGAAATAGCTGATCAAGGGTACTTTAACACTAACATGCTTCAGATCTACCTTGATTACATTCACTTCATGCAACGATTAGCAGAAGAATCTGAAAAGGCTGCTGCAGGTGGACACACTCGCTCTTTAAGAGCAGCACACATTGATCAGGTCATGGAGGTGGGTCTCTAGCTATTTCTGTTTCCTTTTGATACAAGTGGATGATTGCTAACCTGGATTTTTGGGTGTGTGTCTCTCAGCGCGTGCTTCAAGAATTTCGCGGTTAAAACGAAATGCTGTATTGCCCCCCTTCTGTATCGTAACGATAAAGTATCCATCTTTGGCACCCCTTCATCATACAACAAGACATACAGAAATGGCCATCGCTTCCTGCTCCTGGTCAGGAGCTCTTTGGCGGCAGGAGGCAACACCAGGCTTCTTTTATTTTCGTTTCGAACGATAAAGATGAGTTTTTAAGGAGCACTGGGCGGACGCGTTTGTTTCTCATTTCACCTTTTTCTCTCTCTTTCCCTCACTTATCCTATTACTTTAGCGGGTTTGATATCCTCTTCCCCGTCCCTATTCCACTCATTTACACTTTCTACTATTATTACTATTAAACAATATGCAAAAGACGAGACAAAACGCCGTAATTCACATTCCTCTACTAGTATTCATCCAATGGACGAGTATCGCCGTGATCGGCTTAAACGCCGTGGCCCTGGGATCCATTAGCGGTGATCAAGGCCTTTTGGACATGAAATCCGGATCGCAGGATTATTTGCTGCTTGTATTGGGCGGCCTCTCTCTCCTCAGCTCGTCGTTCTTGATATGCTTGTATTTACACACCTACTTTCACCTAATCAATAATGAACGTTCTGCTCCTTCGCGCACAATTTTGACAGCAGAGCTAGCGGCAGGTATACTCCTGGTCGCTCTTTGGGCGTCGGGAACTTGGGTCATCATGTCCAGTTATCACAGTAAGTCGTACTTCACGAATCTGATCACCGAATTTGGATTGCTTAGCAGATTTTTGCTATATCAGCTTCGTCTCCCTGCCATTTCGTTGAGTCCGAATATGCTCACGTTGAGCAACAAGCTTGCGATATGCTTGGATGGACTATCATTCTAGGTGAGCTCCCTTCAAACACGTTTTCTTCTATATTAAGATCTACAGACAAATGTATAGATCTAACCAATTTATCGTTCGTTTATTTTATTTTAGCTTGTATCAATATTACCGGCTGGGCTTTCGTCATTCTAGTAACTCTTTTTACGTTAATTCAGACCTCCTTTCAACAATCACCTGCGACCGTTTGTACAGTCGAAAGTCCCACTTTGAATTACCCATATTCCGAGAAGATGCCGAGTTTACCATCGTACTCGTCGCAGAAACAGCTTATTGCCGAACCTGAACCTACCGCTTGCACACGCACATCCTCTCTACGACCCACGAAAAGTTGGTGCTCAGAGTCGTGGTCAGAGGATAACGACGAACGATCTTCCTTTGAGCCTGTTCCACTTGACGATCTACCACATATCCAAGTAGGCATGTCGCGCATGGATCTCACCTTTGCGGCACGCTCTTATGAGGAAATCAAACTGTAATCGACCATTTTTTCTATACGAGTAGTGAGGCCTTTCTTTCTTTTACAATAGTGCGGCTCAAAGCGTGAGCCAATGTGGTAATTTTTGTTTTTGTCTTTGTTGATACAGTATTTAAGAATATATACACACGATTATCTCTGCTCTGTTCTAAAAAGCTTCTTCCTTGCCAATATCCCAAGCGCGAGGTTTCGGTGGCTCTTCCACCCACACATCAGTCCCGGAACCGGAATCACTGTCATGACCGCCGTTGTTTTCGTTTCTTTTTCTTCTTTTTGCTCTTGTGTTTCTTTTCCTTTTTCTCCTTCTTCTTTTTCTTTTTCGTTGATGTTGATGCGTCGTCAGGGTATTCTGTCATTATCAATTCGTCTAAATCTGATTCGATATCGTATGCTGGATCGTAATGTTTTGAAAAATGTGCATCCATGTGTGAACTTCCAACTTTGCCTCGACCTCGAACTACAGGTTGCTTTTCGCTGCGAGTCGGCAAAGGAGAGGGCGAGCGTCGTCGATCGAGTGAGCGTGAAAGGTCATGTTCGTCGTCCTCCTCCGTATCATCACGGTCTCGTCGATGCCTTCGTCGATTAGGTGAGCGCGACCGATTGTGCCTCCTCTCTTTGTCGTCGTCGTCGTCGTGATGATGCCGATGCCGTCGTCGTTTCCGATTGACTTCTGTCTCTCTATCGTCATCATCTTGCTTGCGTTTGCTTCGTTGCTGCTCCCTTAAAAGTGCTTGATTATGACTATCTGTAGCACGGACCATGTTTAGGAGGAATCTCTTGTTAGGTTTTGGAAGATTGTTTGGTGGTCTGTTGACGAGCTCATAAATCTCGTGGAACGGATCACATAATATAATGAAAAGATACACTTACACTCCAGTATCTGGGAGATATGCACGCACGCCAATAGCATCGTATTTCTTGCGTTTTGCCTCGGCTTCCTTGAGGATCAAGTCGGCAATGTACTTGTCAAGATCTTTGTCGGCAATGTTTTGAGCTTCGCTGCCAAAAGACGATCGTATAAGGTCGTTTACTACATTGGATACAGCCGAAGAATGGATCGATGATGAGGCTTCCTCTTTTCTTGACTGAGAGTTCATCGTCAAGCGTTGAAAACAAAGTGTAACGTACAAAAAGGACAGAAGGAGGAGGAGGAGCAAGAGAAGCGGGCTCTTTTCTCACACACCCGTCTCTTTATTCTCCTCCCACCACGTCCCATGGCATGAAGCGATCTCGCACTGGTCACTACCTGTACACTGCATCGCTCTTCTTCCTCATTTTTCTGGCGGCTGTGTGCATTGCGATTTCGGCAGCAGATGTCATTATTCAAGCGTTAGCCGATCATACAGAGTCTGATACCACAGACTACCGGAACTTGTTTGTGGTTGCTGCGAGCTACGTACTCCTGGTATGGGCAAAAAGAAAAGATGCAACGCTTCTGTGATAAAGCCCAAAGTTTGTAACGATATGCAATCTACAAGGCTGTTGCGTCCTTGTCGTTTTCATGCAGTCGGTTCTTTACAGTTCGAGCGTCAATGCAAGATATACCCAAAATCTATATACCCATTAAGGAAGATGATTTGCCCAAGAAGGTCTATACCCATATCCATCAAAAGTTTGATGACGTGCAACAAGTACGCAAAGCAGCCCAGCCTCGTGTCGAAGATATTGGTCAAATCGGCTGGGGAAAGCCTGGCAGCACCCCATTTGAAGGCGTGAATTTTAAGCGAGCCATTGCAAGGACGCCATCCATCATTGGTAAGCGTTAAGCGAGACCCTTGCTCCGATATCTGTTGCTGATGGTCTCTGTTCTCTCTCTGGAAAAGAACAAGCAGCAATGCAGATTGACGGGGAATACAAACGACCGCTCTACATACCAGTACGACAGTACATTGAGTTTTTAATCCAACGTGGATTGATCGATGGACAACTGGGTCAAGTCTACTTGGAAGGATACGAACGATCGCGATTTAGTCGAGCACAGATAAGTCAGGACGAATATCTGGATATTATGAAACACTTGGCAGCTATCCTCCATCAAATGGGTTATCGTCTATCCAAAAACCCAAATCCTCGAAACGATAGTTACGGCGATGGCACCGTTTCATCTAGCAGCACAACAACTACTTCAACGTCACGGCAAATTCCTTCCAGTTTTCAAAGATCTCCTTCTCTTCAAGCATCATCGCCGCGACCACCTTCACCACCACCACCGCCTCCTCCTCCTCCTGGTCCTTCATCTTCGTCTCAAGACCCATATTCTGCGTGGGTCAGGCGCCCGCGTGACGATGATGTGGTTTCGTTGGCGCAATCTGTGGCCACATGGACATCCCGTTCCACAAATACAATCTCAAGGCGTCCAAGATCTTCTTCAAGAGGCAGAACAGAAGATGATATCAACTACGATGATGAATATGGATACGATGAGGTGGATTATGACCGTGAAATGCGAGACATGATTTATCAACGCTTCTTGGCTGACCGTTTTTAGCACAAACTTTTTGAATAAGAGACGAATAAATTATATCTATTTTTACACATGTTACAGAGCCTCATGCTTTGCGTCTATAGCTCCTTTGAGGTCTCCGATGATTTTTGGATTTCCCCCTCTTTGGGGATATTGCTGCTACTTTCTGTAATGTCCTTGACGACCAATGCGAGCGGTGGGAAAGAAGTAAAGACCATTAACCAGCAAATGAGACATTCCCACTGTAAGGGAATGTCGACAGCGTCAATACCAAAGGCGATGGCTGCACCGATGGACTGGATAGCCTTGTAGAAGCCCGCATATCGCGCGAGTAGCTGAGGATCGTTGGACATCGCCCCCATGAGCCAATACAAATAAGTCTGATACAGAGCATCCGCCATGCCATAGAGCATATACAGCGTGAATGGACCTCCAAACCCGGGCACAGTCCAATGCACAGGCTGTTGAAAATCATTGTCAAATGTGAGCTGGAAGGCATACCCGCCGGCCCAGACGGACATGAGTATCACAAACATGATGCCGAGGCCTAGCAATCCGCGTGCCCGTCGTCGTCCCAATCCCTGATAGTCCAGCAAGCATCCAATAGCGCCGGAGCCTATAACCTGCATTGTCCAGTACATTGTATCGTTGAGAGCTCGCGTCGTTGTATCAAAGTACATTGCATTGATGCGGAATTGATACGCATAAAACCAGTTGGAAGCCAGGAACGCAGGCGACAGGGCCAATATACGCCATTCTCGAAAGACTCGTATTGCTCCACGAAGTTCGCTTATCCAGGGAGAAGGTTCATCCAGGACTACCGGTGTTCCGTTGCTTCTGACAATACGACTAGGCGGCAGTAGCAGGACCGAGATACCAACGCCAGTTAGCATGATAATGACAAATACAGTGTACGTCGCCGTGGAAACCCCCGTTACTGACTCGTTCTCTAAGTTTAAAACTAATGCAACTATTGATCCCAGGATGCCGCCGAGGTTGAAGAGGCTCCAAAAGATTGCAACGTACTTGCCCTTATGCTGCTCCTCCGGATACGACATCATAATGGCTCCCTGAGCGGTCCAAAATAGAGCCGCACAGCAACCCAGAGTGGCACCAGCCGCAACAATGACGACTGCCAGGTTATATCTATCGTACACCCAAAATGCCACAGAATACAATGTGTAGCTTATCGATCCTAGCTATTTATGTACCTCAATTTAGCAATGCCAACATCGTGAGGACGAGGGATGAAAAGAAAAAAAGGAGTTCATGATACTTTACTGTTAAAGTAGTTTTTACACCCCAAGCATTCGTCACTGACCCGGCTAAAAAGCCGACAACGGCAAAGCAACCGTATAAGGCGCCGTTAGCAGCATCCACAAGGCCCACGTTTGAACTCATTGACCCCCCTGCCCCTAGGCCGCTTAGGGCATTAAACATCCCAGGGCAGCACAAGCATACGATGCCCAACAGTACTACTTGCGTGAGTGGCCGCGAGAAAAAAGAATGGTCAAGCATGAAGAAATAAAAAACAAAAAAAGGGGGAAGAAGATTCGAGGAATGTGGTAAGCTGAGCCCTTCTCTTGTATCTTTCCTTCTCTTCAACCCTTAACGCATTCTTTTTGTTGTCAGAAGTGCAAACCATGCCACGTCAATCACTATTTGTCTGAACTCATGTTGCAATAAGATATGAAAAAAAGCCCACATACAGTGACTCGATGAACAGATGCTGCAAAAGGAGAATAGAAGAGAGAATGATATTTTGTGCCGGTATTACATCAAAGGACAAGGATTTAAAGATATAGGCCTTCAGGTGTGCCTTCGCTTTTTCTATACAACACCTTCTCTCGTGCTTTACGGAAATCCTCTGCAACCACTTTCATTCGGCGTTCACGCAGTGCCAACAGACCAGCTTCAGTGCAGATAGCCTACATCAAAATCGAGTAAGCCACGAGAGAGCACCAGATACCAAATGCAATAGCTTTTTTACCTTGATGTCAGCGCCTGAAAGGTCATCCTTTGACATGACAAATTCTTCCAAATCCACATCAGCAGCAAGAGTCATTCGTGAAGTATGGATGTTGAAAATGCGTCGTTTTGTTTTTACGTCTGGAAGAGGGAATTCAATCTTTCGATCGATACGTCCTATTATACAATCCCATTAAACAACCATCCCACTGTCAGAATATAATGTGTGACTAGTTACCTGGACGGATCAAGGCAGGATCTAAGCTATCGATCTTGTTTGTTGCCATGATGACCTTGACGTCTCCTCTAGAGTCGAAACCATCCAACTGATTCAAAAGTTCCAACATAGTACGTTGAATTTCTCGTTCACCGCCAGATGTAGAATCGTAACGCTTTGTACCGACGGCATCGATTTCGTCGATGAAAACAATGGAAGGTGCATTTTCTTCTGCGACACGGAAAAGTTCTCTTACGAGTTTGGGACCATCACCGAGATACTTTTGAATCAATTCTGAACCGACAATACGCAAGAAAGTTGCACTAGTTTGGTTGGCGACGGCCTTTGCCAGCAAGGTTTTGCCTGTTCCTGGAACACCGTATAGAATGACACCTTTTGGCGGTTTGATACCCATTTCTTCGTAAAGTTCAGGGTGAGTTAATGGCAACTCGACAGCTTCCTGGTAAATTGTATATAAAATTAGAAAATGCGTTCAAAGCGCTACACTCGAAAATATGAACCTTGATTTCCTGGATTTGCTGTTCCAAACCACCAATATCTGCGTATGATTCGGTAGGTGCTTTTTCCAGTTTCATTACGCTAACCATAGGGTCTGTATCGTCCTGGAGGACACCGACGACAGCCATTGTCTTGTGATGTAATAAAACGCTGCATCCTGGCTCTAGCTGATCCTTGTCGACGAAGCTCATAACAGCCACATAGTACTCAGGGCCAACAGACGAAGATACAATTACGTGATCGTCATCGATAATTTCTTCCAAAGTGCCAACTGCCATTGGTGAGCCACGGAGATCGTCAACGCGTGTTCGCTCTTCTTGGTCGCGCTCCTCAGCCGGTTTAAGTCGCTCCTGGTTTTGAACAAATTCTTCTTCGAGGATCAAGTAGTCCTTGATACGTTCCAATTTAAGAGTTTTCAATCGGCAACGTGTGTTAGGGAAGACTATCGAATACACAAGTGAGTCGAAAAACTGGTGAATTTTCCCAAAGGGCCGATCTACAATGTACCTTGAGGCAAGCGTGAAGATGTGTCGGGTCCTCTCTTCTTCTTTCTGCCTACGTGGGTGGGCACAGGCGGTTCCCACTTTTTCTTTTTGTCTTTATCCTTTATCGAAAGTTAGCATTGCAATTCAATGCTGGGACAAGATCTTTGTCTTACTTTGTCTTTCTTTTTGTCGTTGCCACGGGGAAGGTTGGATTGCGCATTACCCTAGGTTTTTCTCTCATTCAGCATGCAAATAAATTCTGAAACGATGGGGTGGTCGTTAACTTTACCATTTTGACGTGTAGATTCTGTTCTGAAGCAGGGAAACGAGCGGTTACGAAAGCCGCGTAATCTTTGCATTTTGAGTCCGCTTTTGGAATGCGCTCGCTCGCTGCTCTTCTCAGCTTCCCCTTCGCACACTCACAATGTAGGTTTCAATGGGATACCAGAATCAAACAAATATGCTTATAGTATCTACAGGGCTCCAAAGAAAAGCTCTAGCAAGAAAATTAATAGTAGCTCCCCCTCCATTCGAATAAAGGTTTGTCTTGATAGATCGTTGATTGTCAACACATTCACTCTTTAACGTACAATCTCAAGTTCGACGGCGCGGAATCATCAGCAGCACCAACCTCAGGACCAGTCAATCTCGCGTTGATAAAGAAACCGTTCAAGAGCAGCAAATATACTACACCGAAAAAGTTCAAAAATCTCAAACAAATGCTGGCTATGGAGAAGAATCAAGACTTGTCTTTGGATGTGCCGACATGTAAGTAAAAAATGTCGCATCACTTTGTCTCGCACATATGTAACTGTCGACGGCAACAACAAATAGATCAAAACATAGAATGCCCACCATCTATTTTACCGCAGAAAAAGTACTGCGACGTCACTGGTCTTGAGGCAAAATACACAGATCCCAAGACAGGCTTGCGATATCACAATGCTGAAATCTATCAATTCATTCGAACATTAAGTGTACCGAGCGTACAGGCCTATCTAGGAAGCCGCAATGCTGCTGTCGTGCTCAAATAAGTCGACTCCGTCCCCATTAATCACTAGCAACGCTTTCCCCATCATCATCATCTGCATATTCCGCTTCGTCTGCAATATCCGAGTCATCCTATAAACCACGCCCTTTGTCAATAGCAATTTTCCATGCAGTTTCGTAATTGGACATTTACCACTTGGTATCCTGCCGTAGCTCGTTCTAGCAAATCCTTCATGTCATCATTCTTAGGATCAACTAGCATGAGTGGTGTGGCTCGGTCTCGGTTCTCAATCCTTGGATTTTGGGTTTTGAATCAGTTACTTGGCAATCCTCAAGAATAAATGTCTCTGACAAAGGTTCTGCTTACTTTGGGTCAGCTCCTGCTTCGAGCAGCAAGTCAACCATTGATAAAGCAAGGTCTGGGTCGTCTTGGTATTGAACTGCTTTGTGCAAAGGCGTCTCTTTCTGCATTTTGTTCTGTACATTTACTTTGATACCGTCGAGATTGACAAGAATCTCCATGCAATTCAGGGCACCATACTTTGCTCTGCAGTTGTAAAGAGTGTTAAGGCCAAGAAAGATGATGAATATTAATAGCACAATTCCCCCCGATTTGCTTACGCATAATGCAAAGCCGTGTCACCAATGCTGTCTGTAAAGTTGACGTCCAGTTCGTCGCCTTTTGTCTTGACAAGGTCCTCGAGGACGTCATCTTGGTCATTGCGGCAGGCAGCCAACATGATCTCGTCTTTGACGACGTGAATCAAGTATTAGTTTAGAGAATAATACGTGACAGAGGCTCAAGGTTACATACTTGGTGTAGCACCGTCGTCGTTCTCCATGTCGTGTGAGATGGATTTTGCTTGGAAGGTGGCAGGCTCTTTGGTTGCTCTCAAGTCCGCTGAGACAAATGATTCAGGCGGGTCGAGCCTTTCCAATGCTTTGTGCAACCACTCCGAAAACTTTGTCTCTTGGCAACGAAGCTCTACACCATGGTTATTGTCTCTCTCACCTTCATTGCTACTAAGGAACAGTATCAATAATGGATGATCTTAAGCGTGCTCTGTGATGTAATGCGGTTCTACAGGAAGCGCATAATGATAGAATATGGACTGCTTTATTTTTGCTTTTTGGATGTCAAAGCGAACTGTTGCTTTTTTTAGCCATGACTCCTCATATTGTCAGTTGCACAAAACAGGTTTCGTAGTGATTAACCATGTTATATCGTTGAAAAGAAACGATATGTATATCTAATCCTTTGTAATTCATGGCAATTTATCAAGCATTTGGCAAGGGGCGATATGGGAAAGCGATGGGTGTCAGCAGCGGTTGATGGTGGAAAAAATAGATAAAGAGGGCATCGGTTTGACGCGCAACGAGTATATTCTTTTCTCTTTCTGTGAGTCATGTCTGCTGGTTCACCGTGTTTCCCAAATTCGAAAAGAACATAAATCTCATCTTTTCCTTTTTTCTTTCCTTTTCGTTTCCTTATTTTTCATTTAAATGGCCTCACGGGATCCATACGACCCAAATTCCCAACGGAGGCAGCACCACCGCCGCCAGGAGTCGGCTTCATATTTCCATGGCAGTGACCCATACCGTGCAGTTCGAAAGAGCTCAACACCAGGTACGTACGCAAATCAACATACAAAGTACAACGAGCGTCGACTTAGCGGTTCCCAAGAATCCCCGGGGTCTTCTCGGACGGATGCATTGCACTCTAGATCTGATTCGGAAAGCAGTACCAGCAGGCTTGCTCCAGGCGGTGCGCATGCAATAGCAAACAACCAGTTAGACGCATACAACAGCTATGATTACCCTGAGGACGATCCGTATGCGGGAGACGGACGGAAAAAGAAACGACGTGACCATCACCAATACCGTGCGAGCTTAGAGGCCGGACGAGCCAATTCCTATCTTCCTTACTCACATCACAGGAGGGACCCGTATGCACAACCAGAACCAATATACGTTGAGGAAGAGAACCTGCCTAGCTTTACGTCACCGGGTGGATCACTTTTGCGAGATAATATACCCATGGATATGGTGGATCAGGATAACGTTGCTCGGCCTGTCGGCACAAAAACTAAGTCAACGCCGAACCTGGATCCGTTTCCGGAAATTAGGAAACGAAAAAAGAAGAGACTATGTGGACTTCGCCGTCGCACAATCGTGTTTATTGTATTCGTTATATTGGCTATCATTGCCGTCATCTGGTACTTTGTGTGGCCACGAGCACCAACAATGTACTATCTGCAGTCGAACAATCAAACCAGCGCGGATTGGAAAGAGACCTCTGTGAAAGCAGTGTGGAATATCAGCATGCGTGTCGACAACTCGGAGAATTGGGTGCCCACCCATATAAAGGACCTTTATTTCTCAATGGTGGATGCAAACACGAACAAGGAGATCGGCACAGGAAGCTCCGGATCTCTGGTACTGGCACCTAGGAAGTCGAGAATAGTCATCAATGTACCGATTAACATTGACTACTCGTCTTCTACTCAGTCGGATGCGACGCTGCAAGATATAACAGCATGCTACCCTACGGAACAGAATAATGGACCAGAAACAGGAACATCCATGAATGTCTTATTTAATGTCAAGTACTACATTGCAGGAATTGCTTGGACGACAACATCCGTCGTTAGGCCAAATGGATTCCAATGCCCGCCTACCAGCTAAACTACACATTCATACCCCAAACTCTTTCCCTACTTAGATCTTTGTCTTATAATCATTCCATTTACATAATTCTGTGCAACATGCATTTTTATATACATCTCAATGTACAACATCAACCAACAATTATTTGCTGCTTTCATGACTGACATGCGTTCGAATTCACATTCTTAAAAGATCGGCGGTATTTTGGATTTATTTCATATATATTTACAGCAACAAAGAGCAGGAGGGATTACACAAATTGTAAGGGCTTGTAGACTTAAAGGTTGCGACCATGGGCCAAGTTATCACCGTGAGCAACCTTGGAAGGGTCGCCGGTCAATTTACCAGCCATCTTTTCGAGATTTCCCTTGACTTTTTCGCCAGTGCTAGGTCGATGAGCGCTTGCAGTTTGAGCAGGTTGATCAGCAGTGCCAGTAGTAGTGTCCACGCCAGAAGTGCCATGAGCACGGGTATCGTCCCAAGTCGAGGTCTGGTTGACGTTTCCGGTAGTGTCTTGACCCCCTACGTAAGCGCCAGTGGTGGCGGGTTCGCCAGTAGTACCAGTGTATGCGCCAGTGGAAGAAGTCTGGTCGTGTTGACGAACATCAATGTCAGCTCCAGAGTATCCGCCTACACCACCAACAGTGTTGAAGTCGGTCTGGCGGTTTCTGCCTTGTTGGTACCCAGTATTATAGGCATCACTGTTGCCAGTGTCAAGGTTGGTGGCGCGTTCACGACCTTCTTGGTAGGCAGCTTTGTAAGTATCAGGGTTCTTGGCAGCGTTTGGGTTAACGTTTTGGCTGAAAGAAGACATGTTTGATTAATAACAATCCCACAGAAGTTGGCCATTCTCTTTTATATCTATTTTCTACCTTTCCACTGCCTTGTACCCCGGAAAACGTCATAATGATATTCTTGAACGAAGCCAGTGCACTTGCATTTAAGTCGAAATGTCGGAGAGCCGGGGTTTGCCACAGTGACGTTCCGTTGACAGCATCCTTCCGTTTTGGGTTGATGATCCTTTTTTGGGAGGCACATTGCCCGTCATCGGTCATGCACAATTTGCTGTGTACGGTGCACTAGGAAGAGAGATAACTTTGGTGTAGCCTTAAATCGCTACTTTATAACGTTCGCTTCCTCCGAATTAAAAGGTTCGCAAGTCATACAGATCGTAAAAGAATCTTTTGGAGTGTTTCAGAAGGCAAAGACTCGTTGACACTATCAGATCTTCGAAAGTAATTGGCATTGTCCTTAGGACTAGTTCCAGTTTTTATGCGATCGTGATGATGTTATCACTTTTGCAGTACCTTTAGAATATCAATTACTGCATTGCGGGTTCTTGCTTTACATAAGAGATAGATGAAAATGGTTAATGGTTGACCATAATGGAAAAGGACCTCATCTCGGCTTCAACAGCCATCGTACGTAACTTAGTATACATCTGTAAAACCGTTAGAATACCACCAACTTACAAGACAAAATGCCTCCTGATAATCAGATAAGTAAACGGCCGAATGCTACATCCTCTCCGTCTTATATTTCTAAAAAAGAGTATTATGCTTTTACTCCCAAGAATTAATCCCTTAGAAAGAAAAGAAAGTTTCGGATCAATGCTATTAGATGGATGTAGACAAACTATCCTGCAGCATATTCTGGCGTGGTTGGAGCCTTGTAGTATAATTCAGTACGTATCATGGTACCCATATATTTCGCCAAAAGAAAAAATATGGCTGCTATGGATCGTCAGGCACAGTTTGGAAATCAAAAGATAACGAGTATAGATTGTTCCGATTATCTCTCTCTCGTCTATTGCTCATCGTGGCTTTTTATCAACCCGACTCATCACTGCCGAATCCAGCAGAGCTGTCACCCAACTTTCTTACAATGGACTTCGTCAAAGATCTCGACAATAGACTACTTTTCGCCGTACCCAAGAAGGGACGTCTCTACGAAGAATGCTTACAGCTCCTCCACGGCGCAGATATCCACTTTAACAGAAAATCGCGACAAGACATTGCTCTCAGCACTAATCTTCCCGTCGCGCTCATTTTCCTGCCAGCTGCCGATATCCCTAAATACGTTGCCGATGGCAACGTTGACCTGGGTATCTCTGGTCAAGACATGGTTGTAGAGAACGAGGTTGAAGACAAAGTGACAGAAGTCGTACAACTGGATTTTGGCAAGTGCCGTCTGTGCGTTCAGACACCCATCAAGGGCGAATACCAGACACTCGAATCGCTTGTTGGCAAACGTATTGTGACCAGTTTTGATGCATACGCACGCAAAGTTTTTGAGCCTCTTGACCGTCAAGCTGGCAAAACTACAAGTATCAACTATGTATCTGGATCTGTAGAGGCCGCTTGTGCATTGGGACTCGCCGATGGCATCAGTAAGTAAAAAAAATGTGCAATTGCTATTGGCGTATAGTTACAATATATATACTTATTACCATTTTTTTTCTTCCAGTTGATCTTGTTGGTAATTATATACATTGAAGAATTTGGCAACAAAACAGAGAGAGGGGGATTTATTGTTAGTAACATTTAATTTGTGGTGATATGTAGAGTCGGGAGAAACTATGCGTGCTGCTGGTCTTCATGATGTCCACACCTTGATGACAACCCAAGCCGTTTTGCTCAGCAACAAAAACTCAAGACACCAAGATTTGATTGAAAAGATCGCTTCACGTATCCGAGGTGTCATTGCCGCTCGCAAATATGTCCTCTGCACATACAATGTTAAACGCGATAACCTCAGCGACGCCGTTGCCATTACCCCTGGTCGTCAAGGTGCCACTATCTCTTCACTTGAATCGCACGAAGGATGGGTTGCCGTATCCGCCATGATCGAAGCAAAGTTGAAAGGTGAAATTATGGACAAACTGACGGAAGCCGGCGCTACCGATATTTTGGTCACTTCATTGATGAGCTGTAGAGTGTAATTGCAGAGATAGAACGAAGTCAAAAAAAGTACATCATTAGAACAATAAGATTGATTATCGATCTTTTGGGATTTTTGACAAACTTTTTGCTGATGGTATCTGATTCGTTGCCATGCGACGGAGATGAAAGTTCAAAATGCACAGGGCGGGTTTCCAGCATTGTTTCTTTCTCCTCCCAGGTACAACACTTGATGCTGCTGCGATCAAGATCTGCTGCTCGTGCTCTTTTACAACAACGACCACGGCTATTACGAGTAGTAGCAAGGCAACAACAAACAGCTCGCTGTGTGCAACAAATGAGCGAAGCTCCTTCCGCTCCAGTGACAGCCGCCGCCGCTACCTCCACGGTACAACAGGAGAATCCCAGGCCTGCTGCATTCCAAAGTCTTTTGGGAATTACAACAAACGAGAAGGATATCCAAAACACTTTTTATCAACGACAGCTCCCAAAATCACTTGTACGTTTCTCGTCTGATCAAGGCAAAAAGTTGTTTCGCTCGGCCATGGAGGCTGGTCACGCCGAGGGATTCTTTTCGCTCACTGGAAATTTTACTACGCAGTCTGAACCCGCTTACTGTGGCCCTAGCTCTTGTAAGTAAACAGATGGGTCCCTTTCCTCATTTGTCAATTTTCCCAATCGAAGCTTACAATGTGTTCTTAGTGGCTATGGTGCTTAATGCTTTAGAAGTGGATCCGAAACGTCGATGGAAAGGCAATTGGCGATGGTTTTCAGGTAAAAGGATTTACTATATATTGGGCACGCACCCCACACATACAGAGCAACTCATGGCATATATTTATATATTTATATAGACGAACTCCTAGAATGTTGCTCTTCCAAAGAAGAAATGAAGAAGAACGGCATTACATTTGACAAATTTGCATGTCTCGCAAAGTGCCACTGCGATGTCGTTGTGAAACGTGGGAACGAGATTACGCTGCAAGAGTTTATAAAGGACGTTGAATCCGTGACATCTCGGTCTGATCAATTCATGGTCATTTCGTTTTCTCGAAAAACATTAGGTCAGACTGGCGACGGACACTTTTCACCCATCGGCGCGTACAATCCAGAGTCAAAAATGGCCCTGGTCCTGGATACTGCACGTTACAAGTACCCTAGCTACTGGTGCCCCATCGAAATGCTGCTTGAATCCATGAAACCAATCGACAAGGAGACGGGTCGTCCCAGAGGCTACTTTTTGCTAAGCTACGACGCAGAACATCCGCCTGTTAGTCTATGCAAAGTCCAAGCAATGCAAAAGCAGCAGCCAGCAAATGGCGACGACGATCAGGCGACCGCTGACCAAACGACGACAACGACCCTCAATTGGTCAACACTGGCAAAGAGCTTTTGCAAACGAATTCCAGAGAATATGTGGCTGGAAAAGCCAAGAACTCTGGAGCATGTGGTGCAGCTCGTGCTAAGGAACGTACCGCCGGAATACACGGTCATCCTTGCCAATCAATCTTTTGCGTCCACGAGAGCTACGACACCCGAGCGAGCGAGCGAGTACATAGATCAGCTCTTGCAGGATACCGCACAATCTGCGCTGTATCCGATTGTATTTGATGCCCTTTACCCAAACAAGTCCTCCGAATGGGTCGATCACCATGCAGCATTTGCAACCCTGTTTGTGTTGGGCTCGCCGCGAATGCTTTACACCTCGTTGCCACGTGAGTTGCAAGACACACTGGACAAGTATCGTAAGGAAGAGTACATGAGCGATATCGTACAACGAGAAGTGAAACGCATCTCTGAGGAAGTGAGCGAATTGACAAAGAGTTTTTGTACCTGTGGTCCTGGATGGACCGAAAATGCTGTCAAGGACTGTTCTTGAAAAGACAATGCATTCTCCCCTCCCATAGAAAGACTTTAGCTATCGAGCGAACCTTCCACCCTCTCCCTCCTTCTTGACTCAAATCCCATCTCTCATCTATATTGTACATATCTTGTAAACCATCTAAATCCACTCCAAGTACCTAACATTTCAGCATGAAGCGTTTTTGCCCAAGATAGATTTTTTTTGCCAATAAATGCCAAAATAGTAACATCACATCTAGCTGTTTCTCTCTTTTTTCTTTTATGTCTTTATTAGAAATCGACAGTAATGGAGGCCATGTATAATGCTTGATATCAAAGGATGTGGTAATACCTCATGAGAAGTGTAGACAAGACACAGAAACAAAGAATGGAAATGGTGATGCAAAAGAACCATGTCAAGTCCTCCTATATTTGATGAATAGATCATTGAGTTTTTGTCCCTTGTCCTTCAGACCTTTTTCTTTGAGATATCATCTTCTTCGCTCTTACCTGATTCTGTCCAGGCACAAGGACGTTCATACCCCACAAACCAGTAACAAGGTTCATAGGGACAACAACGCTGCCCAGTGCAGTGAGTTTTGACAGAACATCGTTCATTTCGTTGTTTGTCTGTGTCATTTCTATGCTATATATCTCTATAGAGTCAATAAAAGTTCAAAAAAGGCTTTGCTATTTCAAGCAATTTTACCTGATTTGGGCAAGGTAGTTGGAATGTGATCGTGAAGAGATTTTTTCGTAATGGTTGAGTGCTTGCAGCATTGTCAGGATGTGATCTAGAAATATATATGAATTTTAGTTACGATAAAACGCATTTTTCTTTCCTTCAGATTTGTTTATCCCATACCATGCACATCACCGAGGTAGAGGCACACCTCGTTGCTAAGGACCGGACCAATGCGTTCCTCTGTTCTCGCCTCACCGCGCTTTAGAGTCTTTACAACATCAGCTTTTGTTACCAGCAGCCGCAAAAGACCCATCATTCTTTTGCGGCAATAGCCGATACGCCGAAGCATATCAGATTGCTCAGACTCTCGGAGAATCAGTACAAGCTCATCGATCGAGTCCACTTCAAACTCAATAGCACGGATAAGCGGTGCAAATGAATCTGTGATATCGTCCAAGATTGCATAACAGATCCAATCTTGGCAACAGCAAAAAAAAGAAGTTGAAGTTAGATTCTTGTACCTTGCATTTAAGTTGCCGTCAAAAAAAGCTTACCTGGAGTCACCTTGATATAATCTTTAAGTTGTTTTATGCGTTTACGAACATTGTGCGGATGCCGCATGGGCCGAAAATGGAACTGATAATATGCTTAATGAGCATAATCATTTTGCATACATACAATATCTGAAATCGACTTACAGTCAAGATACCTTCTTTCAAAATGATTATGTACATGCCGAGTGGCTGCAGATAAGTGACTGAATATTGATCTTGGTCGAAGCTGCGAAAGCAGACAAAATAATAGTTTTTAAACACTTCACATTTTTCTCTCGGCTCCTCCATGGTGATATCCTCGGTTGTCAGTGGATGGATATGGAAAATCTATATAGAGCGGTGGGGGTTGTCAGCCGACTTCATCCGTTTCCCTTTGCGCTCTTTGCTTCAATAGCTCCCAAATGTAGACTCTCTCTCTTACCTTACTCAAAGCCTTCATCTCGGCATCCGTCGGGCTCAGAACATCGATCCAAAAACAGCCTTTTTTCAACATGCTGCTGAGCGTCTCGTCACTAGAAGGGATCTCACTGAACGATCGTGCGTGAATCGTGGATGTCTCGGCCGTCGAGTAAAATGATATCCGATAAGCTTCATTGTCTTCAGGCTCTGGATGCTTTAATTTAAAATTCGGAGGGAGGGATGGGCATATTAATCAAAAAGCTTGCCATGTTGCTGTTGTGCCGCATGGGTTTTTTTTTTCTGTTTCCTGCTTACCTTGAATCGATCACCATAGAAACTTCCCATTTTCTTGTAATCAACCATGTTGGAGAGCCGTCTCCGTCGACCGGTAGGCGGCTCTTGGTACATTCTTCGTTCTTCTTTAATGTGCTCTTCCAAGGCTTCAAAATCAATACCTCCTTGCTCGTTCTCTTCTGCAGGCGGGAAGCATACATCTTCCTCAATCGAGTCTCCACGGGAGCTCGAGCCTGCAGTGTCAGCATCGGAGGTATAGATCGT
This sequence comes from Rhizomucor miehei CAU432, assembly GCA_000611695.1. Taxonomy (NCBI): domain Eukaryota; kingdom Fungi; phylum Mucoromycota; class Mucoromycetes; order Mucorales; family Lichtheimiaceae; genus Rhizomucor; species Rhizomucor miehei. The sequence continues at coordinate 169,861 of KK100172.1, read as the reverse complement.
ATTGTTATTGCCTGGTCGCTGGCTGTCGAAAGGATGTATATCAACAAGTACGCTATTGTCAAAGGGGTTGGCGTTGCTATTGAAATAAGGAGACCGCCGTTCGTTCACAGAATACTGCAACGAAAGGAAACCGTGTGTGTCAGCGTTATCTGTCTATTACATGTTTTTTACTTTTTTTCAAAAATAAAGTACCAACAGACCTCTGTGGAGCTTCTGGGGATAGAGGCGTAGCCGTTCCCTCGAGATCGATGAAAGAAACTGTTGAGAGGTTGTAAAGGTGATTCCGATTGTGGTGGATCATTAGACTGGGGCAGCTGCATATAGTTTCCATGCAAAGGCCTAGAGTTGTTGCTCTTTCTGCCGTTGCGTTTTCTG
>KK100172.1:122742-167100 GCA_000611695.1 Rhizomucor miehei CAU432 | reverse complement strand
AGTCATCATCATCATCCTTGAAATGAGGTTAGCACGGGTCAACCAGTTGTAGCCACTAATGCAAACAAATACTCACGGGAATGCGGGGACTAAGGAAAATAAGCTTGCCATCCACCAACAGTACAATGTTTGCGTTGATTAGGTCATGTGGTGTAGTTATTTGATCTTGATAAGCATGTCAGCTGTTGTTGTCTTTCCATTTACGCATGATTATTCCTTTTGCTGTTTACCTCCTGCATGATTAGAGAACAAGCTTATGCCTCTCACACGAGATACGCGAGCGATAACGTTGCCGAGAGCGATCCGCCTTACTCTTTCGATGCGAGCAACGTTCGCCGTTCCATTTCCGTTCATAGCAGCTGCTACGGCTGCGTTTGGGTTCTCGGACCGCGTGACAATGTTGAAGATATTCAGGACATTCTCGGCTGTATATACGAGTAAATAGCTCCCGCATATACTCATGTAAAGAGGTGTGTGTTGTAGAGTTTCTGTGTGCAGTACATATGCATTGTCCAAATTGTTGTCCCGAGAAAACATGCGCAACTAATCATTCTTTGTGAGCTTCAAGAAAATAAACGAGATTTTACTCTTTCTGTGGACCAACCTCGTAAGCTCTCCCAGATGAGCCATTTAGAACCTCGCAAGCGACGATAAGAATGTTCTTGTACCAGACAAGTCCACCCCGTACCAAAAAGCTCTGTTCCTGTTGTTGGTTACCGAACATCTTCCATCGATTTGAAAATGTATTGTAGTGGGCGAAACCTCTTCGACCGGCGACCGCAATGAATTTACCATCTGAGCTTATTGAAGCATACTAGCTTGCTTTGTTAGAGTCAACGTGGTAATTTTGAAGAAAAGAAGAGGCCAACTTACACGAATAGGCCAGTGGTCAGTAATATACATTGATGGATACTAGAAGATACATGTTAGATCTCAGAGGTAGATTAGTAATAAGGGCGCTTTCTCTTTACCAAGATTTGTGTCCACATGACAGCATCGGGATCGATGGTTGTTGTATTGTTCTCTTGATAGTCTCCAGCATAGTTGTAAAGCAATATCCGATCATCCATCTGGAATAGACCTCTCCTGGCATTATCCTAAGATATAAACTATTATCACCAGTTGAATCGACATTGTAAAATCGAACATTCACTTACACCATTGTGAAAGCTCGTCAGTGCTGATTTTGCAAAAGGTAGGGTGAAAAGATACATTCGATCATCGATTGAGATTTTGGAACTCGCGGCACTTGAGACAAATAAGTGGTGGTTTCCTGGACCCCAAAACTACCATGCATGAAAACTCATGAACGATGCAAGATAAATATCTTGGAAACTCACCATAGCATCGATGCCGTGGACATAGTCGTCGTTGGCTAACCGTGACCTTGAAATCATATAAATAAGTCCAATGCTGATCCACCTGAACGTAACTTTTGTAATTACTCTATTCCAGGCGCGCCGCGGAGGCCGTAAAATATATCATCAGTTTCGCTGATGGATGTCAGCAAGCTGCCGTAGACACTCCATACTGATAATCCGCGTCCTCGGTAGCCTACGGCTACGGCGTATCCATCCGACGTCCATGACACGCTGCTGACGGCATCTATCTCAGGTAAAGGATTTGATTGTGGCAGTGAGGGAGGCGACAAAACATGTGATAGTTTGGGTGCTGTGGTGTAGTTTTGAGCTGTGTAAATGTAGACTTTTCCACTGAATGATATCGTACTTAATAATGAAGCATAAATATTCACAGACAGTGCATATTTACCTTTGAGTACCAACAGCCAAAAGAGAGAATTTTGCATTAACAGCGACGCAGGTAGCTTTGTCCTGATCGTGGAAACAATATCCTGACCAAGAAATGGGCTCTGTGTATGATGGCATGGCTGGTAGATAAGGTATGCTCGCAGTAAATTTAGAAATGCCGTTCGATGATGATACAGTCATCTATGGATATGGTAATTGCGTTGATAAAGCAGCAAATGATAGTATCGAACTATGCACTTACTGCAGATGAGCTTCTCCGCCTCTCTCGCTTCGAAGCAGGCCCTGTATTTTGCACAAAATATACACGTCCAGCATCCGTGATCCAAAGTAGAATACCCATAGCTCGATCATACAGCGCGCCAGTGACCTTTTCTATATACACATTTGAGTTCAGGTAATCCAATATATTCAACAACAATGTACCTGAAGCATCTTCAAGAATGTTTAATGAGGATAAAATGGCTGTTTGTGTTGCATGTACTTCGTGTGGATTCCAAGCGATACATTGTATAGCGATCGGTTCCTGTGTTGCGATAATAAGAGTATCATCTGAAGATGTTCCACTAACACAGCCGCTTGAGAAACTTGGATCCAGTATATATACACTGACTTCTTTCTGTTTTACCATGCTACTCCTGCATCAACCCTGATGGCTATTCGAAACTTTAGCAGCATTGTCTTTGGTCCTCCTCCTTCTCCTGGTCCCGTCATCAGAGCATGGTGAGAGTGCGGTAAATTGAACTCGAATGATGGTTGATCATAATTGAGTATTGCATAGAGTAGCAAATAATTCTTTGATGTCTAATGAATTTTTTTCCTCCTCCTTTAGTATATCTCGGTATTTCAGTCGGCAAATCAAGTATAGTCAGTACCAAAACAACGACTGAAGTTGCATCAGGTTTCCATATGATAGACTTATTTTCTCCAAACTCATTAATATGCTTTTGCGATCGTTCCACAAAAGATAATACCGTCGTAGGCTATATTAATATATATTTCAGAGCGACTGAAATAAATAGAAAGATATACAAAGTTATTGACTAGCTGAACGTGTGTTTACCTTGACCGACCACAGGCACACAGTGGAGGGCGTGCAGGTGACGAAAAGTGACGCGTGCGGCGACGGTTCGATACACACAATGTCGGCTGGACTGTGAGCGTCGACCAGTGATGAGTCGCTTTCTAGCTTTTCTGTGTTCCGTTGTTCCCAATTCGTAAGGGCATTCTTTAACGATATTTGACTGGCTATGCCATTCAGCCAGTACATTGCAATAGTGTCAAGGAGAGGGAAGGCTGTCTTGTGCGACGACTACTGGCTCGACGGAAGCGATCAAAATGCTGAGTTTGGCATGGTAACTGGCGCTCTCTCACTTTACTTGCTCTTTTTCACTGTTGTCTTTGACATGGCAATAACCAGTCTGATTACCCCGGAAACGCGAATCAAGTGTGTCAGTTGATGCTGAATGCTCCCACGCACAATCAGTATTAAACGCTTTGTGATTCAAAACAGAGTCAGTTCAGTGTTGAACCGCGACACGACCAGTTTCGGTAAACAGCACCTCACAGACGGAAGCGAAGAAACTTGCTGGAATTCTGAGCAAGTAAGCAGCTTATTCGAAACCTTGCAAATAGCCACCAACACAATTGCTCACACTTGGAGTTAAGGGTCTTCCGCAACATATTTTATTGGACTTTGGAACACCAGCTTCGGTGGAAACCATCCAATTTACATTTCAGGGTGGATTTGCGGGAAAGAAATGCCTGGCGCTAGGCAGCCTCCCATCGTCACCCAACGAATACAATGTAGAGATTGGAGTATTTTACCCAGAGGATATCAATTCCATGCAGACGTTCCAATTTACGCCAAGCGAACCAATACAGCGTCTCAAGATCGTGTTTGAGGAAAGCACAGATTTCTATGGACGTATCACCGTATACAAGTTTGATGTCCTTGGATCCCGCTAAGCGATACCAGCAGCTTTCCGGTTCTGGAACCCGTATTTTCCCAACCATCCAATGATAATGATTAATCCAATGATACTTGCTCCTAGAAACGCAAGAATTTAGTGGATAGCCTTCATACATACGAATGTTTTGTTACAAACGTGCCTAAATAATACTGTAATACCATGCGACGTCCCATCGTCAATATTCCACCTTTTTCGAGTCCTTGCCGATTTAGAGTGATGAGCAAAATGCATACGCCTCCAAGGAGGATGGTATACACGAGACCAACTACGTGAGTGAATACCATCCGTTAGTCCTGCTTCTTATGGATAAATATCATGATCGATTTACCATATAATCCCTGTGGAAACTCTATAGCAACAGCTGCCAGCAGTATACCTACAATATTTCGAGATTAAGCTTCATTTTGCATAGCTCAATTGGGATTTGAAATGATATCCTCTTACCGTAGATCAAAGATCCTATTGCAAAGACTGCTTTGGACATCACATCCAAGTTATTTTGTACTTGATCGCGAAATGCAAAGAACACCTGAACCCATGACATCCACATGGCACCTAAGAGCATAGACGTTGCTTAGAGTTGCCCTACGCTTATCAATTTATTGATTAGATTCTAGTCTTACCGAGAGCATACATGTAGTGTGCAATGTAATGTTCCCAAGTATCTCTCATGTATGAATATATGGCTATGAGTTCACTAGCAAGAGCCGGCTGTTGCATCAGCTCTGGATGATTCGTCATAAAGTCTTCCACTGGATGCTTAAAGAGCGCAGCAGCCAAATGAACACCGTGACCCTGTACGTAGATGGATGCACCTATTGCCCAAAGCACCCATATGAAAACTTTGGAATTAACAAAATTATCTGTAAAGAAAAAAAAAGAAGCAGAATGAATTAGCTCCAAAATATCAAGAGTGCCATGCCTAATGTTTGATGCTCGAGTATATACTTGGTGATGAAGGTAAAAGACATAGAACGTCGGATTGCAGCATTATGCAGAGATTGAGGGGCAGAGTGACCAGCTGATGTATTGTAGACATTCATGTTACTACAAGGGAGCATTATACTACGAGTTATGCTTACAGGATCAAAGAGTCTCCAGATGGCGTCCCCGGTTGTCATAGCTTCGACGTTGGGCAGATCAGCGACAACGGGTATAAGTGTGAATATAAGCATGCTCAGAGGTGTGAAGAGTAACAACCATGCCAAAGCGCGATTCTGGCGCGCTTGTTCACGATCCCTGTTGTAACTGAACTCCTGCTGCTTCCCAACCAAACCCGAGGAGAGTGCGTCAGGTACCTCCTCTTCCTCGGCTTCCTGGGAGTCTGTCACTGAAGTGTGTCTGTAAATGGAGGGAAGCTCATATGCGTTGGTGTTCATGACGAGAGGAGTGGAGTGAACACAGTGCGTAGTGAACCAAGGCTCTTGGCAAATGAGGATGATTGCTAGTCGTTCCGTTAGACATTCCATTTTCGTCATTTGGCAGGCTTGTAAAGAGAGACGGTCTGAAATCCTTCTCGAAAATAAAGCCAAGTCTCACTGAATGTTGTTGCATTTCATTGTTTTATCGCCATCAGCGAGACGATACCAGTTAAGCAGCAGCAAGCTTATTCCAGTCCAGAACCTCGCATTTATGTTAATTACTATTTTTTTAGTGGATTAAGCTGCTGTACTTTCTTACAAGAATCATCATTCTATGGATATGAGATACATTCTGTCAACCGTAATATACTTTTATTATTACAGATTGTTGTCGCATGCTTGTTAAGTACTTAATGAAAACAGAGGAAGGGTGTATTACAATCGTTGAAATCATGAAAGACGTCAATTATTTGGGTAGACGTTAGGCTCGGACGCCTTGAAGTCTTGATCGCATTGTCTTTCGGATCCCTCTTGATACAGAAATCGTTATACGTGTTGATTATTTGCTTACAAGTATCCAAGTGTCCAAAAAGTCCTGGAAGCATCTCCAAAGAGCTCGGCACTTTCGATATGTCCGATCTGCTCGAACGATAAATGGCCTTGACATGGAGTGCACACAAGAAGAACGTCACGTACATGCCTACAATAAGGGCGAACAGTGCCTAGCAATCTTAGGAATATCATAGATTTATTTTTTTCTACTTAGAAGTTAGTGCTCATTGAAGCAGTGGTAACTGCAAGATCGAACTCTCAAAAAGGTCCACCCTCGTCGTATCAAGGCTGGACCTCGACTAGTCAGTGTACGATTTCGAGAAAGAGTAAGAGAAGCGACAAGGATGTAGCGTGATGACAATACCGGAGACCATGGACGTGCATAAAGGAGAGACAGTCTTCATGCCAATAAAAAGTCATTTGGACAGACACAAATCAAGATACTTCATATCTCTGACAACCATTTACATCTATCTTTTTAACCGAAAGTCTATGTTTTAATTGGTAAAGGCAATGCTGGGGAATCTGTAAAGTGATTCTTAAATCGAGCGCCCGCTGTATGTTGAAAATAAATTCTCAATTTTCTTCCGTGTTTATTATTGCATATCAAACGAAAGGATGGATGACGAATAAGTTATCGGCAAATGCTTACTATGTTACAGAAAGGAACTTGTATTGATTAGTCCACAGACTCCTTTTTTTTCATCGTATGCCACACGGAAAATGCTCTTTACTACAAAAAATAGTGTCAAAGACTGTAACTTATGCGTCTATCATTTACAAAAATCGCTTTTATGAACGTCTAGTGAGTAGTTTTGTTGTCAATTGTACAAGCGCCGACCGTGCATCCGAGGGTGGCAATTGCATGATGGCGTCTATGGCTTCGTTGCAGTGTTTTTCAGCCAAGGCAAGTGTACGTTTCAGACCGTCACTCTGGTATACTAATAATCGTGCCTATTTATCATTACGATCAGTAACAAAGTCGTCAAGGTAAACTAATAGGTATACTATCTCCTTCGTACCTTCTCCACGTCACCTTCCTCAGAAAACTTGCGCTTAATAAGAGGCTCTAATTCAGGGAACTCTTCCCATGCAAACAGGACAGGAGCAGTGGCCAATCCAAGTTTCAGGTCCGCACCAGCAGGTTTACCGAGATCAGCTGCAGTTACTGTAAAGTCAAGCATATCATCGACGAGCTAGAGGTTGGATTAGTACGGGCTGTAAACTACATGTCTCCTCGCCGGTTTCTCACCTGAAATGCCAAACCAAGATTGCGTCCAAATTTGTATGCAATATCGGTGACTTCAGTGGTACATCCACCCAACACAGCTGATGATTTGCAGCTCTGTGCAATCAAACTACCTGTCTTCATGTATGTCTTCTCCATGTAATATTCAAATGTGCTCATTTTTCGCTGATCCTTTCCATCTTCTTGGGTGTTCTTTAGCTGCATAAATTCTCCTTCAACGAGATTGGCGATGCACGTGGCCATCAATTCAATACACTCTGCGTTTCTCAATCGAGCCAGTGCCAGCGACGCACGGGCCAGCAAGAAATCACCGGCCAGCACAGCCATTTTGTTGCCGAAGCTCGCGTTTGCTGAAGGTAAGTTACGGCGCGTTTCAGATGCATCAATCACATCGTCGTGAAGCAGTGAAGCTGTGTGGATCATTTCAGTAATCTCGGCTAGACGTCGTTGGGTTGGCAAAATGGTGCATCCTTGGTTGGTGACGGAGGGTGTGTAATGCCGTTGTTGGTCAAAAACGTCGCTTGTCGTAATGTTCTTGAGACCATGTGAAATAGGCGTGTCAATGGACTGATAATTAACCGGGACTCGCTTGTCGTTTTTCTTGGGTGCGATGCTAGTTGCTTGTGCCATCAACAAAACAAGCAAAGGTCGAATGTGCTTCCCGTCGGCGCTAAAGTAATGCTTTGCTACAGTGTTTAGGAATGGATGGCCGCTGCCCAGCAGCTTTGCAATATTGCCCTTTAACTCCCAAAGATCCTTGCCAACGAGTTTTGCAGGATCGATTATTGGCTCACTGTCAGCTTCCTTGACTAAACTTTGAGCCTCCCGGATCGCCTGATTCCACGTTGCAGCTTCTCCAGTGAATGGAACGGAATCGTCTTTGGTGACATGTCGCAACGGCGTCGTCTGTAACACAGTTGTGCGCAGCTTGTTGAAGCCTTCAGCGATCTTGTTTATCGGCGAAGCTTCCTCGGCAGCAGCTTTGGAAAGCAAGACGCGGGAGGAGTGGTAACCGGCATTTAAACACACACGTCGCCCAGTGGCAGAAAGGAGTGTCCGTCGCGTGGTAGCGCGGACGATCGATGTTGTCATGTAAAAAGTGCTTTGCGGTAACTTTTTTCCTTTGCAATTTTTTGCCTGCCGGTCTTCCTCGACCCTGTCAAAAATCGGATTTGAAAATTGCCTTCCCTCCAGCTGATATAAATGCAACAAAAATGGCGGGTTCGTTCATTGCACCAAGAAACTATAGAAGAAGTTAGGTAACGAGCGCTTGCCTTCTAAAAGGGCATATCGAGACAGAGGCAAATACCTCAGGAAGATTTAATCTAGATTGTTTGTAAGTCTACGGATGAAATTCAGGATGCCTTGCCAAAAGGAACTGCATATTGCTCTCCATAGCTTTTTTTTCAGCCTGGAAAGGGTGGCAAGAGAAAGAATGATGTAAAAAATCTTTCTAAGGGGGGAGGAGCTCCGTTGGCAAGTAAGGTATGTACCATGGCCAAAGACTCAAAATAGAGCACCTACGTATTACAAGAACAACATTTTGCCACCACTCAGTTACTGAGACCGACCTCATACTCGCTTAGCAAGTCAAATGGTATTTGTTTCAGCTAGACTTTTTATTCTACCTTGTTCCAGCAAATACATACTGTAGCAACCAAATTTGATAGCACCGCACTCTTAAAAGCATGTTGGTACGTTCCTCAGGCAGGAGCTGGCACACTGTCCAATACATGATAATAATAGTCTTTCACTTATGGTTACTTTATTCATCCATTTTCCGTTGTATTTTCAAAGATAATCTGGTGCTAAGCAGTACCTGGGCTGAAGGAGTCCTAAATGTAATGGTAGCTCGCTGCATATATGTTTAGGTGGCGATCAAACTTGTTTACACTATATGCTTTTATGCATCTTGAATCAATTTGATCAAGGACTGTGCAATGTACGTATGTAGCATAAAAAGGAGCTACTGTATGGTATCCGAGATGTGAAGAGGCTACTGATTATATTCCCAAGAATATAAAGGAGAACCGATCACCATGCTGGATACTTATACCTTTTGTGCATCAATATATAAGCACCTGAAGGATGATAGATGAGAATGTAGTACGCAAACTCACTTTGCTACACATTGCAAATTCCATGCAAGACAACAGTGTACTTTTCCCTTATTTTGATGCTGCTTACACTGCACTCGTTGGCAAACCGGCTTCCAACTTCGTGTTTGAGCACGGCAAGACACCGCTCGCATCATTTTCAGCTGGTAATTTTATGAATAAATCTATGCCTGTATATACTCTAACAACGTTGCTAAATTCCAGTAACTCTTACATGCTTGACGTATTTCCTTCTCATCTTTGGCACCCAACACTTGCTAAAGGATAAGAAACCGTTCAAGTGCAATAGATTATTTCAAATTCACAATGCTTCGGTGTGCCTCGCTTCAACTGTGCTCTTTGCTTTGACAGTGGAGCAACTTTTGCCACTCATGAGACACCAAGGCATGCACTTTACTATGTGCTCTCCCAATGCGTACACTCAGAAACTCGAACTGCTCTACTATCTCAACTATCTAATGAAATACTGGGAACTCGCCGACACTGTATTTATGGTGCTGAAAAAGAAACCTCTCAAGTTTCTTCATTATTACCATCACAGTTCCACGTTGGTTCTTTGCTTTACACAGCTCCTCGGTAAAACTGTTCTCGTAAGTCTTCTGCCAATATACTTTTTTTCTCGCATAAGAGCTTATGTAAATCTTTTGTATTCCATATAGTCATGGCTACCAATTACGTTGAACTTGGGTATCCATATCCTCATGTATTATTACTTTCTATTGGCTTCAGTTGGTGGGCGTCCATGGTGGAAACGTTACCTCACAGGTCTGCAGATTTCCCAGTTCATTGTTGACCTCGTGATCATATACAGCTTGATCTGGTCATACTTTGCCGACAAGCATTGGCCCTATCTTCCAAATGTGGGCACTTGTTCAGGAGAAACTGCACCCGTGCTATTTGGAACATTCGTACTCACAAGCTACCTCTTTATGTTTATCAACTTTTACAAGGAGACATACCGTCGTATAGTCCCTGCTACCAATAAAATTCACTAGACAGATGCTGTTTGCATCACTACCATTGTCATCATCATCATCATAGTTGCCTTTTATATGCAAAACTCGGCACATGACAGAAGGAATGAGTACTATCATGTATACACAAAATCTTAAATTCATTGCGCGCAATATAGATGGATATGACAGTGTATTCTAAGATGTAGCGTAACAGCGTATTAGGAATTGGAATCAGAATTTATATTTCAAAACGATCGTTCAACGCACGACAATTATTAAACCAGTCGATTATGAGACAGAGACTTTTTTAATGAGACAAAACACCGACAGAAAGAAACGAAACTTTTAGCGGAAGTATTTTTGAAAAGGGTAAGAAAAACTTTTTCAGCCGAAAACTGTAGGCGTACGCCATGTGCAACAACAGATCATCAAGCATCAAGCCAGTGACCTTCACGCGGCTTGATGTCAGATCAAACAATCTCCAACGGGAGTTCATCAAAGAACATGCAAGGCGGAGTTGCAATGGCAGTGCATAATCGATGGTACGAATAAAGGACTTTTTAGTGTCGTACTAACTTCTAGTCTAGTCAACAACGAAAAAAAAGGAGGAGGAGGATGGGAGGAGAATGAAGATGCAAAGTATGGGAGTTGGTCATATGTTGAAATATGCAAAACATGCAATTAGAGAACGTGCATAGTTGAATAGGTGATTATTGCAGTGGGTGGTCTGATCTCAATACAAGTGCTTATTTCTCCTCGTCATTGTCACCCTTCGAGTCACGCGAGAGGATGGATGAGCGACTCAGGACTTTGAGTAAGTGCTTTTGTTCCTTGGCTAACTCGGTAATGGAGTCTTTAAGGATCTGGTGCTCCAGATATTCGGACTGCAGGTGATTCAGCAAAGTCTTTGACGTATCCAAAACTTGTTTGAGTTCGTCCAGCGTTAGCCGTGCCTTAACAGGTTTTGGGATGTAGTCGGGATGGAATGCATTGTTCGAAGGTGTTGTAAGCGGTAAAGTAGCTGGAGTGACTATATGTTCCTGAGGTGAAGAAGGAGACTGCTCGGCGGGTGCGTCGTCAAGTTTCGGTGTGGGTGGCATGTTTGCAAGTACGGATGCGAAGCGCACATTCGCTCTTGCACAGAATACAGGGGAAGCAAGACGGTGAGCTAGGAACATATCTGAAGAAGGATAGAAAGAGAAAGAGAGAAACGGAAGTTCCTATTCTCAGAAACGCAGCAACAAAAATAGCGCTTTTCAGGTACACACGTCATATTATTGGTTGCGATAATGACTTAACCAATAACAGTTTTGCGGGTAAATGTTTAGCAGAATGTAATAAGCTTACTTAGCTTACTTCCGTAATGCTTAGCAATAAACTTGGTACGTACATAGACACTCATAACGCTATTTGCCTATAAAAGTATCAATAGTTGATATCCAGTGTCAAATGTAAGCATCCACGAGATGAGGAAGCACTCAGTCCTAGCACCAGCGTGCTAAGTCTGTATTTTGCTTATTTGCTTATTTGCATATGCTATTCCTGGAAATTCAGCAAGATGGTTATATACTAACAGATATTGACGACCGTTCAAACCATTTTGATATACCATTTCGAGAGACAATATCGTAGCATCAAGATAATTTTGTATCGCATCCATTTCAATATGTTTTGAGCAATCAAACGAATTCGATAACTTTGGTTCTTACAGCTTTCGTTTATTTATTTGTAATTTAAATTATGTAACTTCAGTATGAGCGATTTTAATTTCATGCTCGCTGCTTGCTTTTATCGAACAACTTCATCGTAACAAGAGCAGTATCCATTTACAGTGTTTGACAAAGTCATAATATTATCTAGCTTCGATGTCGCCTTCTCTAAGATATTCTATTGCAGCCAAATGTATATATACATCGATGTCGCTAGCTGAACGACGAGATAGATATTTGCAGATTCTCAGCGATCTGGTACATATTTGCGTAGTTTTCATACATCTAATCCATCTTCCAAGGACTCGAATCCGTCGTTTTGAGGCAATCCATTGTAGGAAGGATATTGAGCGCGGGACCCGACGAGACAATTTGCCATATATGCATTGGCAAGCGCTGTTCCTTGTTGATTCTGTGGATGCTCTATATGAGTAAGAAAAGGCGATACTGCTGAAGGCGATATTGTTGAAGGTGATGTTGATAAAGGCGATGCTTGCTGCGGGTGATATTGCTGAAAGCGTTACAGTTGAAGGCGAGACTATTGAGGGCAATGCTGTTGAGGCCGATACTGCTGGAGGCGATGTTGCTGTACCTATGAAGACAAGGTTTCTCCTGTTACGTCTAGTCGAGAGGGCTGAATGCTAAAATCAAGACAACCCGCTCCCGGCACGAAAGGGTAAGAGCCGGCGTCCTCTCTGTTTTGACAATCGTCGTGGTACGACAGGGGCCAGAACCGTGGCACTTGACTTGTGTCAAGGTTTCACCAGCGCGAGCCAGCGGCCGTTGACTTATCCCGCCAAGCAAGGCCTAACGAAATCAGTACTCTTTTTGTTTTGTGAGACAGACTACGCGCCCGCTCAACCAGGCCCCCAAGGCTAAACAACCTGTCTTCTTTCGTTTAACGGCACGAAAGGGTAGAAGAACCGTAGAAACATATCTGGAGCTGCCCAAACAATCGTCACGCATACGGGCGCAACGCGGACGGATCGTTGAGCGCTCGAACGTAAAGAGAGAGGAAACCAGGGAGGGAACGCGCGTCCTTGTTTTGAAATCGAGCGGAAAAAGAAAAAGAAAAAAGTCACTAGAGCTATCCAGAGTCAACTTGCAGTGAAAAAAGCATGAAAAGCATGGCAGAAGGATCGAGTCCTGGTGAGTATCCATCGTCATACGAGAGTAAAATAAAAACGGAAGTAAAGGGAGTATGTTACTTATTGACATTGATCGGCGGCATGTATGCGTGTCATCTCCGCATGAAATGTTGAACACAAACTTTATGCAAACATGTTACTTATTGACATTGATCGGCGGCATGTATGCGTGTCATCTCCGCATGAAATGTTGAACACAAACTTTATGCAAACTTCCTTATAGATAATAGATAGGGATCTCTGCACGCTAGTTACTTGTCTTTTCAAGCAACGAACAGAGCGAATAAGGAAAACCCTTTACGACTAATTGTTTCTGGAAAAGTATCTTTGTTTAAGCACATTGGAATGGGAATGCAGACTAAATACATAAAAAGGGGAAGATAATGGATGTTTACAGTTCATCTAATTACAGGTTTGTTGTTAGTTGTTTGCACAGAACCAATATGCTTCTCTGTCAGTTTCTTACCTGTAACAGCACCCTCACTGGCACTCTTGACAGTCATGACATAACGTGCCAACACACCTCGAGTGTGCTTCGGTGGAGGAGGTACAAAGTTGGCTTTTCGTTGAGCCATCTCTTCATCTGATATTTCGACATTCATTTCGCGGGTCTCTGCGTTGATTGTAATCATATCACCATCCTTAACCAAACCAATAGGACCTCCAACTTGAGCTTCAGGGCAAATGTGGCCGACGATAAAGCCCTAGAGAAAACTCATTCATTGATATCCACAGCAGGCAAGTGATTGTATGTAATAAGACACTTACGTGAGACCCACCGGAGAAACGACCGTCAGTCAAGAGCGCAACATCTTTACCAAGACCAGCACCCATGATGGCAGAGGTAGGTTTCACTATATATCATTAAAGCAGTATTTAGAGCCCGTTTACACTTATCTCTGGTCCTATATACAATTTATGTCCAACTTACACATTTCGGGCATACCAGGACCTCCCTTGGGACCTTCTCCGCGGATAACGATAACGGTCTTTTCGCCCTTCTTGAATTCATTGTTCTCTAGAGCAGTAACGAATCCTTCTTCGCCTTCAAATACACGAGCTTTGCCTCGGAAGACAAGACCTTCCTTGCCAGTAATCTTAGCAACGGAACCCTCAGGTGCGAGGTTACCCTTCAAGATTTGCAAGTGACCGGTTCTCTTGATAGGGTTGGACAAGGGACGAATAATTTCTTGTCCTTGAGGGAGACCAGGAAGAGAGTGAAGGTTCTCGGCAAGACTCTTGCCAGTAACAGTCATGACATCTCCGTTGATCATCTTTTCTTCCATCAAATACTTGAGAATAGCAGGGACACCACCAATCTTGTGCAAGTCTTCCATGACAAATTTACCACTAAAGTTTGGGAAAAAAAGAAGTCAGCACAATATAACAAAGATGATATATCAAAAAGATTAATCGAATTACCTAGGCTTCATGTCAGCCAAGAGCGGTGTACGATCGCTCACAGCCTGGAAGTCGTCCAAAGTCAACTTGACACCGACACTGCGAGCAATAGCGATCAAGTGCAAAACGACATTTGTAGAGCCACCCAAGACCATGGTCAAAACCATAGCGTTCTCAAAGGCTTCACGAGTCATAATGTCACGAGGCTTGATATCCTTTTCCAAAAGGTTGCGAATAGCCTGGCCTGCGTTCAAGCATTCTTGGATCTTTTCGGGGTAACTGGCAGGAGTGGAAGAGCTGTAGGGCAAAGTCATACCCATAGCCTCAGCAGCAGAAGCCACTATAGTAAGCATATTTCCATGTGAGACATCATTCATTTCTTTTCAAATCTTTTAAATAGCAACTTACTGGTGTTGGCAGTGTACACTATTGACAAAGAGAGAAAGAGAAAAAGTGACCCATGTGAGACAGCCTGTATATCCAGACTGATAATCATTTTCACACTTACTGCCACCGCATGCACCAGGACCAGGGCAAGCATGTCGAATGATATCGTATCGCTTCTCCTCATTGATAGCGCCACTTACGTATGCGCCGTAGGCTTGGAAAGCAGAAACGATATCGAGGGTTTCACCTCCACAGCCCTTACCAGGCTGGATAGTACCACCATAAACCATCAAAGACGGACGGTTGAAACGACCCATGGCCATCAAACAACCAGGCATGTTCTTGTCACATCCTGGCAACGAAATGTTGGCATCGTACCATTGACCACGAGTGACCTGTAATCTTTGTTCAGCATATCCAATACCATCATCCTTTGTGTCAATCAATAGCAAAAACGTACAGTTTCGATACTGTCGGCAATCAAGTCACGGGACTGCAGAGAGTAGCTCATACCATCGGTACCCATGGAGATACCGTCACTGACACCAATAGTGTTGAATCGATATCCGATCATTCCAGCCTTTTGTACACCTTCCTTGACCTTTGCAGCAAGGTCCATCAAGTGCATGTTGCATGGGTTGCCTTCGTACCACCTAAACAAACGCGTATACTCGTGGTTACAACCTTGTCCTAGTTATTTCCTTTCTTATCTTTCATTTTTCCTCATCAAAATACGTACACGCTCGAGATACCAACTTGAGCCTTGTTCAAGTCTTCATCCGTCAGACCAGTTGCGTACACTAAGAAAGAGTATAAAGTTAATAAACAAATATTGCCATTGTTGCTATCGTCACAGTCATAATTCTGCGTACACATGGCCTGGGAAGCACCCTGACTCTTGGGTTGTGTGATTTTGCAGCTGTATTTGTTGATCTTGTTATCAGACGAGGAAGCATAATGTCGCAGACCAACAGGAATAGGTGCGCGTGCTCGAGCGTGGTTGCTGTTGTATACATATTACATGGATGAGTTTCGTTCCGTTCCATCATATGTATCTCGTATAGTTCAAATCTTACAGGGAGCCGGTTGGAAGGCTCGCTACTCGTGACAGCAATTTTGCAGCCATGGAAAATATAAAGTAGAGAAAGAGAGGGGGGTTTTGGGTACTTTCGTCGGCGATCAAAGAGCTGTCAAAATCACCTGCAGATAGTGGCTTTTAGGTCTGACACTGTATGTGTTTGAAGATCTGATTGGTAGGGAGTGTGAACTCGCATCTGTGGGGAGCGCAACCAAGATCAAGGATGGATGCCCGTGCTCACAACAACTTAAATGTTGGAGTTCGCACATATATCGAATGTATCAGTGGCAATGCTACCATAGCAACGGCTGTGTACGTGACAACAAATAGTCAAGTGTGTCATAACTTGCAGTTTCTATGTGTATTGTAAAAACTAAGCAACATGAAGATTGCTTAAGGATCCAATTAACCGGGCTAGCCAAATACTGCAGTCGAGAGATAACGGTATCCATGCTTGGTCCTGGAATACTTCAAGCAACATTACTCGCTTTATCACGTCGAGCTTTTGTACTCATGACGGTTTCAATAAATAAAGACTGATCGTATGTTGTGAGTGGCGCTGCACAGACGACGGAGAGAGCTCGTTCTGTTTCCGTGATGGAGGTAAAACATTGTTCCTGAAACTGAATTTGCATTTCTGCGCACCTGACCTTGAAAAAGTCGAGAAAAAAAATTCAAGCAAAGCAAGCCAGAGATCGATCAGTTGTGAGCATCAGAAATGGCAAAAGGACGATCGGCAATTAGCAAGGCCATGCCAAAGAAAGAAAAAGAATCACACGTCTCGGGCCTGGCATCAGCAAAAAAGCGAAAAAAGGAAGGAGGTGTCAAGTTTGGCCAGCTGTCACGCAAGCAGCAGAACGATCTGAAAGAGTACGGCAGACTGATCCCCGAGGATTTTGCCGAGAGTGAAAGCGAAGACGAACAAGACGAGGGAAATGGACCTAAAAAGTAAGTGTAAACGAACAAAGGCCCCTTATTTAGATCAGTCGCATTGATACAATTATAAAACTTAGGCGTTTAAAGCGGGTTGTATATGAACATGAGCTTGATCGCGAACTTGAAGAGGAGCAAGAGCAGCAGGAGGCCATATTTGAGGATTCTGAAGATAATGAACAGGAGGAGGCAGAAGAAGGAGCAAACGACAATGACGACTGGGAAAAGCCATCAGCGTACTCTCGCCTTGTAGGCTCCTTGCAAAAAACGTCGAAAAATCGAGCATTCTATGAAAAGATCTTGCGTGAACAGCAAGGAATTGAAGACGATTACGAAAAGGAAGAAGATATGGAGGAAGTTGAACAAGAGGATGATCTAGAAGAGGAGGATCAGAGCGAGAATGGTAACTGGAGCTCTATTTCCAGAATGTACCGTTGTCAGTATACTTAGATATCGTTCTTAGAATTGGAGGACGAAGAAGACGATAATGAAGAAGAAGAGGAACAGGAAGAAGAAGAAGAAGAACAAGGTGTCGAAGAAAATGAGGACGAAGCAGATGGTGCAGAAGTGGAGTCGTCTGACGAGGAGGGAGCATCTAAAGGTAACATGTATAAATTTCGGTAAGCAAACGGTAACGCTAATAGACAAGTGAATGAAGATCAATTCAGGATTCATTTTGCCAACGAACAACCAAAAGATTTTGATGAAAAAATTTCCAAAGTGGAGCAAAAGCAGTGGACTACAAAGACGTTCGAGGATTCAGTTTTGACGGACGGCGTTGCCTACACCGTTGGCGGCAGCAGCAAAATATCTCTTTCGAAGAAGATTGATAATTTGGAATCCGTCAATGTCAAGGCCAGAATTATCCCTCACTGGAAAAAAGCCAACAAGCATTGTCTGGAAGCAGGATCTGCAAAGCCCTTCACACCATTGCAAGAAAAGCTATTTGCTCAATTCAATGACTACAAAGATGTCTTGTACTGTAACCGCACCATCGAGAACGCCGAGGAAATCCGGAATGCCTATCTTCTTCACGCCTTGAACCATATCTTAAAGTAAGTGGCGATACCGTTGTACACATCACGAAGGTGGCAAGGTTAAACTGATGACTATGCCAGGACTCGCGATACCGTTCTGAAGAACAATCAAAAGATCACAAAAGCACAAAATGAAAACAAGGAACCTGGGTAAGTCACAAAATCAGATGAGCGATTGCTTGAGCAATATTCATTAATCTCATATTTGTTATTTAGAGATATTCGTGATCAGGGTTTTACACGTCCCAAAGTCCTTATTGTGCTGCCCTTCCGCAACACCGTCGTTGATCTCGTGCAGACGCTTATCAAATTATCCGGCAGCGAGCAACAGGAGAATAAGAAGAGATTCTTTGAAGAATACAGCTTGCTGCAACAAGATAAGATGGATGACAGCAAACCAGCAGACTACATAGCAACTTTCCATGGCAACATCGACGATCACTTTAAACTCTCCATCAAGTTTACACGCAAAACGATAAAATTTTACAGCGGTTTCTACGACTCTGATATGCTGATCGCATCTCCCTTGGCATTGCGAACAATGATTGGCGTCGAAGGCGACAAGGAGCGCGACTGGGATCTGTTATCCTCGCTCGAGATTGTTATTTTTGACCAGACCAACCACTTTCTTATGCAGAACTGGGATCACGTTGAGCAGGTATTCAAGTATCTGAACCTTGTTCCCAGAGAAAATCACGGATGCGATATCTCTCGTCTCAAGAGCTGGTACCTGGACAGAAAGTAAGAATGCGGCGGATATCAACTCTGTTGTTTGTGATTTTAATTTGAACATTGTTATTAGGTCGGGATATCTTCGACAAACGCTCATGTTTTCCGATTTCTTGTCGCCAGAGATAAACTCTGTGTTCAACAAGTATTTCAAGAACGTGGCAGGCAAACTAAAGATCAAGCAGCAATACGAGGATGGCACGATTGTGGATGTCTTGCCGCAGGTTCAGCAGACTTTTACACGCATAGACGCGCCATCCTTATCGGCCATGGATGACGCGAGATTTAAATATTTCGTTGAAAAGGTTCGTTTAAAAAAAACATGTAGTGGATAACTAGTGGAAGTATAGAATGACTAAAAATGGGGTTTTGCATAGACACTCCCAACTTTACGCAAATCAATCACTATGCAAAATCATACCCTCATCTTCATTCCATCCTATTTTGACTATGTCCGCATTCGTAATTACATGGAAGACAACAACTACTCTTACGGCTCATGCTGCGAGTAAGTGCTGGGGATAATTATCATTAGCTTCTCCTATATAGTTCTTTCTTTATTCTAACCTTGTTTGGTAGATACACTGCTATGCCAGATGTGAGTCGTGCAAGAACAAAATTCTTCCAGGGTCGAATCAGCTTTTTGCTATTCACTGAGCGTTTCCACTTTTTCAGACGGCAAGTATAATTCGAAAGCAAAAATCGAGATATGCATTGATACTAATACGAGGAAAAAAAACAGATATAACATTCGAGGTACATTCCACGTAGTATTTTATGGTCTCCCAGACCATCCGCACTTTTACAGTGAGGTCGTCAACTTTTTGGGACTCAAGTTTAATGAAGCCAGTGCAGCAGAAGAAGCCACCTTCTCAGTAAGGGCGCTGTTCTCTCGGTACGATCACATGCGATTGGAGCGAATTGTCGGCACGGAGCGCGCTCAGAAAATGTGTACTGCCCAAAAGAATGTCTTCCTGTTTGCATAAGTACATGTAATTTACAAAGAAAAAAAGAAAGATAACAAAAGCATGCAAATGATTATGATTTACTGTTGTAATTGCTGAGATAACTGGATGCCAGTACAAACATTTGTGGTTTCTTTGGTGCAGAAGAAGATGGTGAAGCGGGTGAATTGGGGATTGCTTGTGGTGAACGTGCTGCAGAGGTCTCTGCCCTGGATTCCTTATCGCTGAGCGATTTACTATCTGCACCTTGTCTGAGGCGCTGCTGATTTTTCCTGCTGGCGTTTACATTGTTATTATTGTTGTTTCTGGCAAGCGAGGATGTTGATGTCTTGCTTGATTGCCGCACCGGACTAGCTGGTGAAGCATATCGTTGCTTTGGGGATTCGGATAGGAATTTTTGGATATCGTCAAAGCTGAACGTATATGGATTTGATTGCGGTGAGGAAAGTGAGTTTTGAGCCAAAAGGTTGGCTAAATCTCCAGAGGGCGACAGTGCATTTGCAGCCGGCTTCCCGGCAACATCCAGATCCTTCATGATGCTTTCAAAAGGTCTTTGGTCGTTGTTGTTGCTGTTACCGTTGTTGATGAAAGGATTTGTCTGTTGTTGTAGTTCGCGTGCCATTCTCAGCGCACTGTGCGCTAGACCGACGTTCCTACTGTATCGAATAATTTTGCCGTTGGGAGCTCGTTTGGGAGCTGTCATGGGTGTAGTCGTGACGACGGGCTTGTCACTGACGGCTTGGGGGAAGTTCATTCCAATGTTGAAACTTGAAGAGGTTGCTTCGCTGGTTCGTACAGGTTTGGAAGTTTGGGTTGAGGTAACAAATGCGGGAGTCTTTGGCAGACAATCGCCGATATCCATCAGTTCTCCGAGATTAGGTTTATTATCCATATGTGTATCTGCAGACTTGTCATTGGGCAAACCAATAGGTAAAAAGGCGTCCCCGTCAAACATTTGTTGCAATAGATCAAGATCGGCCATAGGGTCGGATTGCCTGGTGAAATTTTGAGATTTTCCTCCATTGTGGGTATTATCGACAACAGTGCTGTGAGAGGTGTTGCTGTCGTTTGCACCAGGTATCATACTCTTGAGCCGCTGGCACTCTGCCTCCAACTCTTCAATCCTCTTGTGAAGTCTACCACAATAAATATCGCAGTGCTGCTTCGCTTCCAACGCTGTTCCTATGAAAGGACATCCTGATAATGCATATTGACAAGTGTAGGAGCGACATTCCTTCTCATGGATGGATCTATCTTTGCGAAAGAATGGTTTGCAGACAGGATTCATATTTGGGCACGATAACAGCTCATAAGGACATTCATTACGGTGCTGCTGGATCTGATCGCGTCGCATTTTTTCCTTGCAACCATGTTCTGCGTTCGGACAGGCTTGAACGTCAAAGGGGCACTGCAACATCAACATAAATAAATAAGAAACCTGAAAAGATTTTTAACGACACAATAAAAATTTACCTGTGATGGGTGGTTATCTGAATACACTCCTTGCCAGGTACAACCTGCTGCATGGAAAGGGCATTTCACGCGTAAACGTCCAATTTGTCTTGATACGAATTTGGAAGGTTGAAATTGCTGACGGTCCAAAGCAGTCATACATACAGGGCATGTTGAATTCTGTCGCATGTAACTTTCAATGCATTGGTTGCAAAAGATATGGTCTAGAAACAAATAAGTAACCATTTTTAGCTATTTCAGTGTGTTAATAGAAAGAAAGAGAGCTACCTTCTGGACACCGCACTTGTACCGGGTCTTCTAGTATGTCTGCAGAGTCCTTTGTCGTCAGTATATTTGCTGATTGTTAACAAAGTGTAGTGTATACATTACCTTGGCACAATCCACAGATCAAGTCTGGGATTGGTTCGTCGAGCAGGACATCGCCTTTGATTCCCATTTCATAAAGGGCCCAGTAGATTATAACGTATTTTAACAGAGGAGAACAATAAAGGAGAAACAGAGGAAGTGAAATAAAGGACAGGAGTGGACAAGGGAAAAAAGAAAAAGTTGGGAACGCGACTTGGACCTGGCAGCGCGCCTCTTTCACTTTACGCGTTTCTTCAAACGCCGATATTCTGTGATTGGCGGTTGCCGTGCCGACGGAAGACATTCAACGCTGGCATCCAAGCAGTGATGACCAAGCAACGATATTGTCTCTTGGACCTTCATATTATCATAATACCATGTCTTTCACATGTTTTGTATACGGAAAATTGCACACAAACGTATAAAATACTATAGATCACAGTAAGTAACAGAGGTTATATTAACACTTGATTGAAGCAGCATTCAACGATGTATGTAGTATTTTACAAAACATTAAAATTTGCTCGTGGTCAGTATACGGTAAGTTATTTCCCTGACATAAGGCCTAGAGGACTATTAGTCATAACAATCATTTTTGCATCTATTGTACACATCAGATCTATTCTGCCGGGTGTATAAGACATCCCTCTGACTCCTTCACTTGAGTTGTAATATACCGGGTCTGTATAAAGTCCACCGACGTAAAGACAGCACTGTCGATTGCCATGCTTTTCGTCATTCCTATGTATCTTCTTGATCTAGCGAGTAATTCCTCTAGTACTCTCTAAAGGCGCATATCGTACCAGACTTCCAAGCGCAGCCATTGTACTGTGTGCATACGCACGCATAGTTTCGATGTGCATATGTTATATGAAAAGAGATGAAAATGGCGGCTTCTCCGCTGTGATACTGATATAGCATGAAATCATGCTGTGCGACCACGACCCAGCCGTTTACAACTCTGTGCATTGGAAGCATAGTCTTATTACAAGTGTTCCAATAGAGATGGCGTCATCAGCACTGATGCTCGGGACAATGCTGCATGCAGACTGACAGGCTGAAGGACACGACAGCTGTGACAGTTGTAAAGGCACACTGTGAACGGCAGTGTTCCGTGTTCGGAAGGTACCCCATTTTGAACTACCAAGAAAGTTCTGCCGCACGTGTACTACTTGTTGACAAGCATATGCAGCTTTCCAACATTCTGGATGAATATGTTGTCTTTCGGAGAGCAGAAGAGATTGTAGGCAGCATCGTAGTTTGCAGTGAAATTGCTTTGAGAAAAGCGTCAAAGCCTGGATAGCATAAATTCAGCAACCAATAGCCTTGACAACAATTACCATAACGACATAGTGGACTGCGCTGTGCAATGAGCTACACATCATACCATGCACTTATCACGTTCGCCAAAACAAACAAACGATTGTTTGCGAAATTTGAAGGGAAGAGCGACAATTGGCAAATGCCGGCAGCAAATGGTGCAATGCTAAGCCAATCACATGCCTCCTTGGCAATTCTCCTTGAAGAAGTAAGAATTTTGGGTGAAACCAGTTGGTGCAATTTCAAGGCCAGATGTAACGTCGCTTGAAAGAGATTGCGCCATTCAAGGGCTGAACCTCGTTTAAAAGATATACGAGGTTTCCACTTCTCGTCACCTTTTTCTCCCACTTTCCTTCATCTTTCTTCATCCTTTTGACATGAATTCTAAATCCTTTTGCTACCGCCATCGACCAGACCTCAATGCTTTACGACCAAAAGAAACTCCAACTAGTCTACTTTACAAGGTAAAGTTTCCAAAAAAGAAAACAAGCTTTGGGCCAAAACGGTAAACTCAATCGAGATCATAGGAACTTTCCTTGATACCCGAAGCAGATCAGTTACCTATTCAACACACGTGGTCAATATTTGCATCCGCCAACGCAGCACAACGTCGTATCATTCTCCAAGGTCTCTTGTTAGCCTGCTGCACTTCTCAACTCTCTTTCATCGCAAACACTATTGAACCTCTCCTCCGCATCGACTTCACATACATCCTTCCTCCAGAAATCTGCATCCAAATATTCTCCTACCTCGACGCCCAGTCTCTCTGTGCAGCATGCCAAGTCAGTAAACGATGGAAAGCACTCGCTGATGACGACATTCTGTGGCACCGCATGTGTGTGCAACACATTGACAAGAAATGTACAAAGTGTGGATGGGGTCTTCCACTTTTGCAAAAACGACGCGTCGTACGCCTCAAGAAACGAAACATTGATCAAGTCGATGATGGCGGACTTGTTCCTGCACCGAAACGCGCCGATCGCAAACCATGGAAACGGGTTTACAGCGAACGACTGATTGTGGAGCGCAACTGGCGCAAGGGGCGATGTAATGCACGACAGTTTAAGCAAAATAGCGGCGTATTGTGCGTTCAAGTCTGCGACGCTCAAAATATCTTGATTACGGGTGCACAAGACAAGACTGCCACCGTGTGGGATTTGGAGACCGGCAAAGTGCTTCGCAAACTCACTGGACATGTACGATGTGTCAGCACACTACAGTTCGACGACACCAAACTTGTCACAGGCAGCATGGATCATACGCTGAAGATCTGGAATTACCACACTGGCCAATGCATTCGCACTCTCGAGGGACACACCGGAGGCATTGTTCACCTAAATTTCAATTCGCGTATCCTTGCCAGTGCATCCACTGATACCACTATTAAAATCTGGAACTTTGAGACTGGCCAATGCTATACATTAACAGGACACACTGACGTTGTCAACCATACTCGCATTTTTGATCAGCATCAATTAGTCTCCAGCAGCTCCGATATGACTATTCGATTATGGGATCTGGATAAGCGCGCATGCACGCGTGTTTTCCGTGGACACATGGCTGGTGTTCAAGTCGCTATCCCTAGTATGCCCGGGTTTGTGCATCGATTTATCGAGGATACCTGCATTTCCGAGGACTCTTGCGGATCATCAGCGCCTGTCCTTGTTTCGGGGGCAAATGATAATACAATCAAGGTGTGGTCCATGCAAGAAGGAAAATGCATACGGACACTATTTGGACACACACGCGGTGTGCGCACACTTGCATACGACAAACTTCGATTGGTTTCCGGATCTTTAGATGGTTCTCTCAAGCTATGGGATATTGAAAATGGTTTACTTATGCACACTTTGCAAGACAGTACCGGATCAGCCATCACTTCTGTCGCATTAACGGATTCCAAGGTTGTCAGTGTTGCTGATAACGGTGAAATAAACGTTTGGGACTTTGGCGCTTAAAACGAAGTATCTGCTCCAGTGTGCGTTGGAGACTATATATCTCATTGGCGGTCGAATCTGTTTGCAGTGACGTTATGATGGCTTGAAATAGACAGTGTCACTCCTGTTCACGATGTAATGATTGATTTGGATGAAACGTGTCCTCCGTCGCTCAGTTTTTCTTCTATTTTTCAGAAGCGCTTACAGGAGAAGACGGCCGTTAAAACATGAGCCATTTAGGCAGAAGTGTGGTTTTATTCAAAGTTTTATTAATCAATATTCGGATGAACTTTGGCTACCCAAGACTTTTTCTCGTTTCTGCTTTACACTTGGCACCGCATGCATGCAACTGATTGATATGATCCAAACGAAAAAACCCTCTTTTAGCTGCGGATGAATAGAACGTTGAGACGACCACCCTGCGTAACCTCGAGGTACGCCTCGTAATCTTTTGAATAATATCATGCTCATCCACGGACGTTCTGAGCGCACTCAAAAAAGCGTGAACATCAGGGTCCGTGACAGCACTAGAACCTATGTATGCAACCTTGATCCTTTTCTTCAGCTTTCGTCTACGTACAAATGAAATTCACTGAGCCTATTCCGAAGTCTCTGACTATCGGTTTCCATTTTCTTTGGTGTGCGCTAGTAGTTATAGCGGTAGTCCACACCACAGTTTGTTGCCATGAGTGTCACCTTTGTAGCGATTCATTGACAGCTCGCCTCTCCTGGGGGGACACGATGTGGTGGGGGGGGTGAAGCTGACCACGAGGCCAGCTCGGAACCCAGACTTCCGAAAGGATAATATACGGTAAACAACGAATTTCAACATAAGTGAATAGGAATTATCATGTTGACGCAGGGAAAGGGAGCTCCTGGTGATGACAGCTACACAGTGGGGTTTCCTTGCTATATACTTCGTACCTGACATAAAAGGTAACTCCACTTCGCTAAAGTCCGTGCGCGCGCCTGCGATTTTATGGCGTACAATGACCCCAAACAAGTATTGCTAAATGCGTCAAGTCTGTCACACGCGAAGTGGAATGCAGAGCTGTGTGTGGACATCCTTTTTCTTTTAAGAAGAAAGGCAACACCCAGCTACCGCACCTTGGATCTCATTCTCTTTCATTCTTTCATATTTACAATGCGCCTTAGTGTTTGCACCGTACAACGAGCTGCTTTGCGACCCGCCGTCCTGCAAAAAAAAAGCGAAGCAAAGATCTAAGACATCGTAAGAGCCGAAAAGCGCCGTTGCATCGCAAGTTGTTGATACAAAGGGAAACTCGTCACTACGTTGCCAGCTCGATCTTCTATTTCCTGACTCCAATTTGCTTTAGAACCTATGATGCTGCTTTAAGCTAAAGGTGTCGTCTCCTACGCAAAACAACCGCGCGGATAAAATTCCTGCCAGTGACTGCAATGACACATAGTTTTGTTTTCTTTGTATCCATTGTTGTTCTTTCATCTCTTTCAATATTTTTTTATCTTTTAAAAAAGGTACTTACATTACCTTTTGTTAACTAACAAGAGATTTACCATTTCCTTTATCTATCGTTAGAAAACTGTTACATCTAAATTCCTATATAGATCGATCTTGTAGTGAGTGACTTTATTACTGCTATGTAAGCATGCAAACCAAATTGCAGGAAAACTACAGGCATATACTTGTCATGGTAGATATGAACACAAAGTCCTTCCAAATACCATGCCACTTTTGACTCTTTTTCAAGCATACAATTTAAAGGATAGATAATAAGAGGTGCTTAGGCTAGATCTTCAAAACGCATTTATACTATATAGACGTACGAACACGTAAGAGATCCATGTTTTCAAGAGAATCCATGTTATTGTTATTGGAAACTGTATGTACCGTAGGCAAGAACATCAATTTGCCTTGGGTTTTGCAGTCGCCGGTGGTTGTTTATTCTCCGGGTCGTCTGCACTCTGTTGCTCAACGCTTGCTTCCCTCGTCATGATTTTGACGTATTAGATTTTTTTGCTTCGTTCCCGTCTGGCTTTACCTTCAGCGCAGCTACGTAGTAGATGCTGGCTAGTAGCAGGTGTTAAACAGATGTTGTCGTTAATGTGTAAAATATTCGTCATAGATCAAGTTTCGAAAACCCATGTCGTCCGATCGACAAGGAGAAAATTATGAATTGGCCCGTCCTTTTGTTATTACCTTTATTTCTTTTCCACTTATCTTTCTCTCTCCCCCTCCAATTCTTTACGCAAATGACTCAACCAGCCAAGGGTGCTACCAGTGCTATGCCAAAAGGCGATGCCCAAAAGGGTGCAAAACTATTCAAGACGCGTTGTGCACAGTGTCATACTATAGAAAAGGTAAAAAAAATTAACTGGAGACCGGCGCATTAAAGTACGTACAAAAAACATCGATTGCCTAATCATTCTACTCTTTGCGTCCTCGCAGGGCGGACCCAACAAGGTAGGGCCCAACTTGCATAGTCTCTTTGGTCGTCAATCAGGCCAAGTTCCTGGGTTCTCATACACGGATGCAAACAAGAACAAGGGAGTCATTTGGGAAGAGCAGACATTGTTTGATGCAAGTATCAATCAGAGCGCATATGTGTTATACTTTTGCTAACAGCCGTCTTTTAAATGCAGTATCTCGAAAATCCTAAAAAATACATTCCAGGAACAAAGATGGCATTCGCTGGTTTCAAGAAACCACAAGCATACTTGAAACAGGAGACTAACAAATAAATTAAAAATCCAAAACCCCTAAACCTTGCAATTTAAAGAACTATCCATTATTCATTTAAAATGTAGAAACCAAAAACTGTATGACAGTATATATCGACAAAATGTATGATAGTCCTTGGAGACGCGCTAAGCTTATGTTTTATTGAAAGAGATCACGGAGTTAGAGACGAAGATTGGGTAAGGTAATAAAGGATTTTCAGTTGGAAGTGATGAGATGAGTGAAGAAAAAAAATAAATTGTTACTCTTGGCCGAACCCAAGCGTTTCTTCAACTGCAAGTGATAACTTGGCAACAAGTGTTTCGTAGGATTTGTAAGGAGGCATATCAATGCGGTTAAAGCTAAAGAGCAAAAAGCATAAGTAAACCATAAACATTTTGCATACTTTCAGATCCATTAAATGTACATACCATGTATGAGCCTTTGGAAGTTGTGTAACCTCGCCAGCTTTTTCGATGGTGAAGCGTCGAGGACCATCGCTACCTTGAAGATCTTTGAAGCCATTGACTGGTATGCGTGACGTGCCTGTTGTAAACTGAAGCAAGCGAGATTTCTTTTCATTATCCCATGATCTTATAGCCTATCGAGGGAGGTTTAGTCATGGCTTTTGTGACACAGAGAGAGAGATAATAAGCACTTGCCTTCCAGAACCATTGAATAACATCATCTTGCTCGGTATATCCACGATAATCCGTGTGTTTCTTCCAGTCGTCGATATCAATTTCTGCGATACCTCCAATCAAAAGCTCCAATTCTCGTTCATCAAAGACATTGATGAGATCTTGGGGAATAAGCTGGTTGAATCCCTCCTTGAATGCCTTGAATTGCTCTTCCACACGTTTGTAGATGCGCCACTCAGTGATCAAGCTATTAAATTGAGATGAGCAAATAAATTCTCTAGCTACCAAATAAGGCTTTGCCTGCACTCACTTTACGTATTCTTTCTTGTTTTCTTCAGTGACTTCAATATCACGACCGCCGGGTTTCAGATCGACTGTGACCACCTCACCAAATCGATCGTCGTCGGTGGAGAAGGTGAGGTCAAGAACATCTGTAATGTCGTTATCTCTAGATATACGGTTAAGATCAGTTGTATGTAACGATAGGTGTTCATATATGAATATTTACAGTATCCATTGTAAGCTGCGGTAAAAGTCGGCATCAACGCTTTCCATGTCGGCCACGGTGACCTTCTTGTTCAGAATCATCTTGTAAAAAGACACGATAAAGAATGCATCCAAGAAACGTCGATGGAAAATAGCGAGACCGACGACGCGGCCAATGAATCTAAAGTAGTTGAGATGTTCCGGATTGATGCCAGAGTGAGGATTGATTTGAAGGGTGTAATTGTCGTGTGCGGAGTATTCAAACAAGCTAAAGTGCGCATGTTAAAAATGTCGCTTTGACATTGTAAAAAGATACTCACCAGTAGAAGGGATTAAACATTTCGTGCGATAACAAAAAGAAGAACTCTCTGTAGAGTATTATTTATAAGTTCATTGATACATTTCGCCTAGAGTGCTGCAGTATACTTGCCTTGACAGACCACCGTAATCTAAACCATCTTCGCCGTCAAACTTGATCATTAGACGCTTCCGTAAATCAGCGGGAGCTTGTCGCATGATCTCTGCATATGCATCCTCAAAAATATGCTCGCGGCGAACTTTAATGTGACATTGACCCGGCACAGGACGCAGCGCAGGCTGTGATCTAAAGTAGATAAGTTTGCGTCGAAAGTCACGTTTGTACTGCGGAACGTTTTGATCAAGGCTGCTGGGTAGTCGTGGATCTAGTAGTCAGGGAATATTTGAAATTAGATATGCAGTTCTTTACAAACTGTCGCTAACTGGAGCGCTGCTGCACAAACAAGCTTACCATCCCAAGTAGTCGTTTTTGTATTGTGATCAACAAAGTAAACTCGGCCTGTACTTGTTAGACGCATTTCCCAGCCAGATGGTAACGGTCCAAGTTGAGATACGGGCTGAACTTGCACTTGCAGATTAGAACCAGGACCGATGGTACTAATATATTGTTGTCGTCGTGGATCAACCCATGTGGTAGTTCGCGTGTTGTGATCAACGAAATAAGGTCTTCCTTCTAGAGTAGTTCGCATTTCTAGAAAAATTCCACATTGTCAGCAAAATTTCTAAGTCTAAATTCCATGCATCGTGATAAAAAGATTTCTAACCCCATCCAGGCGGCAATGGCCCTGAACCGGCAGTCGTCATGTTGTGTTGCAATGCAAGATTATTTGGTGAGCTTGTATTGGACGCAGATTGTTGTTGTTGTGTTTGTTGAGAGGATTGCTCTGCAGGTGTTGAGCTTGGTCGATCTTCTGGAAGGCCACGTGCATTGTGCCGCTGACGTTCCATTTCCGTGAGAGTCTGCTGTTCCTGAGCACTTCGAGCACTGCCATATCTGATAAGTATGCAAGGTCTTCTACCTTGATTCAACACCATGGTACTTACGAAGGTCGTTTCCATGTAGTTGTCCTCGTATTATGATCGACATAGTAAGGGCGGCCGAGATGGTCTACACGTCTCTCCCATCTAGCATGATGTAATTTAGAAACAGTACAACAGAAAAAAAATCATAAGCGGGAATGTTTACCCTGGTGGCAAGTCGTTTCGATCATCTGAATGGCTTGCTGCTGCTGCTGCCGATGAGGAAGTAGCAGCATTAGCGGAAGAGGAGGATGCGGCGGCGGTGCTGCTACTAGGTTGTTCGGTGGATGCTTGTGCGCCGCTTCGTGATAATGAGCTGGTGCTGCTGGAGGCGTTATGAGTACCAGGGACGAGGGTATTGGTGCCATTTCGAATTGGCATGTTGACATTGGTAGATATATTAATGATAAGTTTGCCGTGAACGTTTTCGTTGGCGTTGGATTTTTTCAAATCTAGGGTGAGCATTTCTGATACAATAACAATTGCATTAATAAGCTTTTGATTAACCATCGCATTGACATGCTCCCAGATATTTTACCATCGCCACCAACTTCAAGATCAAACACACTGCTTATTTGTACATTGATCACACCAAGGAAGCCTTGATCCTTCTTTTTGAACTTTTTCTGATCAAAGACTTGTACTGCAATAACGCTCTGGTTTGTCACTTGGCTGCAAACAACCATTAAATATTGCGAAATAAAGCACGACTGTTGCTGTAGAACTTACAGGTCGAAACTCTCATTCCAGTAAGGATTTAAAGTCTTTTTCATTACTGTCGTTGTATGTGTCTGTTCACCATCAACCGTTACCACAGCTACAATGGAAATAAGGTCAATCGTTTGCAAACTCTCGACATTGTACTCGAAGTTACCAAATGGGTCGGGTAGCTTGAAGAAGAGGTCCTTCTTGACCAGCCCGTCTGCTGCAATAACGGTCAAGCGTACCGTTCTTGTCTGCGCAGACATTGGGTGAAGCGAATGAGAAGGGTTGAGAGAGAGTAAGGAAACTCCACACTTATTCGCACTCAGCCTTGTCTACGGCGGCCGCGGGCTGAGGTGCAACGCAAGGGCTTTTTCCAACCTTTTCGACCTGAACAGCCTTTATGCCAGAGACACAGTATATATGCAATCACAGATTAAACTAGGCTTCTGTTGCAGTATAAGCTCTGAGTATTCCTTGAGATATTTGCGCTTTTGTTGTTGATAAGTGTCCTGAAATATTTTACATTCAGTGCTAAAGACAAAAACATATGCATATATACAGCGCCAATTGCTTCTGTCACTTAAGGATTTTCTACATTGAAGGGTATCTGTGGCACCGTAACCATTACCGAGATAGCTTTTTAGCGAAAGTAATCCATATTGCTTGCGCCGCTTGTATCTTATGCATCTGACCTAGCATACAATTGTCTAGGCATCTTTATATGTATAAAATGTCATTGATAACTGGTAAATAATGAGTATTTTGCTACATGAGATCCATCTTGATACATGTTGGCATTGTCAAGGATACTTCTTCGTAGCTGGACAGTGAATGTCATGGATGAAACGATCCCTAATGCTGACTTCCAAATCTGTCTTAATTCTCTCAGGCTAATCAGGGATCATGCTTTTGATCGTCTGCTCTTTCTTTCAACATGTCTGGACAGTACTATGAATTATACCGTCGTAGCAGGTAGATTAGACCTTAAAGCTTTCATTTTCAACACTTAAACTGGGTAATCACAGCATCGGCATGGCTTTGACCGATTCTTTGGACGAGTTGATTCAGAGTGGACACATCAATCCGCAGCTAGCTATGCGAGTGCTGACGACATTTGACAAGAGCATCTCTGAAGCTCTAGCACAACTCGTTCGCAACAAGGCCAACATTAAGGTAACAAAATTGACGAATCTAGTGGAACGGCATCCTCCAGATCCACTGACATTATATATTTCTTGTGTGTCTACACACTAGGGTCATTTGCATACATATCGATTCTGCGACGACGTATGGACTTTTATTATAGAAAACCCCAACTTCAAGTTTGAACAAGAAACTGTTTCTGCAGACAAAGTCAAAATCGTCGCTTGCAATGCCAAACGTCCTGGAGAACAATAGTTCTCATTGCGTTACTTTATTCCTTTTTACTTCTTCTCTCTTCCAATTTGCTCGCCGCCGTTGTTTGTAAATAATGATGAATAAAACTTTGTTACTAACTCGAGTCTGAATCTTCTGAATCATCGTAACTCGCTAACATGGACAATGCTGAAGCGTTGGGGGTATCGTTGTCTTTTTTGCGTTTGACAGCAACGCCAAGTTCGTCTTCCTGCGCTTTCCGCTTTGGGATCTCAGCGGGTTTGAATGACGGTTTCTTGAATGGTTTCAATACGAGTGACAGGACATCCGGTTCTTTTTCATCATCTGCGAGTTTACGCACTCGTTCACCGTCTGCGGATTGAAACGCTTTGATAGCCTCTTGTTCGTCCTGTGCTGCTTCCTGCTTGAGTCGCTCTTCTATTTCCTCCTTGTCTTTATCCGAGAAACGTCGCAAGATTTCATCTACTTTGAGTCGTTCGCTTCGAGCATTTCGTAATCGAATTTCATCAAGCGCATCCAATATATCCATTTCTCGTTTCGAGTCGATCGTCCGGTTTTCGAGTGCTTTCATGGGATCGTTGGCGTCTTCTTCTTCCTCTCCTTCGTCCTCAACTCCATCCTGTGTACGCCATGGTTCAAAGTTTCTGCTGGCACCGTGCTCTGCTACATAGTCTGTGTTTTTCGGGTCGGTTTTGAAAGTAATTTCTGCTGAGCATCGAGGACATCTGTAAAACCCTTATTGGTTAGCTAACCATAGATACAACAAAGAAACTTGATAAACGGACGTTACCTGATATAGAAGCGAAAGATCTTGATGCCCAGATATGTCTCGTTATCGACAGTCTCCTTACGTGCATTGAACTTCTTTCCTTTGTATATATATTCGCCGCAACTGTTGCATCTCATGGAAAATGGTGCCATAAGACGCACCTTGTGTTGCAGATCCTTCGGTCGCTTCCTATCGAGAGTAGCAAACTTTAGACTATGCACTTCCCTACAGCCAATGTCTTTACTTACTGTCTGGGGATCTGTGACGGATCAAAGTTTGGAGGAAAGTATTTGTTGAGAACTTTACGTTCAGACATTGTGACGGAATGGAAGGAAGAAGGGTAAAAAGTGAAGAAGAGGAACACCTATTGAATTGAATTTCGCATCGAAACAAAGACAAGAATTTTTGGACAGCTTGTCAAAGTATATTGAAAAATGCTTTGTACATTGGCCGCTATGTTCCATCGCATCTTATGCTCCTATGCAATGGTCTCACGGAAAAATCTGGATGGATCCTCTCCTCTACGCTCTTCCCAACGTTCTGATGGCAACTATCTCTCTCTTTAGTGGCAGAAATATTATCTTACGACCTGCTGGCAACTCGAGTATGTATACTATCGCTGTATTTGGACGCTTACTCATTGAGGAATCATTTGCGTTGCTTGGATCACTTTGCACCGTCAGAGACGAGTTTGTGACATAACTGTAAGTATCTCGTAATTAAGCCTGCTACGTGAATGACTATCTAATATTTAATGAAGGCCCAAATCATTTCAACGTGGCATGCAATTTTGTGCTCCATTACGCAAATGATATCGCAATAAACAGTATATTGTTTTCCGTCTGTGCCCGCCCGATATCAACCCTTGCGGTGCCCTTTCTGTAAAGTCACGCTCTCAAGTTTGTCATGAAGGTTCAGAGACCAGTGAGGATTTTTTCAAACCCAAATAACAATGCCAACAACCCTGGATTGCCCAGCGATACATGGCGGAAAGTAGGCAACGTAACCGTGTTGGATGATGGATTGATCTCTTGGCTGCAAAGTGGCTAGTTTTACTTGGAATATGACTATTTATACCGAGGATACACTATGGATATCAAGGATGTATGCAAACGGCAATTAGAGAGTCGTATATCACTAGTTCCAAATGACCAACCGTCCCATTGCCGACCAGCCAAATATAGTTTACTTATGTACGGCCCATCTTGTCAAAAATCGAGCACAAATGGAACTGATTGCTATATAAACGGCAGCACCGTTAATTCAATACTGGATGATATCAACATTAACTTACCGATAGAAGATTAATGGCATAAAAATCGCTCGCGAGTAAATTGACTGCTGATGGCAGGCGCGTATACTGCTTAGAAATGTCTTTGCTGTTGGCTTGCAAAAGCGCTACTCGATACATGACCAAGTCCACGGAAATGAACATAACACGAGGAGGACAAAAATTGATAAGGTACGGAAATGCCGGAAATGAAATACATATTGTTTGTGCTATATGTAGATTGTATCTATGAGGTAAACAGCAACATCCATCCATGAGGTTCCTTTTTGTTTACGTTCAATTCGAGAGGAGCAAGGAGATCAGCTGAGGTGGTCCTGCACTGACGGGTTCAACAAAAGATCATCTGTCCACATCGGCGAACAAGACAATATTAGGAAGGCACACATACCAGTCGACGTCTTGTATATTATGACATGTTGGAGAAATAAGTTGGGTGGGACATGATGAAACCAACTATTGGAAGGAAGTGTCATAGAAAATTCGATGGTAGGGATAGTACGGTATTTATCCGACATTTGAAAATACTCTTAATAATGCACTCAGTAACAATGGCAAAGTTTGCTGAGCTAACCTATTTAGCTTACTCAGCATGTCATAACTTTGCTGGAATGAAAGGCTAGAGACTTCTTACAGGCGACTATAAATAAATACTCGGCCATTTTATGATCATCATCGAAAGAACGTGTTGTGACCGTTTCTATTGCATGCAATAATATGGCAAGTATAGAATAGTAGTAATATGCTATTTAAAGAGCCAATAAGCAGCGCGAGACCTTCCTTGCTGATCAGTTTTTGGATCACTCTTTGACACCTCATTGTTGATTGATTTGTCTTAACATTCGGCAATGGTTGTAGCCACGCCTTCTGTCTTATCAAGAATCTCATGTGTCCCATGCATATGTTCCACTATCATAATCATATGTAGTGCAAATGATGAGCTGAATGTGCTGCTCGCAAATATTTCTTCATGTAGAGCTCCAAAAAATTAAAAGAAAACACCTATTTATACGATAGCGATTTCTTCACAGAGATATACCAAGTAACAAGTTACAATGTATTAGACAGTTTACGTGTCTTTTAAACATGCTTTTAGAGAATTCAGAAGCGTAGATAAAAACTAATGGTTACATGCTGGAGCGTGAAGAGGTATCTGGGAAAAGTTGGTTGGTGGCACAAGGACGCCGAAAGTACGGAAGCTCTTGCCAAAAATGTAAATGTGGCGGCATCGCACGAACCCAGGTTTGACACAAACTTGCAAAGTACTCACGCTCTCCCAAGAGTTAGCTAGCCTAGGCATTGGTAAGCCCGAGTGCTGCCTACTTTAAGCTTCTGGTGTGCATTACACGCAAGAAGATAGATACGCTTATTGTTCAGCGTGCAATGAACAATATAGACCTTCAGGATTCTTCCAACATAACGAAGAATGTACGAGGCGTGTCCTCCTGCTGACTGCCGGACCTCTCGCTTGGATAGTTACAGTATAAGCATTTTTTGCATGGTACTGTGCTTTTTGGGTACTAGAAAGCCAACAACAATATTCGTCAGACGAAAACTACGGTGAAGATGAACACAATCTACATCTTTTCTAAAGCGTATAATTTGCTAGGCCTGCTCTAAACTCAACATTGACGTACTACATAATGACAGAAGACACTGCTTTCAGCATGTGCTCGCACTTTGAATTGCCTGCTAAAGCGGTAAGAGAACATCGTATAGAGTCCTTTCTCAATGACCTTAAATATCAATTTGCCCAGCTCTTTGGATATGTCTCGTCATCTTTCTTCCCCTGATCTCTCTTTACAAGCTCGGATATCAGCGCATATAATGGGACCCAGACCGGTTTCTCGACCGGAGCATGAGTTCTAGGCCAGTGGCAGCCTATACGTGCTTATGCCGCTGATATGTAATCGTCAGACCATGGAAAAGTCGCTCTTCCTATGGTTTCCCTATTGTACTGGTCATCTGTTGCTATCAATCAAGGCAGGTTCGAACGCTTTCGATCGCTTTGGCTGGTACACTGGTGCAAGGCCTGTAGCTGTTCTCATAAGCAACTTGAGCTGAGACCGGTTAGACTGCGGCGTCGCCCGTGTTTATATTTTTTTGGGAGTGGGGGAGGGAAATAGTTGGTCCCGCCTCCTCGTCGTGGTCCCTAGATAAGCGTTGACTTTTCAGTGAAAGCGAACTAAACGACGCCTTGATGTTCTAGGCACCTAATGCATGTTTATCAATAGTGAAATAAAAAAGACATCTTTGATATAGCCTTTGACTACACATTGCATATTCCACCATATCATAAGCTGTTTATACAACTTACTATCGACAGAAATGATACTCACACGGAAAGCTTCTGATATGTTCTGTAATCTTAATATTTAAAGCAGGGATGACAATTACATGGAAGCAAATGATTCGTAAGAAAAAAAACATAGCGAGTCTTTAACCAAAAGTACAATAAACCGTTACTGTCAACACGATAATGCTTTGAGCACTCCCAAGGTTTTTCTTGTTAACCGCGGGCACTTTCACTGAGCTTGTCCGAACCTCTCGAGTATCCAAACGTTCCCGTGTTACCAAACGGCTTTGAAACTGCGCTGCAAGTACCCATTTGTTCCCGTCCCCTCTCCTGCAGTTTTTCTTTTGTTGAATCGTTATTGTAAAATCCATTTTCCTTTTTGTCTTCATCAAATCCTACTTGAACGCCTCCCTTCATTAGGACATTTGCCTAGACTACAAAGGAGAC
This sequence comes from Rhizomucor miehei CAU432, assembly GCA_000611695.1. NCBI lineage: Eukaryota > Fungi > Mucoromycota > Mucoromycetes > Mucorales > Lichtheimiaceae > Rhizomucor > Rhizomucor miehei. Next base: position 130,619 of record KK100172.1, on the reverse strand, counting down.
GAACTTTCTCGGAGCTCTTGTAAACATTGTATCCCGAGAATGGCAGACAGCAAATCGTCGGCATTGTTGGCACAGTCCAGCCAGAACGAGGGGTTGAAACCACCATTGATCCAACGCGGCTCGTCTTCGTCGATTCGGGATAACGATTCTGCAACAGAGGACAACGTGTTGAGCGATATGTCTTCGCCTGGCAAGATGACGCCCTTGTCTGCTTGCTCGGACGTTTCCTCGCCACCCAAGGTCAGTCAAAGACCACAGCTTGCGTATTTGCGCTCGAGTTGGTCTTCGGGCGACTTTTCACGCAGCACAGGCACATATCCTGATAATCTTCCGCCATCGATACATCTACCTGCGCCAATTCCACCAAATCAGGATGTTTTCCGCCGAGAAGTACGCCGCATTGTTTTTGCAGCTGTTGGATCTTGCTTTGCGTCTGCAATTATAAGCACATTAACTGTTTATCGGCAATCACCCGCGCCTTCTGCTCGAGTTTTCACATGGGCGCAACCGGCGTTGATCGCGTATTGGTTTGCTACTCTGTCTATGCTGGTTTTCACAGAGCGACAATTGCCGTTGAGTGCGATCCAACATGGCGCAACCATTATGGTTGCAGTGACGACAATGATACCATATCAATACGCAGTTGCCTGGAGTTGGACAGCATCCTTGTGTGTATTTCTTTCCATTTTGGGATTTTGCTTCCTTATAATCGCCAAACAGGTGGATAAAGCCTACATGGATCAATTACAGCACTTTAATCGACAAATCGAGGAAGATCACCGACGCTTGCAGGCAACTGTGGACGAATCATTGGAAGAGTACAGGAACCATCGCTTGTCATTCCTTGCGACGGTTTCACAGGAAATTCAGGACGCGGCCCTGATGGTCATTACTACCCTAGAGCAGTTCTCACCGGCTACAATCCTGACCAACACCCATGAATTGCTCAGTGCATGCTCGATCGCTGTTCCCATTGCCAGCATCTCCGCCATAAATACCACCATCAAGCAAGTTTGCTATGTCAGTTCTCATTTACAGTTTGTTGCCCGCCTTTTGCGAGAAGGGAGCGTCCCAAACACGGAGGATGGAATCCGCAGCGAAACACGACAGCAATTTGATATCGGCGACCTTGTGCAAAACGTTGGCGACGCGTTAGCGGGAATGGCGTCGAAATTGGATGTTAATCTTGTGATCTATCATTCGGACAGTGGGCTGCATTACAATGTTGTGATTGGAGATGAGGGCGCGGTCAGACACGGCTTGCTAAATGTAAATTGTTCAAGGAATGATCAATTTTTAAATTAGAGTTACTCACATTGATCACGTAGCTTTTGCGAAATATATTAGAAGGCTGTACACCGGGTGCTTGCATTGAGCTTGGATTGAATATTACGCCATCAGAGACGGCTGGAAGATTATGCATCGCATTTGAAATCACCCACACGACATCGCCTGCGATACCCAAAGGACTGAGTTCAGCTATATTACCCAGTGCAAACCTGACAGCCCAACTTTTGCACTACATTGGTGGCACCATGACCATTAGCGATCTGGGACATAACCGTACCCGCTACGAAGTATCGCTTGAATTGGACGCTGGCAAGGAGGAATCTAGACGCCTAGCAATGCTGAAAGAACCATCTTTAATCCTTCCAAAGCAATATGCCAGCATCAAATTCTCAAACGAGCCCACATTGGAAGAATTGACCAGGTTTATCGAGAATCTAAAGGGTCTCAAAATGGTTTTGCATGCGCGGGAACACAGTGTGTTTGCAAAGCACCTGACGAGTTGTCTGGCTAGCTGGAATGCTGATATCAGCCATGTGCCTGTCGTACGAAATCCAAGCGCCGGTACAGACGATGAGAGTTCGGTTGCAGACGACATAGAGACGAGTACGAGCATGAGCAGTACTGGGAACAGATCGTCACACGATGCAAATTCATTGGAGAATCAATCCAATTATGCATCGCCTCGACCTTCCAAGACGCCACCTGTGCCTTCGCCTGCTATTGAAGAGGAGCACATTCATTCGATTCCTCCCGCATTTCTGCTTATCGATGACGATGTTGAAACGTTGGAGCGCAAAATACGGGAGTTCCAGTCTCAACCACCGGCATCTGCAAATGTTCTACAGCAGCATGTGCGAAGACACAAACATACAAAATCTGGCATGCTTCCTCTGCCCAACTTCTTCCACCAAGGTGCCACCGCTATTATACACTTTACATCGCTTACAAACTACAAACGTGTGCGAGACACTGTTCAGTGGCTTGCTTCTTCGCCATCTGCAACACCTTTTTCAATGCCGCGTCTTGTTGTTGTGCCGAAACCAGCGGGCCCGCGACGATTCTTGACAGCTTTGCATACAACTTGGCATAATGCTATTGTGGAACCACACTTTATGCCGATTGCAACATCTCCGTCTAGTCCCGTGCCACATTCGATCGCATCGGTGCTACAGCGAGAGCCACATACACCTCCAACACCGGGCAGTGCATACCTTGGCACTCCAGTTCAGGAGATAGAGAAGTTTTCCTTACGTTCTTCACCAGGAGAAGGAGGTCCTACTCGACGAAGACCGATGAGTGGTGGTGTGTACAGTCCACCTGCCGCTGCATCTGCTGACGCCGCTCTTGAGGGCAATACATATTTCCCCATGATGGGAAGTGCCACAGTTGTGCAGGGAGGACCCGCAACCAGCCCTCTATCTCGACCTATTACTGCGACTACTGGATCATCTGCTAGCAGCAATGCCAATGCAAATCGACGCTTATCCAATACAAAATTAGAGTCCACGCAGCAGCACCAACAACCATCTGATGCACCCCTCACATCACCACGTTCACAAGCTTCGGGAAGTTCTGATCGGGAAAGTCCGAGAGCGGAAAGAAGGCGACGAAACACTGCGCATGAGCGACCGTTGGAAGCAATGCAGTATATGACGCCATCTGATGCTAACGCAAACGATGTACCGCCGTCGCTTAACAATCAGGAAAGTGCAGTATCTACACCTCTCGGCGGGCAAAAGGGCACTTCTCGCGGTAAAGGCTCCAATAGTCCGCTTTCGCCCCCTGGTGCTGCTGGTGAAGTACCCCAAGAAAAACCACTCCCGACTACGCCAAAGAGAAACTTTAAGCTTAACAAGAAGCGTAAATCCGAAAAGAACTCAGCGTTCTCCAATACTGTCAGTCCGCCTATCAATGTTCTCATTGTGGAAGGTGAGAGAGCAAAATGCGGTCCGGGGGAAAGAGAAATATAAGAGAATATGTGCTAAGTATTTGATTTATGTAGATAACATGATCAATCAAGCAATTTTGTCGACATGGATGAAAAAGCACAAAATCAAGTACTCTGTTGCAAGCAATGGACAAGAAGCTGTGGAACGATGGAAAGGTGGAGGATTTCATCTTGTTCTTGTATGTTACTCAATGGATGAAATTAATCAATGCCAAGTTGTTACTAACGCTAAAGTTACAGATGGATATCCAACTGCCAGTAATGGACGGTATCGAAGCAACCAAAATGATCCGCGCTATTGAAAAGGAACAGAAGACCGGCGTTCTACCTACAGTAACCCCATCTGAGACGACTAGTTCGGCGAAGGGGCTATTGGAAGCATCTGAGAGTGCGAGCCCATCAACGTTGAACAACGTGGTAGCCACTGCAGCCGCCATGACTCAAGAAGAACCACCACCGTCAACCTTCCGGTCGCCTGTGATCATCGTGGCTCTTACTGCTTCCTCCTTGGAAACTGATCGACACGCAGCGCTAGCAGCTGGATGCAATGACTTTTTAACGAAGCCTGTCAGTCTGGAGTGGTTGGAAAAGAAGATTGTCGAGTGGGGCTGTATGCAGGCCCTGATTGATTTTGAAGGCTGGCGACGCTGGAAACGAGCAGCAGCAGACAAACCATCACCTGCTAAACCTGTCACTAAAGAGCAACAACAACAACAACAACAACAACAACAACAACAACAACAATCCGCTACTACCGCCGTCGCTGCTGCTGCTGCTGCTGCTACTGCCTCCCCTGCACCAGCTGTCCCCGTACAAGACGAAACTCAAAATACTGGATCAGACGCTGGACGTTCACGGAAAGGCATTATGCTTCCTGGTGCTGCAGGGCTCAATAAGCGAAGGTTCTCCACTATGGATCAACCCTCTTCACGAAAGTTTGGGCTTGTTTCCAAAAGTGGGTCTGATCCGGATCTGCTTGCAGGTGTACTTATAAGGTCCCAAAGTGAAAAGGATTGGCGACAGCGGTCACCGTCGACATCCTCAGGATGTCAATATTAATAATGATAATAAAAAATACCAGACGACGATGTCCATACGCACACAAACACACAAAACTGACTTTTAAGCAATGCCACACGCACTCCACCTTCTTTGTAAATAAAAAAGGAAAAACTTTTGTCTTTCTGGGTAAATGTTGGATGACGGAATGAAGATGAGCACGGACAAACCTTTCTTTTTTGACATGTCATGAAAAAAAATAGCTCAAGGAGTCGCGTTGTTAATTATTTGTGTGAGAGAGGGAGAGGAGCAAAAAGTGCGTGGTCGGTGCTTTTCTTTTTTTTTTGTTTCCTTCCCTTGACCTTGAAGTTGACAACCTCAATCATGGATTAGATTACAGGGTTCGCCACCAAAGAACAAAGAAAAAGAAAAAAGAAGACTTCTTAAATTCTTGTTTTGGGCGGGTGCATTGCAGCGGGCGTATCAACGGCCGTGATGACATGAAAATTAGTTTTTCCCAAAGAATGAATATTTAACTCACATTTCACATGGCACACAAATAGGAGAACGAGCAAGGGGGTTGTCCTGTTTCACGTTTACGCAAAGGGGAAAAGGGATTAGTTCTGGGGCGGGACATGATGAGCCGCGCAAGCACACAAAGTACAGTGAGCAAACCCGTTTACTTTTGACTACCTACATAAACGCACTCTATCTCTTTTATCTTCTCTCTACTCCACTTTCTCCCTTCATTCTCACTCTTGTTATTTTTTTTCAACTGCTACTAGACCCTTTCCTTCGTTCATTTCCTATATAATTAATTGATAATAATTTTCCTAATGCCATCCACAACATATGATCAAGACTTCACGACAACCGCGTCGTTAGCTAGATTTCTCGCGACTACAGGTCCTGAGGACATTGTCGTGACAAAACGTACATTTATGAACAGACTGCTGTCGCGCCCGCAGCAACAGTATCACAGTAACAACAAGGCACAACAATCACAGGCACAGAATAATAAACGACCTAGTGCTGCTGCCCATCATGTAAAACCAAGGACGAAGCATATTCCATTGCCTGTCTACATGCCACCAACAGAACCAGCACCAGCACCATCGTTGCCACCAGCACCAGCACAGCAGCAACAACCGACTACTACTACTACTACTACGTACCCGAGAGTAGTGCAGGAAGCAGAAGCAGCAGCAGCAGCAGAAAACGACTCGTTGTTGCAATCTTTTCCAATGCCACCGCAGATATGTCCAAACTGTCGGCAAAAATTTATAAGGGAGAATGGTGGCAGGAAACGGCGTCTGTCATGCCCTGCTGCTATTCATTACACGCCATCTGTCGCCATTACCTTAAAAAAGAAGGATTTCACAAGCCAAGAAGCCAAGGCATTGCTGTCGATGATCGAACAATTGCAGAAACAATTGCTTCAGGAAAAACAGTCGCGTCAACAATTAGAACGTATCCTAGCTATTACACAACTACCCCACGATTACCAGCAGTGAATTAAATCATTCTCTCTATCGACAGCATCCATATCCTTTTCTGTTCTTTCTTTTTCTCTCTTCTTTTTATTGCCAATTTTTTTCGAATTGTTGTCTGTATACAGGAAGAGAAAAGAAAAAAGAAAAAGAAGAATATAAGTGTAAAAAAAAGAACACACAAAGTAAAAAAAAGAAAGTTTTTCCTAACAAGGGATAACCAGCATCCATACAACACAAAAATAGTATGAGAAAGAAAGAAAAAAGAGAAGGAAATGTACATATACAGAGAGGGAAGAAAAAATAAAAGACATACAAATAGTGCTCGGGGTGGAGCGAGGTCTGGGGTCTTGTCGTCGTTGTCGAGATAGTAGAGGGGGAGTATAAAAGAGATAATAGAGAGTCCCAAGAAGGATCATTTTTTCCTCTTTTCAGAAAGAGTAGTTTCATCTTCGTCTCGTGCGGAATGAACGGTGCAGTTTGTGGTGAATGTGTGGTGAGAGTGTGTGAAAGAGCATGGTAATAAGAGGAATATACAAAACTCGGGATTCCTTAGTAGAAGCTACCCAACGCCATGCTTGGATGCAGCTGGTTGTATGCTTGTTGGAATTGATGTGTTGGGAAAGGCTGGATTGCGGATGCGGCAGCAGCAGCAGCAGCAGCTTGCTGTTGCTGAAACATTTGTTGCTGTTGTTGTTGTTGCTTTTGCTGCTCTTCCTGCTGCTGCTTCATTGCTTCCTCCCTGGCCTTCGTTGCTGCCTCGCGCTCCTTCTTTTGACGACGCCATTCTTTACGCATTTCTTTGAATTCAGCAGGGTGTCGCTTGGGTCCCTGAAGAGCGTAAAATAGTGTACGTCAGGTAAAAGAATTTATGAGATGAATCGCATCCGAAAACTTACATGTTTTTGCATGCTCACATGAGCATTCAAATGGTTCAAGGTACCGTACGCCTTGGTGCATCCAGGCCAGTTGCAGTGATATAAACGTTCAATCTCGTCGTATCGTCTTCGCGGTCTCTTTTTCTGGTTTGTGCCGGGAATGGCAACAAAAGAGTAAATCTTGTCGGCGGAGGACGCGCTCGATTCGGAAGGCTGTCGGGCCCGTCGGGCGTTATCACTAGCTGCTGCTGCTGCTGCGGTGTAGTTTGAGGATGCAAGGTTCGGATCGTTTACAGGCAAGGATGACATGACGGCAGATGACGCTTGCTGTTCCATGGATGGGTAAATTGTGTTTGTGTCCAACGGCAGAACGGTTGAGGGAAAAGATTGATCCATCAATGGAAGCGGCATGGCGGCAGTTGTGACAGCCGGTGCGAAAATGTCTTCGGACACGGCAGTGGTGGATGCTGGCATGGCAACGCCCGTACTATCGTTTGACATGATGGGTGCAGCGGTGACGGAGGCGGCCGCGGCCGCGGCGGCTGCAGCGGCGGCTGCTTGTGGAATGAGTTGTGGATTGAGGTTGTAGTCGCTAAAATAGACTGGTGCCTGTTGCTGTGAGACTTGCAATGCGGTCGCAGCAGCTGCTAATGATTTATCAGGATGCTGCTGTTTTTGATCCGGGAGCAATTGTGACAGTGGTGGTAATGATGGCAACTCGAGTTGTTGGAGATACGACGCATTCTGCTGTCGCCGCGCCAGTAGATTTGATTCTGACGCTGACGGTGCAGCAGTTGACGACGGAGGGTATGAAAGAGAATAGGCCTGATGATGATGCTGCTGTTGCTGCTGCTGCTGTTGATGCTGTGCCATAACGAAAGAAGAAGAAAGAGAAGAGAAAAGTTGGGGAGAAAATGAAAAAAAGTCAAGAACTGAACCTTTTTCAGGTCACAAAAGAAGCGCATCCGCCGTCGGTATTACGCATGACGTCACTGCGTTTCGAGGTGTTCCCGGGCACCCCTTTTTTGGTTTAGCGGGCTCTTAAAAAAAGCAGAAACACTCGCACACAGGTTGGTTTACAATAGCACTTATACATAAAAAATTTTTACCTGTGTGCGAGAGAGAGAGCGCGTGTGTGTGTGTGTGTGTGTGTGTGTCATTGCCGTGACTACTATGCGATAGGGATCGACGGTGGGAACCTCTTGTAATATACAAAAAAAAAGTGATCGACAGTTAGCGCCCTTTCTGTCCCCCCGCCACAACTTGTGTGTT
>KK100172.1:96029-122502 GCA_000611695.1 Rhizomucor miehei CAU432 | reverse complement strand
CCAACCTTTCGTCTTTCTGTCATCATTACTCCCCTCTCTATCGGATGCATTTCCTTATTCTGTTCTGCTACGAGATGCATCGCAATGGAAAAAATGGAAAGGGAGATTGCATCTTGAAACCTCCTTTTCACCCTGTCGTTCACCCTATCTTGCAGAACCGTGAAAATACATCATACGTACTTTTTGCTGGTCAATCGTGTTGACAGTGATAAATATATACACGGAATTAAAGGTTTACCCCCATCCACCCCAACTGATCAAAACTTTCTTTTTCCAACACAGAGTATCTGATATCAATTCGTGGGCCAATGGCATAGTTCATCCCTCGTCCGTGAAAATGTCGTCAAGGAGCAAAACTCAATTACGGCACAGGTCACACAAATTGAGAAACCAGGTTCGGAGGTTCACCGAGAGGGTCGCAACAAAGACCATATATGGTAAACCATGTTCCTTTCGGGGACTTTCTTGGCGATCATGATGAATTTATGATGCCCACAAAGAAGTACATAACGCATGTGACCCTGTGGCTTTCTGCCCCTGAGAGACACGCAGGATGGCTTGCATTTTGGGGGAGGTTGTTGGAACTCGATTGTGTGCTTGACAACATTTATATGTGTCTTGGCAAACTATCAACACCATCTCGGTCCAGTGGATGGTATTCTATGGTTGTAATAAGGAATCATTGTTGGACTCTGGAACGATTATACACGTCTTCTACGAAGTTGGGGGTGGGGAGGAAAGACGTCAGAAAAAGGGAACCGAGTTACCACCTTTTTTGGCGATGCAGTTGAGTCATTGAGGTTCGCGTTTGGAAATTGCACGGATGAGCAGCCAAGAATCTCCATGGCAATGCTACAGTGATTCTGCAATCGTGGAAAGGAGGCGAAAGAAAAAAAAACAAAAATGAATGCAAGCTTTTCGAATTAGCTATATCTCTTTTACTGACCAAACCATATGAGTATCTTTTTTAGTCTATGAGCTATATAGCTTGATGGCTTTTGAGTTGCTTTGGTTATTCTTCAGCACATGAGTGCCAATAAAGTTTTCCCGATTATATTCTTGCATATCTCTCTCATTCTCTATCTCCATTTCATTTCATCGTCTTTCTGTCAAACACACACGTATACATGGACTTGAATTCATGTTTCTGTTTTTATCTTCTTGCCTTGTTAAGTCGATAAAACTTTTTCATTGGTATTCAGCGACCATTCACACCCCCCAATGCATTCCGTCATGGTAAAGCGCCTCCGAAAGTCAAATGTCAGCCTTCGTACCACATAACAAGGGGGAGCATGAAGTGTACAAGAAACAAGAAATGCGTCCGTGCCCCAGATCAAGCGGTGTACGACCACCGATCTCGCTTATTCATGCTCGAGTGTTTATACATGCGGCATACCTTGCTTCTTCACCACCCACTCACCGCGTCGCCTGTGCCTGAAACACGTCGCGTAAGAATTCTAAGAAGGTCGCGCAGTATCTCGATATGATGGGAAAGACGCATTTTGCACATGCAGAAAAGTTAACCGAAGTTTTTGCCAGTGCTGGACAGACACAGACCGAGAAGAATGCAGGTTGAACACTTTCTGTAAACCGAATCAAAACTGGCACGACATTCAAGAGCCACGTGTAGTACACATTGCATGCAAGATTCTTGCTTGCTGCAGGCTACAGCAGTCTCCATAGAAATGTCAGATCCAATTATAGAAATGACAGGTTCGATGATTCGCAAGGATATATGGTTATCGGTACTTCCTTGTTCACAAAGAGATTTAACGGAAGAATCTATGAGCGAGCAGATATCGTCTTCCCGATAGTAACATTTGAGTGTACATTGGCTTGTTGGCGATCATGATGATTGATTTTGCATAAAACTTCTTAACCTCAAATGCACTAAAAAGGCACATGGGCTCTCTCTCTCTCTCTCTCTCTTCTGCAGGTCAACAATGCTTTATCTTTTGTTCCCTGTGGATGTAGGCTGCAGGATGGACAAGCGTGATCGATTCGAAACGGTTCTTGGCACACGACGCACCTGCTTCTCGCATCAGCCGGAATCAATATCTTTCTCAATAAATACCTTTTCTGCTAAGCAGGGCCATCATGTTCTACACATGCATACACTTGCTGGTTGGAATCAACAGGCACGCGAAGCCGAGTGCGTGCAGTTCTTAAGGGCCATCCATCATCTGTCATTATGCTGTCGCTTCAGCCGCGCCCTGTTCCAGAATAATTCTCCAGTGTTAATAAACGACCAACGAAAAAAATGAGAGAAGAGATGAAAATCTGCTGCATATCAGATGACTGTTTTGCCGAGCGTTTCAGTAATCACGACTCCATTCGGTCGATACCGATGGCTAGAACGAATTAGTGAGTTCCTCAGGATATAGAATTTTTAGAAAAGGAATCGCAGAGCATATACATGACATTTCCTATAGAAAAGACTACATGCAAGAGCATTATCCTGCTTTTTAGTAAGTAGAGAATGAACCTACAACAAAATCAACCATCACCATTGCTTAGAGTGAAGCAATTTTGTGACGGGATGTGTTTAAGAACGGTTTTGCTCAAAGCAAAAATGAAGCGGAGCCCTGAACCTCTCCTCCCCCAAAAGGCTCTCCCCCCCAGGGAAAAATTTCCAACGGTAGCCACACAAAAGTCAAATGTCAACTTGGTACTACACGCGAAGGGAGGACGAAATGTTTAAAAAAATGCGTCCGTGCCCCAGACCAGGCAATGCAACTGGTCGCATTATAGCAAAAGAAAAACGTGCTGCATTTGCTGTCAAGTAAAGTAAACAGATCCCGATATTTTGCTTCCATATGCTCGGGTGCCTGGTACCTGAAACATGGATATTACGGTGGTACCTTTCTTGGAAAACGCACGAATCCAAGGTCAGACCCACACAAAACCAAGGAATGGTTTCATCCAGTCTTCCAATGATACGTCGTCTTCAATTCCATCTAGTCCACGGTTTGTTAGTATTTATATCATGAACAGATGTGGACGCGGCTAGGTTCAGCACAAGGGATATTGAGTTTACAAGGATTGTAAAATGGGAAACACGGGGTTTGCTAGCCATAAACCGTCTTGTCGCACACTACAAGCATCAGCAAACTTTTAAACAAGCTTGGATTAAGCACGTTTATTACTTTTTTGCCCTTTCATTTACGAGAAAAAGGTAAATATTTCCAAGAATGCTTCTGGAATAAGATATGTTCATGGATCCGGGACCTCTTCTTACTATAATCCAGAGCAAGTCCGGAAACTCCTTTCGAGAAGAAGATCCCACATTGCCCGTAATTAAAGGCTTTAGCCATTAATCATTAACTCTTTTCACCAATGATCTGCACCACTCATAAAGAAATCTATCGATTCGTATTATTTTTTCACCCATTTTTGAAAGTTCCTATTTTGCACAATCCGAATTATGAAGGTGCTGGGACCACTCTTTTGATGATTTTTAGTTTTGCCGCCTATGGCAACCCGTTATTTTGCGCAGAAACGATAAGTTGGGGACCATGCGAAAAAGAGTCTCACTTCCAGAATGAATTCAATGTCCGGAATTATCGAATCGTGTAACTGTCTTGTACTTTAGACCAATGTTGACGATCCATTGAAGTAGAAGCCTCGACACCTTCTATTGTGTGTGTGCACAAATGAACACGATAAACGTAGGTAAAGAAAAAAGAACAAGGAACAGAGACGAATACCGAATTCGTTCCTTTTTTTTCTATTTTACTGTATAGAACGTAGATACTATTGTTGATCTGATTTGTTTGCTGGGCGATCATAGCGGGAACGAGAACCGACAACTCCGAGTTATTGGTCTGTTCCGTTCTCGATCTCTCTGTCTCATCCGCCTAAAGTGAGAAAAAAAAACACACAAATAAAATGGGAACGATGGCAGTTTTAGATTGTTTCTCTTTCACCCTTTCCTTTCCTTTTCCACTCGACTCTTATTTCTTTCTGCGCTGGTCGCTTTGATACATAAAATACAACAAGAAGATGATGAAGACTTCTCTTGTTCTTTTCGTTTCATTGCTCACCTTGTTTGCATGGCTCGCTGCAGCTGACGCCACCACCGCCACCCTGCGACGTTCTGCATCCCCGTCCCTAGTCCTGACAGATGCAAAGTCTCGACGTTCCTCTGCTTCTGGTCCGCGCGCTGTGCGTGTCTTGCAAGCCAAGCAAAAGCGGCGCAGCAGCAGCAGCAGCGTTAGCAAGACTACATTTAAGGGCACTGCTACCTGGTTCATCCCTAGCACTGAAGGTGGTTCTGAAGGTGCCTGTGGAGACTATAACGAGGACAATGCCAAGATTGTGGCTCTGGTACGTACTGAAAGAATTTAATTAAAACATTTGACCACATTTCACACACACACTTACCTAACAACCAATAAAAAATTTTTTTATCATTCTATATTGTATTTAGAATATGAAGCAATACGGTGATTCTTCAAGCAAGAGCAAATGGTGCGGCAAGAAGGTCAAAATAACCGCTGGCGGAAAGTCGACCACTGCCACCATCACTGATGCTTGCCCAGAATGCGATTATGGGGACCTTGGTAAATATATAAGAATCGGTTGTTATTGAAGTACACTCTATTAATGTATATAATGTGTTATCAGACCTCACACAATCACTATTCAAGAAACTGGGTGATCTTGACGAAGGTGTCCTGGATATCTCCTGGAAGGTTGTCTCCAACTAAAGAAAACAAAAAAGAACAAAACAACGGCGCCCACACCCTCATTCGATTTTTGCGCAATTATCTAGCGAATGTGGGGTGCTGCTCGTGTATTTCCAACCTTTTTAAACTTTTGGAAGAAAAGTTTGGTGTAAAGAATAAAAAAATATCACTCACTGGCCTACCATCATTATTTTCTCCCTCCTTAAAACTGAGCACACAGACATTTTTGTCCCTTCATGCTTCTCATATACTATTGTATACAAGTCTATGCATCAATTTTTTTTCTTAACCCAGCAGCTTGCCCTCCCTTTCCTTTTAAAATAGGTTAGATTTTCTGTGGCAACTTGCGTATATGTATGATACTGCTCAAAAAAAGAAAAGAGGCAGCACTGTAGTTGCGCAAAGCCGACGATCTTTTGCAATGCAGGCAGTATAACATCCTCTCCGATGGGGACGAGTATGAAGCTTGTGGCACGAAAAAAAAGAGACAACTTGTTGTTCTTTAGGTTGCTAACATGGTTGTGCAGACTGCATATAGAATAACCCCCTAGCTCTTAGTTAGTATACTCGTTCGCTTACACACATACGTATGTACTGCCTCCAAACTACCCCCGAGTTAGAAACCCCCTTTCCCTTAACCCGGGCTCCCTCTCTGTGTGGGTATATGAAGTCGTCAGCGTTTTTCTCCTCCTCATTTCTTCTTCCCTCAACCTTTCTTTTGTTTTCTTTTTCTTTTTTTAACTCACTCTCTCTGTGTGCGTGTGTGTATTCACTGTAGCAACAAGAATGTATGCGCGACGATTGGTTCTTCTCTTCTTCCTTCTCGTCGTGTGCTGCGCATCAATTCCTACCACTCTAGGCTTGCCTTCACCCAAAAAGAGTTGCAAGAAGAAATCCGCTGTTGCGTCGGTCGTAGATGCCATCTTCGAAGGCCTCTTTGAAGGCTTTGCAACATTTTTCCATCCGAAAACAGAAGGAGGAGAAATAGGTATAAAGATAGAATTACGAGTGGCAACAATGTTTAAGCGCTATATCTCACTTAACAAACAACTCCAATTCTTTTTAGGTGCCTGTGGACCGCGCGAAAGTGACGACAGTAAAATTGTTGCCCTGGTACGTTATTTCATACCATCTAATCTTCTCTCTACTCTTTTGAATCCGGTATATATATTAACTCTGGTCTAAAATGATTCCATTTAGAATGCCGAGCAGTTTGGAAACATGGGCCAAAAGAGCGACTGGTGCTTCAAGAAGGTCCTTATTAAAGCGAACGGTAAATCCACTACTGCTCAAATCACCGATGCGTGCCCAGGCTGTGGTAAAAGTAAGAAGAAGAGATAAGAAAGATATACAAAGGGAGAAAACAACAAACATTGACTAAATACAATCCTCTTTACAGACTGTCTCGATCTGACTCCTGCAGTTTTCAATGAACTCGCTGACCCTGTAGTGGGCAAAGTCCGTATCAAATGGTGTGTTGTGGGCACTCCTGGTTGCAATGAAGACGACGACGAAGATGAATGTACCTAAAGACCCCCCTTTTCTACTATTGCTCTACATAGCAGCAGCAAAGACCCTAACCCCCTGCTTATTGTAAGAATATACGTACATCCATCTTTCCATCTTACTGTTTCCCAAAAGGAAGGATGTGCCAGGAAAATATTTTACATATAAATTTGGACAGTGAAACGAAGAGTAAAAGAGACAAAAAGAAAATGGAAAGAGTAGTTTTGACAGTATGAAATAAAGAAAGATATAACTAAAAGGAAAACGGAAGGTATCATGACGGAAAGAATACTAGCTCAAAAGCGGCAGAAACTATATAAAGACAGGAGTTGAGTAACTGCAGCAACAAAAAAAAGGTATGCAGATAGCAGCAGAAAACTTACGTTACCTATTATGACGCTAGGCAAGTCAAAGATATCACGCTTGATAGTGAAGCAAAAGGTGCATGGTACAGGCTTATGTGACGGTGTCCGCAGTATACATGAAAGTATGCAAGCCTTGTCCGTGTTATCAAACGCATGCATCGAAAACTTCTCCCAGTATTCCACTGCTGATTCGTTATCCATCAACTGCATTGGGGGTTTGATGTTTTCGAGTTAATTCTTGCACTTTTCAATGCAAATAATCAGAACTATTGAATGGGTTGCGTATATTATCTACCTCGTAAATGTATGTCTTTTTGCCGAGCAATGTGTCCCGTTGCCACTGCGTCAACAATGAAAACTCCTTTCCAACCAAACATATCTCGCCTGTTCGCCGCCACACAACAGTGGGAGTTCCTGAGAAACTAATAAGTTTTTCGTACTCCTAAAAATCAAGAAGAAAAAGAGAGGTATCAGGAGATATAATTGATTGCAACCGCTGTCTTTCCTGTCCAATGGCAATATCCTTTCTCGTACCAGCAGCGTCCTCTGAATGCACTTCTCCATAAATACGAGATCTTCTTCCGTCAAGTTCATGATAAGAGCTAGAAATGAGGGTCGAAATAGAGCTAGTGCTCGGCTTATCCGTTTCAAATCTTCTCGTCCCATCCTACAATTTTTTTTCGGCTCGTCTATTAGTACTTGTTGTCTCTTTTTCCTTCTCTCTCTCTCTTTCTCTTTCTCTTTCTCTTTCTCGCGATCAGAGGTCAGAATAATTTCGCTCTACTTACTTTTCTTTGACATATTGGATCAAGTAATGAAATCCTTCTGCATAATTGAATGGTCGCCGTACGCTGTTATATACAGCTTCTGGCGTGGTCTGTTTCCGTCGTGTCGTCTGTGGATGACTTGTGCTTCCCGTTGAAGACATGCTATCACGCTTTACAACTGTGGACGGAGGAGGTTTCTCTGCAGTAGATTGCTGCTGGTGCTGCGGTTGTTGTTGTTGTTGTTGTTGTTGTTGTTGCATAGGCAGTAGACTTGAAAGCGCCGCCGCAGCCATGGCTGCTGTTGTCGTTGTCGTCGTCGTTGTCGCGGCCGACGTTTGTGGATATGAAAATGGTGGCATAACAGCAGAGGTTGTCGTTGCTGGAAATCCTCCTCCTCCTCCTCCACTGTCGCTGGTCCCGGCAGCGCCATTACTATCCAACGGGTTCTGGAGCATGTTGCCAATAATCCCATACTCCAACCCAGCTGTTTCTGAACCAAATCCAAGATTTGCTAGCGAAAAGTTTAACAGTTGTGAGGTGTCGATAAATTGGTCTAAAGAAACAATAGTTGTTTGCGCATTTCTTCAGCATGACGATTCAAGGTGTCAACAATCGTCTCTCTCTCTCTCTCTCCATTTACCCATTGTCTGCTGTGACGCTACAGAGTCGTATAAAAATGCTATAGAGGATATGAAAATTATATATCAAAGGCGCGGTCAGAATGGTATTCCACATAGTCTGTATATATATTATATATATATATATAATATATATATGTCAAGCTTACTGGTGTCCTCCTCCTGTTTCTGCCTTTTCCGTGCAGCGTCGACGCAGGTGGTACTGAGTCCACGTTTAAAGCAATTCGTACAGGGCCGCGCTATATATACATCAGTAAGTCTTCAAGTTTTCGAGTTCTTTTGTGTGTGTATCCTCAATTATATGTACGAACCACCGTCGCAGGTAAGCTGTGCCTGAAGAGAAAAAGATAAAACAAGAGAAGAAAAAAAAGGGGTGAATGTCAGCGGGTTATGTTTTGATGCATCATCTCGACGAGTGAGGAGGCTCGCTTTTCTTTTTGAAAGTTTACTTTAAGGCAATGCTCACACTGCAATATCTTCTTTACTGTTGGATCCGACTTGAAGGTATCGAATGTATAGTAAGTCGCGCTCATTCTAGCAGAAATTACTGTTTGGAATGTATGTAGATGATGTGTGTGTGAAAGAGAAACAAAAATTCAAAATGATGGAAGAGCGCCCGAGGGAAATGATGCAACCCATCCCACCATGTGACCCGCCACTTTTGGTTATGCTTGTGAAACATCTCATGTCGCGTATGTGGACCTTCTCTCTCATCCCTTTGAGCCCCTCATTGCATAACAAAACTTGTAGCGACCGATAAAGCTGTTTTGATACCTTTGGCCACATCCATATAACTATGTCACATGCTTGCTTTTCCAAAGTTCTGTTGCCACGGGAAAATTCATCAGCGCTCAAATGATGTCAAAAGGTTTGTTTAGTAGAAGGAAAGATTTTGCAAAGAGATCCTGAAAACTGGTCCAGACCTGCCTTTTTCCATATGGATACATGTTTCCTAAGGGACAAATACAAACATACAGATTGTACTCATAAGATTTGAAAACAGCGCTTATTTGCCTGTGCTGCATCTGTTTACATATATGTGTTACTGTTTCAGGACAGGTGTTGTATTGTATTCAACATCTTGTGCTGTGATGAACGTTCAAAAGTAGAAAGAAAGTTGACCATTCCATGTTGCAATGCAGTCGTCTTTAGTCATTGTCCTCGTCTTCTGGAACCCACGAATCCTATTATTCAAAAGGCATCCATGAATGAACATGAATTTTGCAAAGTGAAAAGCTCTCTGCAATCATATACCTCTCGAGCAAGTGGTTCTTTGTTTACAATTGAAAATTGTACTTGATCAGTGCTAAGCTGCATAAGAATGGCTTTAGTAACGCGATCCCTTCAACCACATAGAAGAGGCAATAATACACATACTGGTGAAGGCTGCTCAGCATTTCTTGCTTCTTCTCCTTCTTTTTTATTTGAACTATTGTCCTCGGGTATCACATTTATATTGCTGTTGCTGGGTGGAGCGGAGCCTTCCGCGGAGAAGCCAAATGAGGACCCTCCAGAAGACGACTTTGAAGAGGATGCGCCCTGAGAATTTCCAGAGTGAAAGGCTAGTGAACGTTCCACGGATTGAGAAGATGATGATGTGGAATTTTCTTCAGTGTGTCTGCTGCCGAGTGGTGACATGTTATATTTGATATTGTCAGACTCTTCATCTGAGTCTCTGAATTTCGATTCTGTAAGATATACGCCTGTCTTGCTCAAATCGTAGGAAGAAAGGCTTGAACCTGAACTGGAACTTGTTTGGCGTTCCATAGCCTTCTCCTCGTTTCCCCTGACTTTGATGGCCATGATGAGTATTATCATTCATTTACACAAAAGTTAGGTATTTCCTCAAACTATTATCCACAAAAGTAACAAACTTACCGTTGGAAGCTTTCTCCCGATCAAGTAGTAATTTTCGTTCTGAACCCGCGATTTTGCGCAAAAGAACCCTCTTGTCGGCAAGTTGCTCTTGTGACTTGGAGTAAGACCATTCCACGATATTGCTGTGTCCTCGTTGACCCAATAAGTTGTTTTCTTCAAAAGCTGCCCGCTTGATACGTCTGTCATATTCGAGCTCCATATCTGACATGCGTCTTCTCATTCTAACCGGGTCTGGATTACCAAAAGGAGCGTGGAAGTCAGGTAAATCTGGTTGTGGGTTGGCATCCCTGTCAGGTTGCAACAATGCTAGAAGCTGTTCTCTCCTCCGCTCGCCGTGCTCTGACAGCGGCGAAGGGACGTCGAATCGCAATGGTGGTGAAGTCTCGGAGCCAGACGATGCCAGTAGATCGTCAGTGCGATAAGCTGGATCGAAATATGGTCGATTGTTGTAATCATAACTGTAGGAAGAAGAGCTCGATTGATTACCGTATTCTTGATTGTACGAGGGAGAACTCGACTGATTGCCTTCGCTTGCGTCGGCTTGAGGGTCACCACTGTTCTCTCCTGGAACAGATCTCGGTGAAGAATCGGATCGCAGACGTCGTTGTTCTTCTTCTACTTGATCCTCCTCCTCTCTCTCTCGATCCTCCATGTTGACTGATCTTCAACCAGTGCAGAAAAATGCGCAGCAGTCTGCGGTCCCGAAATTTTTTTATCTTTCTTTTTCCGTTTCAGTTGTCCAGGAAGCAAGGTTCTGACCAGTGCACCTTTGTTGCGTATGTAGTTGAATTTCATGGGAGGAAGAAAACAAGAAGATAGGAATCTCCTATGTTTGCATAACGATTCATGCATTTACTTTTAAGAATGAAACAGCTAACGAAAAAGGAAACTCTCGAAAACCTCTGGTTTTCAAAGGTTCGGGTGGTTACCGAGCCCACGTCCAGACTGTAGTGGTCAATGTGCCCTTTTCATCTCGTTTATGCTTAGACTATGTATTGGCAGGGTACTCTCTTGAAATTCCTGACAGGCGTTCAAGTATGGCCTGTCAATACTGATGTAACTTTGCTGCGAAGCATAAGCGGACTACGTAGCAGTTATATTACAACCAGATCTCATCAAAGCTTTCCTCTATTGTCTAGTTGAAGTGTAGAAAAGCTCGCTTACTAGCTCTCTTTGCATGATCTCCCGGTGTAAGATATCATTCTCTTTAGCTTTTCGTGCATACAAGAGAGGTTTTCTGAATGCCTTACATATTTATATTTGCCATTTATACAAGTACGTCAAATCTGGCATGTTTAGCAAGGGATCAATGTATGTATGAAGGTTTCGGCACTGCATCCAATCCTTTTATAGTCGACATCCCTCTTTATCGCTCGACGTTATCTTTGCAATTCTTTGTAAGATCATTCAATTGACAATATTGGAAAACCACATCGATGGACGATTGGCTAATTAAAATTTTACCTCTATGCATATCCAGCCAAAATGCAGCAAAGAGTATCCTTCCAGAAAGACATGAAGATATGAAGGTATGAACTGAATAGACGGCAATATACGTACGTATGCATGCTTACCGCTGTCGTCATGTCGCAAATAAATTTCAAGCAAGATTTTCTTAGATAGTAGTGACGGCGCTTATATCCGAGCGGAAGGCGCTCATGTCCGGCAGCATCCGAAACTATTGACGTCTTGTTATTACTCGACTGGCTGGTAACTGGAGAAGTAATCGGATTTGTTTCTATGGGGACGAGTGTCATGTCTACTGCAAACAATACCCCCTTTCCAAGTTGCATAGTATCCAAACTGCTGGAGCTACAAACATCATTCTATGCGCTTTTAGGCAACTGCTCACAGTTACACAACTCCGCCATCGTGCAGTACTATAAAAGCGTGATCTTTCCAGTATTTTTCCAATTGCATTACCATTTTTTTACTTCTTTTTACTATGGAGAATATCGAAGCATTGTACGAGCGAACTATAAATCTTGTCACAAGGTATAGCAAGGATATTGAAAAGGCTGGAGAGGCCATCGCTGTCGGTTTAGCCGTATATTACACAGCTTCGGTGAGCCTGCAATTAAATCGATCGACGCTGAAAGGTGTTGACATGCACACAGTTGCAGAGAAGCTTATGCTTTTTTTTGTGTTTCTGTATAGAAACTCTACAATGCATATTTTGGTCCTCTGAGCGGATTACCTGGTACTTTTCTCGGTCGATTCTTAGAGTTTCGAAAAGCCAGCATCGAAAAGCCGATGGGAAAAGGGTAACTGCCTGGTCTCGAATTACATCGTATTTTCGTTTAATAATGACAGTTCCAAGATATGAAAAACTGTTAGAATTACATGCAAAATATGGCTCAGTCGTCCGCTTAGGTCCCCATTACATTTCCGTCTCGGATAAGGAAATGATAAAGCAAATCCTTGTCAAGGATGATCTCATGAAAGGACCAAGCTATAGCAAATTAGCGAGTAAAGTATCTCTATATATAACTTCTATGTAGAGTTTGGTAAATTTTCTAACCAGATTCTCTTTTCAAGATGAGAGCATGTTTAGCACTCGTAACAAGGCATTCCATAAATTGAGGGTAAGTGCGTCATATAGATACAAAAACCTGCTACACTTGTGACATATTTCTGCCCTTCTCAGAGACGAGTCGTGTCGCCCGCATTCTCTATCAGATACTTGAATTCTCTGGAGCCATTTATGGATAAAACACTCAGAAGCTTTGTTCACAAGATTGACAAGGACATTCAAGAGACTCGTGACGCAGATGGATATGGAACTGTTGCCTTGTGGATTTTATTCCAGTGCTTGGCCTTGGATATCATTGGAGAAACGGCATTTGGACAGACATTCAACATGATTGAGCACAATAATCATCCAGTGCCTATCAGCATCGGAAAGGGTTTGAAGCTTGCGTCCCACGTACGTAAACGCTAAATAACAACGTTGATTTTTGCTATGCTGCTTTTTCAAAGCCTAATTTTGCCAATTGCATATACTTCAGGTCATGATGGGTTCCCTGTTTGGATGGCTTATCAGACATATTCCTCTGCCTGGAACTGGAAAGGCTAGGAAGGAGCTTCAACAGGTGCTACCAACAAAAAGAAATTACCCGAAGCACAAGAGTGCAAGCACTTAACATTGTCGCTTAATTATGTAGTTCATGACAAGAATCGTGCGAGAACGCATGGAAGGTGGAGAAGCAGTTCGTCGCAACGATATCCTTCAAATTTTGATCGATACACAAAAAGCCGAAAAGCCTGAAGAGCGATTGTCTGTCGAGGCTATTATTACCGAAACCATCCTTTTCCTTATTGCTGGCTCGGAAACAACAAGCAACACTACTGGGTTTGCTGTTATTGAACTTTTGAGACGTCCAGAAGCATTGGCCAAGTTGCGAGAAGAAATCGATGTATTGCCGACGGAAAATGGCGAGTTTTTCAAGCATGAGCAGCTCAAGCACCTACCCTACCTCAATGCTGTTATTAACGAAACTCTGCGCATTGATTCAATTGCCTCCTCTGGATTAAATCGTATGGCATCTGAAGATATGATTTTAGGCAAGGACCTCTTTGTACCAAAGGGAGTAAGTTATTGCCATATTTCATGTTATGAAAGCCTTTTAGTTTGTGAACTCATTGGTTTTTATTCTTCTAGACTGTTATCAACGCCAACATTTACGATTTGCACCTGAATGGTGTGTATTGGAAGAATCCAAAGCAGTTTCTCCCTGAACGATGGCTTGAAGGCGCCGTGCCTGCTCCCGACATGGATGCGTACTATCCTTTTAGCGCCGGGTAAGATATAGATTCGTAATAACCTTGGATTTGAACTTTCACCTGAAACGATGCATCGAATTCACACAGAACTCGCAACTGTATTGGCAAGAATTTTGCTTTGCAAGAAATGCGCCTTGCGTTAGCTACCTTGTTCAAGTTTTATGATCTGAAACCTATCCCAAAAGAAATGAAGGATGCTGAAGATGTTCGTCAATACTTTACGCTTCAGGTTAAGAAGAATAGTTTCAAATGTCTTATCAAGCGTCGCACTTGAATCGCATCAGATTGTATTATGGATAAAGATGACCGCATCCATATTTCTAGAACTTGTCAACTGAAGTTGCATTCCTTTGTGCAAACATTTTCCATGTATTCCGTTCAACTCGTTCTGGTTTAAAAGGCCTAGATGATCTGTCCGTCTGGGCCGTGCGCTTTTCCGAAAGTATTCCAAGCTTGACCTATACATATCTCGGTTCCTGAGTGGTATTCCTGGTGCTTTCCTCGGCAAGTTCTCAAAGTACAGAAAAGCCAACTTTGAAAAGCCAGTTGGAACAGGGTGAGATATACTGGAGAGAGGAAAATAGATATATGCGACTTGTGTGTGACATTGATCTGACAACTCGGAAATATATGAAAAGCTCCTAGAGTTACACGAAAAGTACGGCCAAGTAGTGCGCCTCGGTCCAAAGTTCATAAGCTTGTCAGATAAGGAAATAGTCAAGCAAATCCTTGTCAAGGATGATCTCATGAAGGCTCCAGTCTATGGAAAGCTTGACAGTAAATATTGTTTTGAAATTCGGTCTACATATTACTTTCATCATGGACCAGAAACCTCTTTTTAGACGAAATTATGTTTAGCACACGCGACAAGGCATTCCATAAACTGAGAGTAAGCATGGTGTATTCTCAAAGCACGAGACGTACATTTCATGCTCTTGCGACTGACAAAATGATCCATTTATCCTTACTCTATAGAGACGCGTTGTATCGCCCCCATTCTCGATCAGATACCTCAACTCTCTTGAACCATTCATGGATGGTACGCTTAAATCATTTGTTCACAAGATCGACAACGACGTTCAACAGACTCACGAACTGACATACGGAACTGTTGATCTGTGGGTCCTATCCCAATGCCTTGCTCTGGATATCATTGGCGAGACCGCATTCCGCCAGACTTTCCACATGATTGAACATAATAGCCATCCAGTTCCTACCAACATTGGGAAAAGGCATGATGGTGGTTCATCACGTAAGTAAAATATTTCTACCCATTGCGTAAATCCCAGGTTGGTAACAGAATGGAAGCCAATAGATTATCACGGAATCCGTACTAGGATGGCTTTTGCAGCCTTTGAAGATCATTTTTGGCGGAGAGTTCAGCGGTGAAGTGCAAAACGTAAGTAGACCACCAGCATAAGTATTGTGCTATGTAAATGAATTGTTAACAACTTACCGTATCTGTCTGATAGTTTATGATAAAGGTCGTTCAAGACAGAATGGAGGGTGGAGAAGCCGCACGCCGCGACGACATCCTTCAAATCTTGATCGATACACGGAAGAACCAAAATCCTGAAGAACGATTATCCGTCGATGCTATTATCACCGAAACCTTGCTTTTCCTCATCGCCGGTTCAGAGACCGCAAGCAACACAACTGGGTTTGCTGTAATCGAACTCCTGAAACGTCCAGAAGCCCTAGCCAAGTTGCAGCAAGAAATCAATATGATTCCGCTGGAAAACGGGGAGTTCTTCAAGCATGACCAGCTCAAGCACTTGCAATACTCAACGCTGTTATTAACGAAACTTTGGGTCATGACTGGATTGCAGCTCTCGGTTTGGAACGAATTGCTACTGAACACACAATTTTGGCCAAGGATCTTTTTGTTCCCAAAGGAGTAAGCTGATGCTCAAATGTCTATGGCCACTCTCGACTCTATCTATGCTCACATCAATTTTCTATCTACGTAGACTATCATTAATGCTAGAATTTACCACCTGCATATGAACCCTATCACGAACGACAGAGAGGGTGAGAGATAGAGTCAGTCATCAGTATATATTTCAGTCCGTTGGACTTAGCGAAAAAATCAATCATACATCAGACTACCGCCAGTATAGCTCCTGCTGTTTGTAATTCTTATACCGTGCATAGCATCGTATCTCCAAATTTACATTTTTTGTAGATGAACATGGCCTGACATATCATAGTCGAGATCCTAGTACTGGAAGAACCCAAAGGAGTTCATTCCTGAACGATGGCTCGAAGGTGCTGAGCTTGCACCGGACATGGACGCCTTCTATCCCTTCAGTGCAGGGTAAGTGAGGGATGTCATTTAGTTCCCTTAAAATTTTGGTCACTAAGCGAAGTTAATATTTAGAACTCGAAACTGCATCGGCAAGAACTTTGCTTTGCAAGAAATGCGGCTCGCTTTGGCTACATTGTTCACGCTTTGTGATCTCAAACTATACCAGAGGAAATAAAGGATGCTCAAGAAATCCGCCAATACTTTACCCTGCAACTGAAGAAGAGCAGTTTCAGTGTTTCGTTAAGCGCCGTACTGCCGCATAAATTGAATGTATTTCTAGATATCAAGCTCACTCAATCCCATAAGTAAACTCGTCATCATTCTTCCCCATTGTTCGTTCTTCATATCAATTTGTAAGGACGTTCCGTAGTATTATATAATGTCCAGCAAATCATTTTTAGCCGTTATTTATTCCCAATCCTTTTGATGCATGGTCTGTAAAAGGTAACAAGAACATGGATAATAGGCCGTTTCCTTAAAAGGGCAATTTTATCTTACTTGCAGTAACCAATGTCCGACAAGCACATAAAACGTGACTTTTCCGGTCTTCATCGCAATCGTTTCCACCACTTTATCATGGAGAATATTGAAGTTCTCTACGAACGTGCCACCGATTTTGTTGCAAAGAATAGCAAGGATATCGAAAAGGCCGGTAAAGCCCTGGCTATCGGCACCGCAGTGTATTACACAGCCTCCGTAAGACGTATCTTTATTGTTATTACCAATGGCAAATCTTACCCGTTAATTTATGCCTCACCGTAGAAATTGTATGATGCATACTTTGGTCCCTTGAGTCATTTGCCTGGTCCCTTCCTTGGCAGATTCACAAAATACAGCAAAGCAAGCTTTGAGAAACCCGTTGGAACTGGGTAAGCAGGCAATGGAAAACATTATTGATGGTTACATGCGGACGCAGTGTTGTCCTGACATCAAGCATTCAAAAAAAAGCTATGTAAAACTATTAGAATTGCATGAAAAGTACGGTCCTGTTGTACGATTGGGTCCAAAGTACATTAGTGTATCAGACAAGGATATGGTAAAGCAGATTCTGGTCAAGGATGATCTCATGAAAGGACCCAACTATGGCTTCCTTGATAGTAAGTCTGCAACAAATATATAAACGTGTCGGTCCCTTGCTGAGAAACGTGGGGTTTCATAGAACAATCGATGTTCAGTACTCGTGACAAAGTATTCCATAAATTGAGAGTAAGTAGTGTCTCTTGGCACTTTTCAGTTACGGTACAAATCCAGGCGCCAATAATATTTATTCAATACGTGTTTTTTTCTCCACAGAGACGAGTAGTGTCGCCCGCCTTTTCCATCAAATACCTCAACTCGCTTGAGCCTTTCATGGGTTGTACGCTGAAATCCTTTACTCGCAAGATAGACAGCGACATCCAGGCAACTCGCAACGCAGATGGGTACGGAAGTGTGGACCTGTGGATCCTATTTCAGTGCTTGGCTCTTGATATCATTGGAGAGACCGCGTTTGGACAAACATTCCATATGATTGAACACAATAACCATCCAGTTCCTACCAGCATTGGCAAAGGTTTGATGGTCGCACACTATGTACGGCAAGCTAACAATGTTTTATCTTTCGTCATAACTGTTGTAAAGACACCATTTGCTAACTGCAATGTATAGATAATGGCAGACTTCGCATTTGCTTCATGGATTAGATACCTTCCAAAATGTCTTTAAGACGGCAATGCTAACAAGAATTTGGAGGATGTAAGGTCTTACTGCACCTGTGTCTCAGGAGGAGACAGGGCAAAAATTACTAAGTAATCCCCGTCTGTAGTTTATGACAAGAATCGTCCGAGAAAGAATGGAAGGTGGAGAAGCAGTGCGTCGCAACGATATTCTTCAAATTTTGATCGATACGCAAAAAGCCCAGAAGCCTGAAGAACGACTGTCCGTGGAGGCTATTATTACTGAAACCGTCCTTTTCCTCATAGCCGGTTCAGAAACCACAAGCAACACTACTGGATTCGCTGTTATCGAACTCCTGAAACGTCCAGAGGCACTGGCGAAGCTGCGACAAGAGATTGATGCAATTGCTTTGGAAAACGGGGAACTCTTCAAGCATGATCAACTCAAGCACTTGCCATACCTCAATGCTGTCATCAACGAAACTCTACGTCTCGATTGGATTGGTGCTCTTGGCTTGGACCGAGTGACCACTCAAGACATGATCCTAGGCAAGGATCTTTTTGTACCCAATGGCGTTAAGTTTTCACTTTAGCTTCTACAATCGATTATTTTTTTATCTTCATACTCACATTATTATCATCTACAGACAATTATCAATGCCAGTATTTACCACTTGCACATGAATCCCAAGTACTGGAAGAATCCAAAAGAATTCCGTCCTGAACGATGGCTCGAAGGAGCCGACCCTGCTCCGGATATGGATGCATTCTATCCCTTCAGCGCAGGGTAAGGAATTAAAGTTATCAGTGACACGCTATTAGCATGGGAACACCTTATCTATCTAAATTGTAGATCCCGAAACTGTATTGGTAAGAACTTTGCCTTGCAAGAAATGCGTCTTGCCCTCGCCACCTTGTTCAAGCTCTATGATCTTCAGCCTATTCCGGAAGAAATGAAGGATGCTGAACAAGTTCGTCAATACTTTACTCTTCAAGTAAAGAAGAATAGCTTCAAGTGCCTTATCAAACGCCGATCAGCATAAACATAGTATAGCATTTTCCAACGCAATATGATTACCAAGTATAAAACCAATTTACATGTATTTGTTTACATATTTACTGTAACAAGTCGAACGAGAAAAAGAAAGATCTTACAAAGCACTAAATGAATATAAGAAGAAAAAAAACAGTACATCTAAAGTATACTACAAGGTTCACAAGTGATCTGGGTCCATTTGGTGCATGAGCTTATCCAACTCCCAATCCTCCATGTCTGGATTGGCTGCAAAGTGCGATGTGCCACCATCTTGACCATCTGCCAGCTGTGCCACCCTGCAGATCTGGTCAAAGCTAAAGTCGGTGAAGCGACCATAGAGGTTCATACGGCGCCAGACATATTGCATACGAGTATTTGGATTTTCTGGAGGTTCTGTTTCCTTCTCTGGAGCAACTTCACCTTGTTTGCTAGAGCTTCCGCTGGTGCTGCTGCCACTGGCGAATGCCGATTCGGATAGATACTCGCCCAAATCATCGCTCATTGTATCGTGAACGCTTGAAGGACTAAATTGTACATACATGGCCGTTGGCGATTTTGGATCTTTGGGTTGCTCGTCAACAACAACAATCCGTTGCTGTTCCTGTTGTTGTTCTGATTGTTTTTGTTGCTGTTGCTGTTGCGGTTGTTGTTTTTGTTGTTCACGCTGATGTTGTTGCCGAGGTACAGTTTGTGGTAATATATGCACAGGCTTCTTCGCTGGTGCAGGAGCAATAGGTACGGGTCGGCGATGATGCGGATGGTGAGAGGAAGTTGATGAAGATGATGATGATGATGAAGACACTGGCTGTGGTGGAGTTCCAAGTGTCAAGAACGGTGCTAGAGATGCTGATGGTGGCGGTGGTGGATGATGTTGCGGCTGTTGCCATGCTGGTGAAGGTTGTGGCGGCAACACAAGCCAACTGTCTACCGGGATACCTTTCAAGGAACACAGTTCTGATTTCAGCCGATCTACCACAGCGCGTAGGTACTGGATTTCTTGTGTCAATTGTGATACTGTATGTGAATGACTTTCTTGCATTTGTCGCATCTTCATTTCTAAATTGCGAACATATCGTTCCTTTCGTTCTCTAAATGCACGTTGTGCTGCCCGGTTTTGCACTTTGCGCTTTATCTTTGGATCTTCATCCGCTTCCTAATTTGCTCTCATTCATTTAGCAAAGCCGTTGATATGTGTGGTGTAAAGTATATACAACAACCTACCTCAGAAGCATCGTTTGCCAACGGTTTTCTGCCTGGTTTCTTGTTTTGTTCAATTTGTCTTCCTGCCACACTCACTTCAATCAGCGACACAAAAACCCTTTCTTGGGTGCAATTTTCTCACGAATGACTCACCATGCTGCAAGAATTCAATTAACAAATTCTGTGTTGTATCCATGTTACCTTTAAGAGAATGAGCGACTGGGAATTGATAAGCGGTGGAGGGAGTGGGGGGGGGAGGAACAAGTAAAAAGTACTTACTCGTACTGTCTTCAGGAGACGCTGCTGTTGGAGAGTTGGCCCGTTTACGCTTGTTCTGGTCAAAACTGTTGACTGGTGCGCTGACATTCCCCGAAGAAAGGTATATGGGTGCACTCTCGTTACTTAGACAGGGACGACCGTGCAGCATGTTGAATCGCAAGGAAAAAGAAAACAAGAAGGGAACCGCGGGAAACCAGGATAGCTCCATCTCAGCCCTTATCTTTTTTGATGGTGCCAAAAGATCGAGAGCTTGTGTCACAGACCACTTGCTCCCCCACCCTTCCACATTCACCCGAGTCATCATGATAACGAGATATCGGCATGTAACCTTATTTACGTTCTTTATACCTCAAATGTACAGTTTGCAATGGCCGCTGTGAGCTGCGTTGTTTCAAGGCTAGGTGAACACAAGGTCAATTTGTATTCTTACACATAAAATAGACTTGATGCATTTATATGGACTCTCGAGGAAAGAATACTCTACAAGTGTTTTCATATACTTTTTCAGCTACTTCTTGTGGATCCTGGCCACGAATAGCTGCTACAACGTGCAACACAAGTCTATTGTCCCGATTGCTTAGCAACTGTATGCAACGTTTTTAAGCATCCAAATTTTACCCCATAGCACAAGGTTCGCAGCGGTTCTTGACCATGCTACCCATCTCGAATTTTTCCTTTTTCTTTTGTGGAGGAGAATAGATTGCTTGTTCTTCTTTGGAAAGATTTCCGAGGTATTTGTACGATGCATGCGTTGATCGGATTTCACACCAAGGAGAATCTGTTAACAAGGAATACATGAACATATACGACAAGAATCATCTAGAAATTGGAAACCGAAATATTTTACCTGTTTCCAACATGAGTCTGTCCAGAGGGATCTCTTTCACGACAGCCAGATTTTCCTCTGTCTTGAGAGAACAACCGTTGACTCCAATGTAAAGATCTAGTTCCAGAAGCTTCTTCATCTCCTCCAGAGTTCCCGTGAAAGAATGGACAACGCCGTTAGTGAATCTATGACGGTTGGCTTTGACAATATGTATACATGCTGGTTAAGGAGATTGGATTGGGCAACTGTTTCCGCCTTAGCCAGGCATCAATACTGAATATTGAAAAGGATATCATAAAAGTCGCCATCCGTGTTGCGGTTGTGGAGGAACAGTGGCAGCTTGGTCTTTTCTGCCAAGTCAAACTGCAACTGGAAATACTTCTTTTGTATCTCTTTTGGACAGAACATGAGGCGGTCATAATCTTCATCACGTCAGTTAGTAACTGAAGAAAAAGAAAAAAAAGGCAAGACACTAATGAACTATGGCATCTTCCTACCAAGACCGCATTCGCCGATAGCAACGACGTGTTCTGGATTGTCTTGAATTACTTTTGCGAGTTTCTCCAAATACGACTGCGGCCCATCCTGATCTTCTTCAAACTCCTGGCAGCGTGTTGGGTGGCAACCGACGGTAGAATAGAGCGATAATGTGCCTAGGATCGTCAATAAGCATGGATTGGGCGTACAACATCTCTTTGCATCTTACCTGCGTGTTCTTTAATGATATCTATAGCCTCTCTGGATTCGGCAAGGTTGGTGCCAGTTACAATAATCTTCTCTACGCCGGCCTTTTTTGCTCTTTCGAGGACGAGGTGGAAATCGTCTTATCTTTTGCAATTAGTGTTCTTGATCAACTACGTTAGGTACTATAGTAAAACTCGTACCTGGGTGTGCCTGCTTGCCTCTGTACACACCCCTGAACATGCCATCAGTCAAGTTGGCACCAATGTCTGCAATGTTGAAACTTTAGCTTGATAGCTGTAGCGTCAAAGTGTCTACAACTTGCCTATAAGTCTCGCCATTCTGTTCATTCAGACGTTGCGCGCGCGCGCTCTATTGGGAAAAAAAATCCTAAGAAAGCGCGGTTCAAACGCTTCCTTTCAAAGTTCATGCAGAACGAATGACAGAATACCTTTTCTTAAGCCAGGATAGACGCGTTCTTAGGTAGTCTCATTATGTTTCAAGCGTATTCTTACAAACATGTCATTGACTAGAGTAGTATGTCGCTGCAAAGAAATGACATATAATCTGACGCACATGGTCGCCTAGCAACCAGCGCTTGACGATTGCTGATCCGCGGCATAACGACTCCCTGGATGCATCGTCAGCCTGTCATGTACTTAACGATACTGCTTTGCACCGAAAGCCATTTCTTTGTTGGAAAGCTTGCGATTAATATCCCATAATCTGCGCTTTTCCCACATTACACATGAAGCTCGTGTCACCTTGACAATTTTCGCCCATGAAAACTATTGCATTTGCTCTCTCTGCTTCCTCATCAAAACACCAGTGCTCGGGTAGATCGCAGCTTTAGTCACACAATGACGGAATCAAATCCACCAGAGCAAGCGCCCGTAACCAACGTCGAGTCCACGCCAGAAAAGGGTCCAAGTACTACGTCCGCTGCCGACGACCTTTCCAAAGTTATGGGTGCTCTGAAGACGAGTATGCCAACCAAAGACAGCGAAGCGACCATACCGGACATCATCGATAAGCCAAAAGATATCTCGCCGCTTCCAGCAGACATTGATACAGTCAAAGCAAACGCATTGAACCGAGCTAGCGAGCCTTCTACGCCCATCCCTGAACAATTTAGTCAGCGCGAAACCGTACAAGGCCTTGATCTACCGGCAAATAGAAATATGGCAGACTATGTCACTCCACCCACACCCGGAGAACAACCTCAGCCTGATCCACAGTTTGAAGTTATACAGGAAAAGTTCTTTAAAAAGCCTGTGATGCATGCAGAGTTTGAGTACAGTCCAAATACTCTCAGCCCACGTGAACAGGAGCGACAAGGTATAAAGAAGAAAGATGTATAAAAAGTTTGAGATAGAATTCACGGGTATTAAAGGAAAAGAATAGACGAGTCTATGCTGGAAGGGATCAATGCACTATTCAACAACAGGTTTAATGAAGCACAATCAATCTTTCAATCCAAGGCAAAAGAGTAAGAAATATATATATCCCGAAGACGGAGCCACGAGAGTCTGACAACTTACATTATCAAAATATCAGCGATCCACTATACTCTCTCGGTCTGGGTGCTATGGCGCTTATTCAAGGTAAATAGGGTTAGAGTGTACTGGTATTAACGATAACGAAATGTAACGCTTTCTTCTGATTTGTAGCATTATCGGTAAAGATACATACTTATCTGGCTGCCCTCTGACGATGTAGTAGCTGATCTATCGTTTGGAACAGACCTCAGATGCCAAGGATGTGGAAACAGCAATCAAGAAGCTGACAAAGACTTATGAATTCGCTAGTGGACAAATCGAAGCTGCATGGGCCAAGAAACCGCTGAAGGACACAGTATCTCATTACTTTAGCAATTTAATGGGCACCAATACTACCGGCTTACCTACGAACACATCACCGTTACCATCAGAGGCATTGAAAAAGCCCGATTTCTTGCCGAATGGCGCACTCAGGGCTCACGTAATAAGAGCAGAATGCTGTTTGCTGATGGCGATCTTGCATCTATCTCAAGAAACGGTCGTTGGATATTTAAAGACGGGTCTTAATCTTCGCAGAGGTACAGTCTTGGGTGTCCATTGTCACTGGTCATATGTGTAATTTCTTACATATGTCTAATCACACAAATAGCTTACAGTAGCTACAGCCTCGTGTGGCAAGAATACAAGCGCATGGGCCAAGAGTTTAATCGCTACATGGATAAAGATACCATATCAGCTATTCAATTTGGGTATGTATATCAGCGACACGATGTCGTTATTGGACCTTCTCTGTTAAACACTCGATTCCTTCTTAGCATCGGATCAGTACACTTGCTCTTATCATCGTTGCCGCCAAAGATACTCAAAATTATTTCTGCGTTTGGCTGGAATGCAGACAAGCATCTTGGATTCGCATTGCTAAAACTGTGTATGGAAGGAAAACGGATTCGCTCTCCATTAGCTTCCATCATGTAAGGTTTTCAATTAGATGATGTAATCAATATACTTGGCTGACTATATGAAATATAGGCTACTCATGTATTATGTGACATTGATGTCGTACTGTCCAACAGTCATGAAACGAGAATTGATGCGGCCAGCTATTGAAATCCTTCTCAGTGCACAGGAGACATACCCGAACTCTGCTTTGTTTTTATATTACGCCAGTCGCCTTTCCCGATTAACGAAAAACCTTCCTCTCTCCACACAATCCCTTAACTACGCCTTTGAAGTCAGTCAAGAAGGCGCCTGGGCTCAGGCATCCATAGGCAACTTGGCAACCTACGAACTAGCCTTCAACTGCATCGTCGGGCTCGACTGGGCAACAGCTTCCTTGCGGGCCATGGAACTCGAAAACAAGTATGGCTCCAGAGCATTCATTAAATATTTTTACGGCGCATGCATGGAGCAACTCGGAAACCGCACAGAAGCAATTTTGGCTTTCGCAGAAGTACCGAAACTCATCTCCACCAAACGAAAAGCACAGATGGAAGGCTTTTTGAAGAGCCGCATTGAATTCTTTGAAATGAGTGGATACCAAGATATGGACTATAGTCTGCCAGGATTTGAAATCCTGTATCTGTGGAATTTATTCCCGTGCATGAAGCAACAAGTGCTGGAGCAATGCTTAGATCAAGTCGATGCAACACTGAATATTATTTACAGGCAAGAAAAGAAGGAGTATGAAGTCCGTGCAGTAGAACTGGCACCCGACTTGGCACCACCAGATTATTATGATCAACGCGCAGTCTTGCTCGTTATCAAATCACATATCTTGACCTGTTTGAACAGGAGCCAAGAAGCTATACCCCACCTCAATTGGATTGTGGATCACAAGGATCGTATCAAGTACTCAACGTGGGTCGTACCTTATACCTACTGGTAATCTCAAGGAAGATTTTCATATTTGAGTTTTTGATTTGGCTCAATTGAATGATAATACAGGGAATCAGGCATCGTATCATGGTACTTGGACGATGCTAAACGTGCTCGGGGACTTTGGGAAACTGCTCTGACTCACACCGGATACCAGTTTGAATACCGTCTGGCTATTGTAAGTGCGCATTGGAACAGTTTCAAGTACAGGTTGTTAATTTTACGACCTCTATAGCAACTCAACCTCGCAATCCACCATGCGATCGAGTTGGGTGTACCAGAACCTGACATGAAGATACCAAAGGGAAAGACGAATCATGGACGGAAACGGTTGCCGCTTGCAAATAAAAACCCAAATAGCGAGCTCGTTGAATAAATTTAAACGTTTAATGTGGAACATGACATGATCAAAACTATTTACATACTAGGAAATGGTGAAGAAAAAGGGACAAAAGGGAGGGGGGATTATGGTATCACCTCATACCTTTGGGTGGTTTAAGAGGAGGAGGAGGAGGAGGAGGAAGAAGAACAAGAGGATGATGATGACTGGACAGATTGCAGCAGATTCTGAAATTCCTCATACTGACTTATACATGATGGGATATTCTATGCGCGTATATTGAGCTATCTTTGTTATACATTTGTCGCACGTTAACAAATACCTTTTCCAACCTCGCTAAAATATCCATGACATCGTTGTAATCTTCTGTCAAAACAGACACATCAGGTACAGGTGGCGCCGATTCTATTTCTGAAGTATATTTTGTTGCATTAGAGCCTAAATCTGCTTACGGATATTTCAAGGTATGTACCTCGTTGAAGCCCAGGTATGTCAGATACCATTTTGACATCCATGTCTGCTTCTGCTGCCTGCTTTGCTGTCATTTCTTGGAGGAGCAATTGCATGTCCCGAGGTATCTTTTTGCGTATTTCAACGATTTCCATAATGTACTTTCTGGCTTCCTTTTCTTTCTGATCCACTTGCTTTTGGAGCTGTTCATCGAAAGGTTCTGTAACGCAAATACACCACATCAGAGCTTTCTATCGTTCTTGAAAAAGAAAAAAAGGCATGCGTAATTTTTACCACAATCAAAGTCGACCACTTTTGAACAGTCCTCTTCTTGAACCATCATGTTCAAACTTGCTGTCACGGCAATATCCTTTATATACTACGGTTTGCCACAGTGAATAAGAATTGTGTAAAGTCTCTCTCTTTCTCCCCAAGATGGTGCTCCTGTTCTTTACATTCTCCATTTCTTCTTGAATCAGTCGAGTCACGGTTGCGCTGACCTTGTTGGACGTCACCTGCTCATCGATGAGTTGTACGTTGGTATCATTGATGACGTTCAGTATATGGTATAAATCATTGGCGCTCTCCAGCCGTATTCTTTGGATATCTTGCATTGTTCTGAAAGGTGGTTCTAACGTCTCGCATGAATACTGGATTTTTCCTTTAAGTTTGCGGATGTGAAAAAATTGTTGGCGTTTT
>KK100172.1:64146-94235 GCA_000611695.1 Rhizomucor miehei CAU432 | reverse complement strand
TTCAAGCGCGCTGAAGTGAAAGCACGCACCCACCAGAACAGAGCACAGCGTATGCAGCAAGCTCTCTCTACGGCAAGACGGAACGAGAACAAGGCCTTAAAGTTTGATACCCAAGCGAAACTGTGGGTTAGCTTTTCAGCAAACGTTAAAATCATCATCATTGAGGTTAGCTTCAACGAGTGTGTCTGTAAATTTGTATGCATACCTCGCTAATGAATATTTTTCTGACAGAATTTCCGGCGCCTGGGTATTCCTGTATACGATGGCGAATGCCCCGGAAATCAGCTCTCGTACTTCGTGTCACCCTATGAGGCAGACGCTCAAGTCATTCACTTGGCCGACACTTGCAGCAAGTTCGCAGCCATCCTCAGCACTGACGGTGATTTGTTCATCTACCCGGGTGCTCTCGATGTTATCGTGAGTATATAAGAGCACGACTGTATGCAGTTTATCGCTAACCTCTTAACACAGAGGATCTTGAAAGTTGACTGGAACGCAGAGAGGTTAACAGGACGCGTGACAACAAAGGCACGCCTGATGAAAGCTTTTACTTTATCCAAAGAAAACGAAGATCTTGCCATCGTGAGTAACAAACTACAAGCCAAGGCTATTAAAGCTTACCTAGCGTTTGTAGGCTGAAATGAAGTTGTCTCTGATCGCAACCCTTGCAGGCAATGACTATTGTGAAAATCTTCATGGGAAGTCGTTCGTCTGGGCGACAGATCGAGTTTTGGAGCTTTCTATCAGCGACTCAACGTTTGTAAATGATCTACTTGATACGGTATTATTGTTGAACGAATAAAGTGTAGCCACGCTCAATACTGAATTCAACTCGTTCCTTTTCATATGATTTGTGGATTAGTAGGCCCATATTTTTGAAATACAGTAATAAGATGACGATGTTCCTGCTGGACCCTCTTTTATGCTGAGCTACATATTCGTCAATCGAAAAGTTTAGAAGAATAAGAAGTCATGTATTCAACAGTACGTCGGTAATTAGCGGACTATGGCTAGTGACCCCAAGTCTCATTGCTTAGATAGAGACAGGGAGCAACTGGGAAATAAAAAATAAGAAATAGTACAACAAGAAAATAGTAAAAGAAGTTAAAAGGAGAGGGGGATAAAATGGCTTTGAAGTTACCATCCTTGATGGAAAGCGAGACCGCAAATTGCCAAAGTAATGCCATAGAAAGCAGCGCTGTAGACAAATCGAATAAAACGATGTCGATACCCAATTTCAGTGAATGCGACCACCACAGTCAAACCGAAGTAGCTAAGTTAGATAGAAAGACATCAAGATGAGTATATGAATACTGTATATGCCAGTAGAGCTTTTTGATCAAATACATACATCCAAGTGAGAATCATGACAGCGCGAGTAGAGCCAGTGCCAAAAGTGTTGAGAACCAAGACGCTCAAAAGAAGCAAAGTGTTTTCAAAGAGGACGCGGTGGGCATTGACTATGCGACCACCAAAACCGCCTTGTGGTTTCCACTTTAGCTTCTTTTTGGTCGCAGCAGCTTCCGGGTCCTGCGAGGATTGCTCGGCAGGTGCAGGCTTGTCTGCGGTATCCTCGGCAAAGATATGGCGGACAAAGTAAACAAGGCCCCAGAGCACCCAAAGGGTAAAGAAGGCAATCCAGGTGTTGCGGACATGGCTCTCCTGGACAAAGGTGCTAACAGAGAAACCACTCTTGGGATTGACAGCGTCCATGATATCTTTTTTTTTCCAATGGGAATGGATTAACTCGAGTATAGAGAAAGAGAAGAAGAGAAAATTAGCCCTAGGGGAAAGAAAGAACCGGGAACTGTCCTTTTATAGGCATCAACCAAACGCCCCATCATCATCAGCGTCTCGCCGTCGTTCCTAACTACAAACAGAACGACAGGTTTGACAGTATTGACGTATGCGTCGTGACACACATGCATACTGCCTGCAAGAAGGACAAGACGAACGAAAGTATATGGTCATGTGGGTAGCCGTGCAAACAAACGAACCTGTTTCCTTTGCCTACTTTTGGCTCATGTTAATTAGCTTGCAATTTGCTTTTAGAATAGGTATAGTGAGAATCTGGATTCAAGGTCGCATGTAGGCTTTCACACAGACTACCTGTCATTGTTGACGACTCAGTCTATGTAGCAAACTGTCATCATTCTTTTTTTTACAATCTACCAATCGACAAAAAATGAAAGAATTGACTCTTCTCTCTTTAATTTACTTCTCGTTCGCTAACTTTTGATATCTATAGGAGAAAACGCACCAGTCATAATGAAAATCGTACGTGCATTATGCTGCACTAATGCCGATCAATAGCTTGTCGAGCAAAAAAAAAAGATCTCAACTCTTGGCTAAGACAGCGTGACATCGTCCAACTCTATATTGTAATCCCTAGTACCTAAACCACGACGAAACGCTGTATGTCTGTTTTTTATATGTATGCTATGTATTTGATTGCATTGCAGCATTTGATGACATTTCCTCCACCTGTAACACGATTGCAACATGTTTTCATGGATTTCTTTCTTCTCCTATCTTTGAGGATTAAGAATGCATTAATGACCGACCACTCATTGTGATAGCAAAATACGCGCATCATCAGTACGCTGTAGACTTAGAATGGACAAAAAAGTTGAGTCTGTAAGAGGCATTATTTGATATAAGACGTTCAGTTACCTTTTCATAAACATAAACAGTAGAGGTATGGCAACAACTGGACCATTTGTTGCTAATCTCAAGGCAAAGTCTTTGGGATATGTACCTCATAACAACCATCACTCACTCGATCAGCCTGCGGACCTGCCTAGCGGTGTGTAACACACTC
This sequence comes from Rhizomucor miehei CAU432, assembly GCA_000611695.1. Taxonomy (NCBI): domain Eukaryota; kingdom Fungi; phylum Mucoromycota; class Mucoromycetes; order Mucorales; family Lichtheimiaceae; genus Rhizomucor; species Rhizomucor miehei. The sequence goes on along the minus strand of KK100172.1, from coordinate 91,414 downwards.
TCTGTGTGCCGAGCATTTGCATCGAGCATCTTTTCCCGTAACTCTACACGATAAAAATATGGTGGTAGGAACAGTGTCGAGTCATAGGCAACAATATACAAACTTAACACGCCAAATCTGTAAAAGCTCGTGCTCGTCATTGGCGATTTACACATTCCTCATCGGGTCCACGACCTACCACTCAAGTTCAAGAAATTGCTGGTAAAGCATCCTGATCTATATATATATATGCGAATGCGTGTGCTTCCAGGAAAACAATTGTGTTTCTCATTTCAGAAAATGGTACACTTAGGTTCCCGGCAAAATTCAACAAATTCTCTGTACCGGGAACATTTGCGACAAAGAGACGTATGACTACTTGAGGACCATCGCAGGCGATATGATTGTCGCCAAGGGCGATTTTGATGAGAACCCAAGCTTCCCTCAGGCCAAGACCGTGACACACGGCAACATTCGCGTAGGCCTGCTACATGGCCACCAAGTGATACCTTGGGGCGACGCAGAGTCGCTAGATATCATTGCACGTCAAATGGAGGTCGATGTTCTCTTGACCGGACACACTCATAAATTCGAAGCATTTGAAAGCAATGGCAAGTTCTTTATTAATCCTGGAAGTGCAACCGGCGCCTATTCTACAATCCCTGATGTGTCGTGAGTATATGCAATCTAGAGAAGAAAGGGAGAGAAAAAGATCACATGATCACATATTAACTGACTAGATTTTTTGTGGGGGATTAGTGAACCAATACCTTCATTTGTCCTCATGGATATCCAAGGAAGCGTGGTTGTTACATATGTATACAAGCTCGTGGACAATGAAGTCAAGGTCGAAAAGCTAGAATATCGCAAAGGTGACACTGGCAAAGTATTGTAACATAGAAAAAAAACCAAAATGTGTGCCCTCTATACCAAATGGATGAACAGCGATTTTTTTTCTTCAAATGAAGTAGAAAACTACATTGTACAGAAGGGGGTGGGAAATCTTTGGGGGATATGATGATATAAGAAATAATAATAATAATGATAATGATAATGATAAAAAACACCAGTTGGAGAAGAAAAAGATGGCTTGTTTTCTTTTTTTTCTTCTGATTTACTCTTCATCTTCCTCCTCTTCTTCCTCTACAATGACTCTAGCGCCCAGAGGCTGCCTGCGCCCTCGGTCGTGTATGCTGTAAGATGTAAGTTGAGACCGTGGAGTAGAAAAGTCAAACCTGTGCGCAGAAGAATCGCGGAACGCCTAGTGATTTCAAAATGTTAGACAAGTTTAGACTATGTTAGAAAATTGGTTTGCGAACTTACCATTGGCCACGAGCGTGTAGGAGTAGGTGCAGGCTGTACCTTGAGTTTCTGTGTCACTTCCTCCTCTACGCCAGAAACAGAAGATGCTGGAGAAGAAGCAACCGACTCATCTTCTTCGTCCCCAACGATAGAACCAGGTGGAGTCGATGAAGGCGAGGATTCTCCTGGACTGTTGGCCTTGGGTTCGACTATTGCTGGTGGTTGCGGAGGTGGGGGTGGCACCAAAGCAGCTGGGCGGTTAGGCTTTATGGAAACCGACTGTGTCTGCTGTTGCTGCTGCTGTTGCTGTTGCTTTTCAGCGGTAGGAGCGGCCGGTTTGGACGACACAGATGGCGTAATAGGCGTCGGCGGCAGTTGTGGACGTACGGGTGGAACAGCTGGTAGACTGTCGGCAACCGGCCGAGGTGGCGTCAAGGCTATAGGTGGGCAAGCCGGTCCGTAAGCGTTAGCAGCCTTGTAGAAACCATTTATAGAGGGCTTATTGTGTGCAGCTGGAGGTGGTGCCAGGGCAGGCGGTTGCAGAGGAGGAGGTGGTGATGCAGAGATAGCAGTAGCAGATGAATTCCGACCGTTCTTTGCTGAGCCCTCGTGCTTAGCTTCGCTTTGGCCAGATCCAAACCATGATTTTACAGAAGTGAACCAGCCTGACTTTTCAGAAGTACGACTGTTACTGCTTTTGATGCTGACGCTGCTGATAGATCGCTGCGGGAAGTGACCTCGCTGTGAGTCTTGAGTAGCACTAGATACTGGAGTGCTACTTGCGACTTGCCCGTTTGAAGTTCTTGGTCGTTGAGGACTGATTTCAGCGTCGGTCTGTGTTCCCTTGTCGACATGCATGGTCGGCAACTTGATGTCGGCTTTCCTACCAGCATAGCGCTCATTCTGGCTAAGATTATCCATTAACATGTGCCATAATGTGCCAAGCGCGTTGCCAACATCAGAGGTGCGCATATTCTGTACAGTGATCTCATCAAAACCTGCCGCTGTAAGTGCAGTGTATAATCGTTGTTCGATAGGTGCCATGGCCACATCGTCTGGATTATACACACGCGTCGTCGATGGTAACGAGGATGGTAACGACGCGCGAACGTGGGTAGGTTGTGGGAATCGAGACTGCTTGCTCACTGTAGGTGCTGAAAACCGAGGAGGGCGAGATGCGAAGCGACTCTTTTCATGGAATGGATTTATCCTCTGGGAAGTCGCAAACGGGCTGCTGCGCTCCACGATGTCATTCCACGGCCTCACCGAATAGTTGTCCGAGGCAAAATGCAAAGGTCTAGAGGGCGACTTAATTATGCTGCTACGTGGGCTGGACATATCTGTCATTGCATCATATTCATCATCGTCGAAATCTCGTGCACGGGCTGAAAAAAGCGAATCTGCGTCAGAGTACGTTGAGCAGCGCGCAGAAGAGACAACGCTTTCGCAATCATTGTCGACGTTGAACATCTTCATCCAAGGATGCCTTTTGATTCGATCTAGACTCAAGCGGTTCTTTGGATCTTTTCTTAGAATTCCGCTGACCAAATCAGTGGCCTCTGTACAGGGGATGTGAGTAAAAAAACATATAGAATAAAAATGATTCAAGTTGCGAGCTGTACCTGGAGAAAAGTAGGAAGGGATTTGATACTCGAGATTAACAATTTTGCGTTGCATTACGATCTCATTGTCGTCGTCAAAAGGTAGTTCGCCAGCTAACAATGTATACAGAATGACACCAAGCGACCATACATCGGTTTCTTATAAAGATGTCAATGTGTTTAGAAAACAAAATATGCTCCTTATTTATGCGATATTCTCTCCATGCCTACCTGGACCGCTGTATCGTTGACGACTGATTACCTCGGGAGCTGAATACGCCAAACTGCCGCAAAATGTATCCAAAAGCTGTTTGCCGTCTGCTTGGCGTGCAAATCCAAAATCACCAAGCTTAGCATTGTATTCAGCGTCCAGCAAAATATTCTCCAGTTTCAAATCGCGGTGAACAATGCCTCGGTCGTGGCAGTATTTAACAGCGTCGACAAGCTGTCGAAAGTAAAAATGCGCGCGCTCTTCGGTGAATCGTCCAGATTTTGTAAGGAGGTCAAACAGTTCGCCATTGGGACAATGTTCGAAAACGATGTAAATGGCGGATTCTGTCGACAATATTTCAAAAAGGGTGACAATGTTTGGGTGGCGAAGTTGACGATGGTGATGGATTTCACGAGCCATTAAAGGCGCATGCTGTTTGCTTATTTTCTTAATGGCGACCTGACGTCCAGTGATTTGGTGGACACCTAATTTAACTTTACCAAAGGTGCCCTGATACACAAGTTTTTTAATAAGCGAGACTTCTAATTTTTTTGGCCAATGACAACATACCTCGCCTATCGTCTCCCCTATGGAGTAGCACCCGACAGCGGTCATTTTAGGAGACGACAATTGTTTAAGTAAATCATTGTAATCTGCAGCCAACTGTAGTATAGAAAAGGGAAAGGAAATATGAGCGCAAATAGCATGCTGAGGACCTTGAGAATGTAGCTTTACCTTTGCTTTCTGGTTATGCGTGCTAGAACGAGGGGATATCATTATGAAAGATATAAACTATAAAATGAGCAATAGGAGTATAAAATAGAAAATGGGTTGTTGAATGCGTGTAAAAGGAACGGGAAGGGTGGTAGGTGATGACTGGAGAGATGTAGTGAAAAGGGGGGTTTTGCGAAACAGAAGCCGTATGAATAAAGTGAAGAGTGAAGCGAGCGTGTATGTGTGAGAGTGAGAGTGAGAGTGAGAGAAAGTCAAATAGAGGGTTGACAAAACGGCTTTATTATCCTGCTTTCTTTTACTGAGGAGTCATCAATGAAGCCAAGGAATGAATGCGTGATTCCCGTAGGGAAGGGATGAGGGAAAGAATAAGAAAAAAGAGCAAAGGAGAACAGGACGAAAGTGGCACAAAAGGGAAAAGCTGTGGTGACCAACCTTAATTGGTTGGAAACGTTGCACCAGACTACTATTCTTTGCAGCCTTGTTCAACTTGCGATTTGCCTATCCAAAATTTGGTTGCCTACAGCTTGCAAAGAAAATGATTTCTGCCAAACACATGCTTTGAGCAGGCTTGAGATAGGAACTGTTCAAAGTTGGATCGCTTATTTTCACGCGCGTCTCTTTTTTTAACGTCAAGATTTCCAAGCTCTAGTAGCCCGTCTCCTCCCTCTCACTCTTTATCTTTCTTTTGTCTCCTCCCCCAAAACCCGTCCGTCTCCTCTCATAGAAAGCCATGGTCGCTCGTTCACCTCGTGCAGAAAACTTTTATGGAAATCCAATTAGAGGTTCTTTTTTGCACATCATCATATGATTCGATACATCTTTGGGAGCATGAAAACTAGTGTTCCAGTTACTGTAACGAGATAGCAACCCTCGCTTTTATAATAACGAAGGAAAAAAATAAGAAACACTTTTTAAGTAGTAAATCAGAACGCGATATTCAACTGGTCTGGGATGTGCAAGCAATCTGGCTCAGAATTGAAGGAGCGCACTGGTCTTTGATCACTGCAGACCACACCTCTCCACAAGCAGGGCATTCATAGTTCCATATCACATTGCATTTTCATATTGCAAGTAAGCAAAACTCGATATGTGCATAATACCTTTCTTTTACCTCACAGTCATGCACAATCTTTGAGGTGCTGTGTTTCTTTTGTTCCTGAACAAAGCAGCAACGTGGAATATTTCTGTTCTGTATGCTGATTTCCGCGATCGACATTGTAGACTTCTCCAACATTACTCAAACGGACGTCTTGTAAATGAGTTAGCACTTTATGAAGAACAAAGGCAATAATCATTGTCACGCGACGATAATGGCAAGGTTCTTATTGTAGGGGAGCAAATTTTCTCTCCTTTTCTCTTTAGCACCTGCAAATTCCTCAAAGGAGTATTGATCATCATCACGCTGGTTTGGTACGCGGTGAGTGAAAGAATCAATCATTCTTTGTTGAATCAGGGCCGCGCGCGTGATTCTCTTTCTTTCTTTTCGGAGCCAAGACGTCGGTCCGTTACATTGGAAAACCGAGCTTCACTTCTTTCCTCCTTTCTTCATTTTCTTGCGATAAACATGGTACGAGTTTACGAAAAACTGTGCTTGCTCCGAAAACTATACATGTCTTAACTTTATTGGAAGGATACTCCACCTCCAGAAGAAGATGATCTATTGAATATACCTGGGGAGGCTCCAATGCCTTCCATATCGACACCAGCTTTTATGCCCAGTATCAATAACACTTTAAGCAGCAACAGCAGAGTGCATGATAATCGCTCTCGGCGAAGACACACTGTCGTGGAAAGATCTGATTCGGCAGTCGCGCTCTTGTCTGAAGACGAAGTTGACGAGGACAATCAGCACTTGGAATCGATTGATCGAATATCGGATATATTGGCAAAGTTGATACGTGAAGCAAACGATGCAGTCAACGGTATTGAGAAAGAAAAGGCTCAGTTGCGGAAAGCCAGGATGGCTCGTGCAGCCGGACTACCACCACGACCATCTCATGCAAACTCATTCTCAACGAGACCTTCGAGATTACCACGACCAGTCAAAACTCGCTCGGCCAACACCTTCAACACCACCACCTTGTCCTCCTCTCCAACCTCGTCTTCTTCTCCTTCTACTCACAGTTTCGACCTTTTGCCTCCGCCAACGTCAGCTTCCTCCTCTGGACGTCCGCTTTCTTGTCCCACCCTCGCGTCCAATAAGAGAGTCTTGCATGAACCTTTGCTCGAATCATTCAAACGCCTTGACACATCGATGGCTCTCGTCGATTCATTATCACGGGATTTGGCCAGTCAATCAGAGATGCCAGCAACTATGAACGTGTCAACAACAAGATCAGCATCCTCTCTTGGTATCCTGTTCTTGGTGCCGCTGTTACACATCCCTCATGTTCTGATAACTGTGATCTTCGATACCCTAAACTCATCAACAGCGAGAAGCAGCTTCAATTTGTCTGGCATGATTGCATGGGCATGTCTGTTTGCTCTTGGCAATTTGATGGTGAGCGACGCAGTTTCAAACAATGAATTACGGCAGCGAAGAGTATCGTTACCTGGATCGTACAACAATGACAATAACAACAACAATCTCGCCGGACGAGAAGAGCAGCACAAAGAAGAAAAGGAAAAGACGCAACCACAACAACGTGATACCAGTGCACCAGCGACAAATCCTCCAGAAATGCAACACCAATTGCGGCCCATTACACGAAAGAAAAGAAGCGTCTATCGACGTTCGACAACGTATAGGAAAAGGCAATCGCACGTCACTCGCGGCCATGCCCGACAAGCTAGCCATTCTTTCCTGTGGAATCCCGCCGCCGTCAATGGTGCATGTCCGCAGCCAACAAAGGATGCACAATTGAGACGGCGAAACTCTCTTCCTTGATAGCAGTAGACGTTATCAGCTCCGTTGTATACTGTACAGTAATATATTTAGCAGATACAGCATACATTGCTGCGTTCACAATATAATGAAATTAATTGGCACGATGTGTTTGAGCCGAAATTAGCCGAGGAAGCTTAAGATGAAACGATGATACCTAGTAGTAGATCCATTGAAGTAGCCGCAAGTTGACTAGTGAGACGATATTTTTCTTCAATGACGGTTAGTCGCGTCGAACCGAAGCGGGATTCAACTATTGCTGCTACCATTGCCCGTTGTGTGGCCCTAGAAGGCTCCTGCAGATCCAATGCTAACGGCATCGGTCAGGTACAACATCGTGCTCAGGGTCGTCGGACAAAATACCGTGGCATCCCCGACCATCTATCTGTCACTTGTAGCACTTGCTTTAGTTTAATCTGATCTGGAACGGAAGTTTAAACAGGACGAGCGCACTGTGTGATCGGGCTCCTTGCTACCTGAACCTAATGAAACGACCAATATATCAGATTATATGTAATGCACGAACCCCGAAGTTCTGGTCCAGTCACTGCACCTCGTTTGTGCAACATTGAGTAAGCGAAAGAAGTAATTTAGCACAGAATGCCGCGGCCCGCGAATTGCATAATCTGCATTACAGTGACACATTTGCGATCCTATGTCCAGATCAAGTAGAGAAAAGTGGAGAAATGAAGAAGCCGAGCGAAACCAGAATGTCACTTGTCACAATTTTATGCACTAGAGCTAAGGAAAATTGATCGTGGAAAATGGGTATTTTTTCGTCGCATTATGGTGTAAGAGAAAATCTCGACAACACTATTACAAAGCAAATGCTGGTCTTTATTGCCAAGCTTCAACGTGGACTTACTTCGGAATAGCAAGCGGAGAAAAGGACAATAAGACTCGGGAATTTGGATCAGGATCTAAAAGGTACATATAAAAGGATGCGTCGTCGAAGCTGTCAACGGCCATCAATCCAACCCATTCCATCAACTATCTGACCCATTCCATCGAAAATGCGCTTCGTCTCTGCTGCCCTTGCCATTCTTTTCGCTGCCTCCCCTGCATTTGCTGCTACGTGCACCGTTGCCTCCTCTGGCGGTGGTGATGACACTCCCAACATCGTCTCTGCTTTCAAGAAGTGCGCCTCCGGCGGTACCGTCGTCTTCTCCAGCGGCACTACTTACAACATGAAGTCCGTTGTCTCTGTCACTGATCTCAAGAACGTTAACGTCAAGTTCCAGGGTACTGTGAATCTCCCCGACTACGATGAAGACTTTGAAGACGAGAAGGCCTTCTTCTACATTGAGGGTGACGGCATCAACTGGAGCGGTTCTGGTGTCTTTAACGGAAACGGTCAGGGCTGGTAAGTGCTAAAAAAGGAATTTTTGTAGAAACCGGGTTTTTTGTTTAAACACAACGCCGATGCAGGTACAATGCCCAAAACCGTAACGCTCCCCCCTTGTTCAAGCCCAAGGTCTCCAACTCCTACTTTGGCGGTTTCTCGATCAAGAACGCTCCTCGTTCCCACTTTAGCGTTAACGGCTGTGACAACGTTGTCTTTGACAGCATCAAGATCAACACTGTCTCGAGCAACTCCAAGTACCCTGCCAAGAACACCGACGCCTTTGACGTGTCTGACTCCACCGGTGTTGTCATCAAGTCCTCCACCATTGTTAACGGTGATGACTGCATTGCTGTCAACCATGGTGAGTGATATGTTATACCCTTTACTACTTGGTTGCATTTATTAACCAGATTTTGTTCTCAATTATTAGGTGCCAAAAACCTTACTGTCACCAACCTTGACTGTACCGGAAGCCACGGTTTCAGCGTTGGTTCCCTTGGCAAGAAGGGTTCTGCTCAGACTGAGACTGTCTCCGACCTCAAGTTCTTCAGCAACGCCTGCCACGACTGCCAGAACGGTGTCAGAATCAAGACCTGGCCCGGCGGTGAAGGTGCGTCTCTGGTGACACATATCATGGCGTGTCAGAAATGATCCTCACACTCATATTGTTAATAGGCTCCGTCACTGATGTCACCTTTGATGATATCTACTTGGACAACGTCGAAAACCCCATTATCATTACCACCCACTACTGCGATGACCAGCAAATGGAATACTGCAACGGTGAAGATTCGCACTCCTTGAGCATCCACGATGTCACCATCAACAATATCTATGGGTATGTCTCTTTTTATGCAAATTTTTTCTATTGTGAACTAGAGCCATCTAACAGTTACCTTAATTAGTACTGAAGCTGACGATGTCAAGCATCCCGTCCTCAGCATCAACTGCTCCACTGATACCCCTTGCTACGATTTCACTATTACCAACATCAACATCACCCCTGGCAACAAGGCCACCGACAACGTTTGCGAGAACCTCAAAGAAGCTAGCTCCATTTCTTACTGCAACTAAGTCTTTTCATAAAATAAAAGCATATCTCTCGGTGCAGCGCACCTGAGCAGTCTATATCAAATCAAATATCTCTGACTCACTTGAAAATGATACCTGTTTGTTGCTGAATTCACCTATACTGTCTGATTATCTTTCAAGAAACTAAGGAGTCAAACTTGCAGCAGACTCAGAACGACACTTTTTGTGACCGACTTTCAGCAGTCAACGATATTTGTGGTTTGCCAAGGGAAATGTATGTCAGTCTTGAAATGGCGACAGTCAATTTATCATTTTATCATTTTACCAGCGATATCACTCAGAAATGGAGACGCACATCACCGTCACCAAGAACCATTGCCAAGGACATTTAATGGCAATGCCTAACGATCTCGCTGATCAAAAACCAAAGATTCTTTATATCGCGCTTTGAGCGCCAACCCGCGCGAACTCGGGCAAGAAAACGCGAAACACGGAATACGCTTCTGAAAGCGCGCAAGTCGGACGCGCAGGGCTGCCGATTTCCTTATTTGGTCGCGTCTGTGTCCTCATGCACGTTTTGATTGGCCCTGATTTCAATGATCCCACAGACAGAGCGGCAGAAAGAGCGACGTCTTTTCTTCCCCCTTTCCTTCACTTCTCAATTAAGACCAATCCGATTCATGAGGAAACGCAACTCGACTCGAAGCGCACCACCGGAACCAAGCACTGAGCAAGAAGCAGAAACCCCATCGACCTCAGCATGCCGGCAAATGGCAGCCTTGGGTTTACGATCAGTAAGCAGGGGATCAGAAGGCCGGACAAAGTGCTTTACCTTTGAGGAAGTTCGGGTACCTTACGACGACCTCGATATTCCATTGTCACCTTACGCTGAATGTCACCATCCAAACTTGTCCATGGTGCTGGCGGCGGACGATAATAAAATATCGTTTGACCGGAAATTATCTGTAAGTTGATATCTGCACATTCCTTACGTTATATTCATTGTTGCTAATGGCTCTTTGTAGGGAAAAACAAGCGTTGATCACTCCCTTTCTCTTTTTCAATCAGACGAGTCGTCAGATGACGATGACGCAGTGACCGAAGCGTTCTCACCTGAGCAATCTCCGGCATCGCCAGCAGGACGTCTGACCATTGACAGCCTATTTGACGAAAGTCAGCAAGTTGAGAATCCTTTGCGGTTAGATGGAGCGTCGACTGCAGATATCAAAGGCAAAGGGCGTATGTTGAGCGTGGACACTCAATCGACCGAAGACAATCATATCGACAGATTCTTTACTTGGGATCAAGTCTATTGCGACGATGGAGACGATCATGACTCACGAATGGCTGAAACAAAGGATGTCCCTGAAGTTGATGACTCCAAAGGAATCGAAAATCAGCCTCCTGATGACTGGATTCACAAAGTATCACCTTTGAAGCGCCCTGCGCCTGACAACAAGGACAGTAGCGATAGCTCTTCAAACTCAAGCTCCGGTCCAGCCAAGCGAATACCTCTTCAAGTACTTTACTTTTCAGATGAATTGGATCCGAATATGCCACCTAAAAAGAAATTCAATGCTTCCTCCTATGCCATGCCATCGTTATCATCTTCATCTTCTACCGCGTCCTCATCTTCCAGCTCTACTCCTCGATCACGACATAACTCTGACACAGTCGCATCATCCACTCCTAATTCGACACAGCGAATACGACACGACCTGAAGTATGGAATATCTCCACTCAAATCTCGAAAGGGAAAACAGCGAGCGGATTCAAAGGACAATAACACTGATAACAACAATCATGATGACAAGAACAACAATGACCGCGACTCCTCACTTTAAGCCCACACTCTCTTTCGAAGTAGCACCCGTTCCACTCTCTCATCTCTTTTCTCGATACCGCTCATATTTCGCCCACTTTCTTTTATCATTGCAGTAGTCACGTAACAAATCCTCCCCCATCTTGTCACATACCCTTTCCATGTTGCAAAATCCTCACACTTTGGCTTATGTACTTTCCGAAAAAAGCAATTGATACCTTGTGTAGTTCGTCGCTCAAATGTGATTTTCTCTGGACTGTGTATTGGGTTTAATGGTTTACCTACATAAGTCTTTTTCGTCCACGAGGTTCTAAAAGTCATTCAATCTCTCTGATGGTTTCCAGCATAGTAGCACAACCCTCACAAACTTTGTAGCCGAATTGCCTCATTATATGTCTGCCTATGCGTTATATCAAAGCGCAGAGCATCCTCAGGACAACACTTTAGATTTGGATTGAGAAAAGGGAGTCATTGTTGTATAAGTCTAATTACCGGGTCTCACGTACATGTTACGAATAACTAGTAAGCAACGCAATCGCAAACGTCTGTTTTTCAATCTAGGACTGATATGACGTTCAGCTCACTTTCTTGCTTCTCATCCTTTCCCCTCTATCCTCTCTCTCTGTGTTTTCTCTCTTTCTTTTTGGCTGCAAGTTGCATAGATTCTCGCGTTTTTTGCAATGCTTTTTCGTTACTCATTTCCCTCATCAAACAATGCGGTGACTTAATCAGAGATGTGTATACTGTAAAACAAACGTCATCTGGGTCTCAGACTCTGTGCGTTTTATTGAATTCGAGGCATCTAGTGGTGTTCGACGTTCTTGTGGTGCTCTTTAACAAAGTGAAAATTTATGTTAGTTTCGATGCCAATACATATTTTCTTTTGCTCTCTATTGACACGTACTCAAGTGGAAGTGGTAGTCGATGCTGTAACCAATGACGAAGACGCCAAAGAGAAGGTGAAGTAAGGGGGTGACGGAAGCGTTTTCGCCGTCAATGTAGCGAGCCTTGTAACGGCCCCAGATGCCAGAGGGCTTGGCAGGTTCAACGGTGCCCTTGGGCAAGCGCTACATTGCAAATGTTGGTTTCACGCGGCTCGAAAATAAAGGGTGCAATGTTTTTGTTTATACCTTGTAGAAGCTGACAAGATTGGCAATTTGGGCGTCCTTGCCGCCAGAGACCTTGGTAGCAGCAGCAATGTTCGGGGGAATGAGGGTCTTGGTGCTGTAGGCACGACGGAAGACAGTGCTCATGGCGTTCATCGTACTGTTTACGGCAAGTGAGGGTTGAGAAGGCTGGCAGCAAAAAAAATTGCGGGTCAGTAAGGGTCGCTGTCGCTGTGACGTCAGCTGAGATCCCAGGCTTCTAATACGAGGTTTCTCTCTTGTTAGTATTCAACGCATGCTCGTCTTCTTTAAAGTTCAAACTATTCAAGAGCTCGAATTTCGAGAAGATAGCCAAAGGAACATGCGCCGAAAGCAGAACGGATGGATCGAGTGTCTTTATCAAGATCGCCGGAAAAGACGATATCAAAAAGGATTCAAAGGATTGTCAATTGAAATCGCATGAGGATGCTCTGCAGCTGGTTTTGGACGAGTTAAAGTCTAATATCGGTATAAGGACGATATCAGACACGTCGGTCATTGGGTTGTGCATGGTGGCAATCATCGTGAACCTGTCAAGGTCACATCAAAGACTCTCAAGGAGCTAGATAAGCTGACAGAACTTGCGCCTTTACGTAATCACAGGGCAGCAGTCGTGATGCTTGCAAATCTAGAGAAAATGCCCACCTCTGAAAACTACGCTTACTTCGATATAATGTCCATTCTACTATTCCCGAATATATTTACACTTACCTTTTTCCTCTCGAACAAGCACGCAACAACCTGGTACACAAGTGGGGATTCCATGGTCTCTCACACAGATACTTGCAGAGATTGCGGCTAAGCATATCGGCAAACCGCTGGATCAATTCAAGTTAATAACCCTTTCCAATCGAGTATGGCAAGAGCTTGGATACTTCTATGGGACTTACCCCGCTATCGGGCGGGGCCTGCCCGGAGGTACAGGGTCAGGCGACATTGACCCTTCTGCAATCTTCATCTAGTCGCCAACCCATCTGAACCAAACAGGCTAGCGGTGTCTAGTTATCCAAGGCCGAGCAGATCCTGAACAAAGAAAGCGGTCTTGAGGGATTGTGCGGTATTACACACGCCGGTGAAATAGCTCAAGCGGCAAAGGAGGATACAGATCAAGGCAGAAAGGCGAAACTCGCGCTGGATGTACTCTGCAACCGGATCCAAAACTATATTGGTTCATACTTTGTTACTTTGCATGGCGCGGACGCCATTGTTTTCACAGCCGGCATAGGCGAACATTCGACTGTCATACGCCTGATAAGCTAAGTGCATCGCTGCGAAATAGACGCTGACAAGAACGAACAAGTTGGCGAGACTTTGAGCGGAAAGGGCGTTGTTGAAATATCCAAGCAAGGCTCTCGAACTAGAACGCTAGTAATTGAAACCAAGGAAGAGTTACGGATTTCACAATTGTTGAAAAAGAAACTCGAGTCTCAATAAATATCCTTTGCTTTCCTCTACCTTAAACATGTAATATGGTGCAATAGAATAAGCAGATCCTGGTGCGGGGTGATCGTTCCTATCCGGAACCCCGTTCCTGGGTTTGAGGATGAAAGAAGAAATCGCATTCTGCAACAAACCACCTCTTGCAGCTATTGTCAATAAGGGCTCCATGTCCAACCAACAGTTTTCGTTCGCTTTGAAGCCTCCACCGCAATCGTCGTCAACAGTTGTAGTGAAGGCTACGCCGTCAAAGTTCACGCGTCGTAGAAACTTGTCGCAAAACATTCTCGATGAGCTTCGAGACATTGTGCACGTCTTGTCAAGCAATTTCAAAATCATATACTGCTCGCCTGCTTTGCAGCGAGTTCCTTGGCTATCAGCCGTCCGAGCTTGTTGGTCACTTGTATACAGAATTTATACACGTTGACGACGTCGACTCGTTCTCCCCGAGAATTTCGTTCCGCCAAAGATACAATGCAGCCGCTCAAGACATAATACAGAATCCTCCACAAAGACGGATGATATACCACTCTGGAAGCATCGGGTCATTTTTACCAGCAATGTTTCTTCGGTGCCGCACGGGCTGTTCCAACAGAGACGACGCGCACCATGGACATGTTTCTAGACCTGAAAATAGAAAACGAAGCCTTGAAACAGCAATTATTCGCGCTCAGAGCCGAAAAAGCTAACAAAAAGAGGAAAGATAGCAGCGTTGAACAAGAAGAAGACGATGAAGAAGAGGAAGAAGACATAGCAGAGCATCTTCGCAGAGAATAATTTCATTTAATCTCGGACGACAGCAATTGAATGATGATCAGGGAAGAGCTTACGATGTCATTATGCAAGCAGTACACGAAATGCTCCACGATAACTCTCCTCTAGAGACACCACAGAATGGTCGTATATTCTTTGTCGATGGTCCGGGTGGTTCTGGAAAGACTTTCCTTTACAATACCTTACTTTGCAACAGCTCATCAGGAATCGCAGCGACAATGCTCGTAGGAGGATGAACAGCTCACAGTCGTTTCAGTATTCCGCTACGTCTGGAAGCTCATTCAACTTGCAATATCCGTAATCAATCCGCAGAAGCACATATTTTGAAAGAAACTTCCTTAATTCTTTGGGACAAGGCACCTATGGCTCACAGATCTGCAATTGAAGCGGTTGAAAGGTGGTTTCGCGACATAATGAGCGTAGGCCGTCCTCATTTAGAAAATGTCCCTTTCGGTGGAAAAGTAATCGTATTTGGGGGTGATTTTCGACAGACCTTACCTGTGGGTGACGCATGGCACCAAAGCCCAAACGATTTAAGCATTCTTTTCCCAGTCGACCTTATTCCAACTTTGTACCAAGTTTCGTCTAACACGCAATATGCGACTTATACAAGCTATAGAGCCGTCAGATACATTGAGGCTCCAAAAATTTGGAGAATTTCTGTTAAGAGTCGGCAATGGAGTGGAACAACGAGAAACAGGAGACCGTCAAGATGCTGTCAACATTGACCTGCCGCATGATTGTTGTCTACGCACGGCGAGCATTTAGGAGACAGTAAGACGTACTTCTCCTGACATGGTCCATAGGTTTTCAGATACAAACTATTTGATCACTCGAACTCTACTGGCTCCCTACAGTCATGATGTTCGTATCTTAAATCCACCAGAGTATTTGAACGCCATCGAACTCTCCAATCTCCCTCCACATGAATTGGTGCTCAAACAGCATCAGCCAGTCTTGCTGCAACGGAACGAGGTTGATATGTAAAAATCTGATGAACAATCTTATCGAGGAGAGATTGCCCAAGGGGATTTTGCAGGTCAAAGAGTGTATATACCTGGGATAACTCTGCACTCAAATGGCTCAACGTTGCCGTTTACACCTGCTCGCCGACAGTTCCCGGTCCTCCCAGCCTTCGCCATGACAATCACAAATCCCAAGGACAGACTCTCGAATTTGCTACCTTATTTTTACTGCGTCCTGTATGTACACATGGTCAGCTCTATGTGGGCCTCTCACGAGTCCGGACGCCCGAATCCCTAATCATTTGTCTGCCCAATGCAAATAATGACAATGAACAACCAACGACAAAGAATATCGTGTATAGAGAAGCACTTCTGAGTATCTAATGTTACTGTAACTTCATCCCATACCCTAACTCCGTTGTATCATAATGTCGTATAGAGCACGTTTGATATAATCAATTATGCAACCTATTTCAAGTTTCTAAATTCAGCCTGAAATCACAGTTTTGGGAGATTAAGCATTATTCTCAAAGCCGCGTTTAATGCGGCTATGGGGGAAAACGTCTTGTCTATTATATTATAGAAGAAGATATTAGACCCTTTGGCTGAAGCCGTAGGCCGAAAGCCTATCACTATCCTCCGAACCTCTAGAGGATAGTTTGACTGACCCACCCACCCTTCCTTTCGTTCTCTTTTTCGGTGATGTTAGTCTTTGTATCACATATATTTTCTTTGTATTTTCGATCGAACAAAAAAAATTGGTTACACAGTCGAACTATACAAGACCGGCCGTCTTTCCTACACTTTCTACCTTTCAACTACACAATCTTACTCAGTCTACTATTACTCATCGGACATATCATCGCAGAAATGTAAGAAGCCATTTGAGTCGAAATTTGAAACTTGCTCACTAACGGTTGGGTGTGGATTAGTGGATAGATTTTACAGAGAAGTTCGTCAATTCTTGGGACGACAGCTTCCGTCCACGACGAGCAGCCGTCCCGCCAACGGATAATACTCAACAGGAGCAGCTTGCAGCAAGAAATGGTAAGCTGATGTATAGTGTATAAAAAAGAATGTCCTGACTTATCTTAATATACTGGGAGAGGATATTACCGCTGCCGGCGAGTTCGAGACAGGTAGTCAAGGATACATCTTGGCGCAAATGAGAAAACTGTTCGAAGAGCCAACTTGGGGACGAATCAAGACTTGTACCTGCTTCGCTTTTACAACATTGCTGGATATCCACCGATAGACTTTCCAGACTGTGAAGAAGCCCTACGCTACGAGAGTACAAAGATACGATCTGCCTATATCAACCATACATGCGAACATTTCGGAAAACAACTTCTGGGATACGCCAGAGGTATGCTGCAAATATGACAACCTGCTGATACTTCACCAGAGGGCATCATACAATCATTTATTCGTATCAAGCAAAAATATTCATGACGCGTCTGAATACCTTGAAAACCGCAACCATTTCAGCAATATACACCAACCGGCGGCAAGGCCGAAATGAACCAAGCACTGCGCCTAATCTACGAGGACCTTCAAACAATAGTCGCACACCGTCGTGTTTCCGGACAAGGCTGGTCTTATCGTCACGAGTCTCTTTGGTATGACATCAAGAACCGCCCGCAAGACTATTTCGAATGCATATACAGACTATCTGTCGTTCGTGAGCAGCGAGGATTGCCTGCAACGAAAGCTCTCCCCTTACGATTCTCAAAAATCCCAAAGTATGTGACCAATGACGACACAATACTACATCAGAACATCCTTCAACGTGGTCCAATGCCTGAGGGGTACGAGGAATATCGAGCTGCGGCTCTTGTAGATCAAGGGTTTTGCATCGATTTAACTCGCAAACCGTTTGTAACGAAGGGTGGCCTGTCCTTTTCTGGGACGTCCGAAACAGACGGTGTTGGCTTATCTGTCATCAAGCAAACACACGAGACAGTCACCAGAGCCAGCATTCGAGATCGGGCAGCACCACCACCTCAGCCAAGATATATTACCGATCTTCGTGCTCATCAAATACCGCAAGACAACCAACTCCTGGCGATCGATCCAAACAGAGGGGATTCAATATTTGCAGTACGGGGAGACTCCACTCCTGAGGAACCCGTTAAACTACGCTACACACAAAATGAGCGTCAGAAAACATCCAATGCTCGCAAATACCGCGAGCAAGGTTGTGGAGAGCTCAACAATGAAAACGATGTATTAGCCGTCAGGGCGCACCAACGGCTAAACTTTCTGAGTCTAACGAACTCGAAAAGCAACCATGTAAATGCGTTTGAAATATACATGCAAACGGCCGCAAGAACCCACGGCGACTGGTTGGCTCTTCTGGACAGCTAAAGTATAGACAGCGCAAAAATCAATATGCGTCGATGCGAAGACAAGTTCCTGAACAAGTTTACAGAAACTTTTGGCGACAACGTTGTTGTGGTGATGGGCGACTGGGGTTCTAGTAATTAGAATTTGCGAAGGTTTAACGCCGGAGCAAGTACCATTTGCCGCAATGCGCGTAAGTGTGCATTTAACATGGATTTACATGTTTCATGTTTTCCATATGTAGACTAATATCACTTGTTAGAAGCATTGTATCCTTCAAATCGCTCGAATTCTTTATGGTTACTATACAAAGGAAGCAATTTTTCTCAGTATTATTATTGATAGTTGTCAACATTAAATCGGGTTGCCCTGCTTATCTTCAACAAACCTGAGTGGGACTGTAGAAATGTTTTCTGTTAATCTGTTATGCCTCCATGTATGTATGCTTACTCTTATCTGCCTCATTGATACTGGTAGCAGTGATGTAAGATCAGCAACGACTTTGCAATATTCAAGGAGTCTCATATAGTAGGCTTTAACGTCGATCATAAGCGATTATCATCTATGCTCCGCTCTCATGCATGCTTTGGCTACATTGTATCTCGAGTATTGCCTTAGGCAGGTATCAACACTTATGGGTCCCTTCTCTCTTGGTTCATCGCTTGTTGCCAAAGCAACAACAAAAGGCACGGAGTTAAAAATGAGCCCAATTTTCAAAATGGAGGGTCGCGACGTGCAACCGCGATCTCAAAAGAAACGCAATGAGCTACGAATCACGCGGCTACGACAGACCGCGTTATGACGGTAATCTTCTGATCACGTCAATGACGGCGCGAGAGGCTTACAAACGTTGCTGGGTAAAGGTCGATACGGTCGGGCACCTGGAGGAGGTGGTGGTCGATACTATCGAGGTAACATTACCAAATGGTCCAAAAGGCTAGAAAACATCGATCCAACACGCAATTCAATAGATGATCGAAGACACTATGGAGGTCGAAAACCGTACCAACGGCGGCCTTCACCTACAAGAGATGACGAGCAAGAAGATATTGAGGGTCGCTTGAGAAGTTTGATCATAAAGATCGGTGACAAAGTATGCTTGCGTTTTCCTCGGACACGACAAGGACGGCCAGACTAACTAGGAGGTGGTAGATAACTGAGGATTTACGTGTTAATCTTCAAAAAATGAGAAATATTCTGGATAATGACTACAGCAAGTATCCCACAACAGTGGATGATACTTTGAAAGCATGGTAACGTCAGCGAAATTGGGAATGTTCAAAAACACAATTCTCTAAATCTACATATTTCAGCATCACCGAACTACCAGCTAAAGCACCTGTATACGGCACTTTACTTGGCCTTCTTAATGTATCAAAACACGAGGCAGTGGAAAAATTGATGATGGGATTCAATGATTATCTCGCAGAAACAGCACAAAAGTCGGATTGGTTCAAACTAAAGCAGTTTCTACGTTTTTATGGAGAGTTGATGAATGCCAACGTCATAACTTCAGTCGCCTACTGCGGACTAATCAACGATGTTCTTGCCATTTTGGATGAGAATGGCCAACCTCGAGTAATTATCGGATGGGAGAATTTTCAACTTTTCAGCTTCTGACGAAAACATATGTATAGCGTCGTCTGGATTGCGCAGCCTACATTGTGATGGCGACACTGCCTTGGGTATGCTTTACCTCTCGACTTTAGGGGATTAGCACATACTAAAGACACAAAACTGTAGAGTGCAAAGGAATTGCAAGCACGCTGCCCTGACGAGTTGCAGCAGATTATGTCCAAGTTGGAAAACTACATGTCTCGCAGAGGTCAGATTAATTCTCTTGATGCATTGCGATTTTATTGCGGCGGGAACTACGAATTCGAACAGCAAGATGTAAGCTGATTTACTTTAATCTTCCCATGCTGAGACTGATGTCTAATGATTCCTAAAAGATGCTGGCTCATTTGTGGACATTGCTGCAAGGACTGCAGTTAAAGAATTGGGAGGTCAGTGGTCTGATGAATGATTTGAAAACGGTTATTGTTATCTAACTCAATGCAGTTTCCTTTCCTTCCCAAACCCCATAAATGGTTCGATGAGGAATTAAGCTCTCCATTGCAGGTATGAAATGTCAAGTGTGTATTTGTAAAGCTTTTCTAATTTTATTAATCTCTGACCAGCACGATATTCCTCGGTTACAAATTCCTGAACACACTGATGATATATCGTATATCTTCCCAGAACGACCGTTTAGAATCTACGTTGACGACGCTGGCTTGGTATGTTGATAGGTTTCAAGAATACTTGTGTCATCTAATATAACAAATGTATTGTGTAGACACTACCAAGCGTCCCAAAACATGATAGCTTGGAGTACTTTATACTGCAAGATATTGGTGTTGATGTCATGCGAACCTTTGAGGCCAATCGAAAAGAATGTGCGAAATATCTCCTTGCCTTCTTATACAACTTTGCACCTGGGCATTTCCAGGTAAACAAAAAACGCGAAGATGAAAGCAGAATGGACGAAGACGCCAATGAATGGGCACTTCCCGATCTGTTGTTGGAGGCAAGTAGATTCGAATATCTCTTTGCTAGTATGTGACTAATTGACGTATGATATTAGGTGGTATTTTCTCAAGTACTACGATTACCAACAGCTCCATTCCGGTCTGTCTATTATACATGTGTCCTGTCCGAGCTGTGCCGAGGAGACACCGACAATTTTCCGAAAGCGCTAGGAAGATGTGTCAAAACACTGTATGAACGCTTGCCAGACCTTGATACAGAATGCGTGTATCGTCTGTCATGTTGGTTTGCGCACCATTTAAGTAACTTTGGATTCCAGTGGGATTGGGCTGCCTGGTAAATATATAGCAACCGATTGGAAATATGGGCTAAATCTAATAGAACTTCTTTTCTTTTTCGTTGCAGGGAAGATGCCTTGGACTTGGAATCTCAACATCCAAAAGCAGTCTTTATCCGAGAGACCCTCGAGAAGTTGATCCGACTAAGCTACTACGAACGAGTAAAGGCAGCTCTTCCTCAGAAATTCCATGCATTCCTACCACCCACGCCTCCCGGACCTGATTTTGAGTACAAAAATCCTGAACATCCTCTTCATCAAGCGGCCAAGCAAGTCGTTGAATATATGAGAGCCAAGAAGCATGGAGAAGATATTCGCGCTTTGTTAGAGAACTTTAAAGAAGAGCAAGCCAACAATGGTGTGAATGAACAGGAGCGGTCGAGACTCGCTAGTGAGCTGTTTTTGCAATCGATGCTGATAGTCGGTAGCAAAAGTTTCTCCCATGTATTAAACATATTTGAAAGGTATGATGACATTCGTGCTTTATATTCGTCATATGCAAGACTAACACAAGCGACAAGATATTTGGAAGTACTTCGCTGTCTTAACAACACTCCTGAAGGACGCTTGCATACTGTACAGACAGTAGCCAAGTTCTGGAAAAACAATAGCCAGGTAAGTTATTCCTGGTGATCACATTGAGTTAAATTATACTTACCAGATCTATTTAAGTTCCTTGGTATCTTGTTGGATAAATTGCTCAACTATCGTGTCATTGATCCCAATTCGATATCTACCTGGGCTTTCGAAAAGGAGCAGTTAGAGCATCCTGATCGGTAAGAGTACTTTTCAATGTGGGTTTATGCAAAATGGGCTTACATGTATTTGAAAATGAAAAGAACATTTGTATGGGAGATTTTAGAGAACACTCTCAGTAAAGTTGTTACACGAGTCGATCAAGTGCAAGACAAACTTGATAGCGCGCGCAAGACACACGAGGAAAATGAAGCGAAACGTGCAGAAGCACCCTTAACTGAAAGTAAGCGACTGCAGAACTGCCAAGAGTGACTTCAGAATAACTGATCTCTTGTATCACAGTGGCTCAGGCTGAAGCACAGCAGGAGCTCGATACGTTACGCATCATTGAAAATTCGCTAGCAACTGTCGAGAAGGAGCAGCGTGAAGTCTTTATAACAACTTTTGAGAAATTCACAAAAGCGCTGCAAGATGCCTTGGCACCATTCCCACCTGGCACAGCCGATACTCAATTGACTTGGTCATACAAATGGATTATGGGATGGTTCAGGTCAATTATGAGAATGGTAAGGAAGAGGAAGAGCTTCATTTGAAGGATATTAGAAACATTGAATCTTAACCCGCGTATTTAGCACTACAAGGAGTGTAGTGGATTCCTCACAACTATGGAAACCGTGGTCTTCACAAACCAAGTGGATGATCGCATAACGAGCATATTTTCAGACATCAAGACTTTTAATCAAGACTTTTGCGCAACAGTGTGAAATGAATATCCATAAATAAAAGCCAAAGTGATAATACGACTCAAGTCCAATGCAAATTTTTTATTCTTTTTCCAAGTTGATAGCATTACCGAATTTTGCATAGAGTTCCTTTTTAAGTTGTGACATTTGATCTTGTACAGAGTCTATCTCTCCTTTCAGAGTTTCCAGTTCCAGGTTAAGTTTGCTTGACTCTTTCTCTAATCTCTCCATTGCTTCCGATACGGGTATATGGACGAACGCGTCGCCAACCTTGTGCCTGATAGGTTCATCCTCGTCCGCTAACTCCAACTCCATTGAAACGTCGTCTAAATATTCTTTCTCTTGCTGCAAACTCTCGAATGAATACTTTATGCTTTTATGTATCTCTTGTACGCCTTCTGAGTATACCTTCAACTTTTCGTATTTCTCCTCGAGGTCATCTATTTTGGCATTTAACTTGCTGAACTGATTGATTTTCTGCTGATCAGCCCAAGAGACTTCCACATCGGCATCTGCGTCTGCCTTTTGACTTAACTGAAACTATTTTAATACTTTATGTATCCCGAGATTGGCCACCCTTACCACTCGTAGACTTGACATGTTTAAAGTGAAGCAGAGTAACGCGGAGAATCCGTAGCTCCTGGGCTGGATGAAAGTCTGCCCTAAATGGTTGTAATCCAGCCACTTACTCAATCCAAATAATGCAAAAGTTATATTGTACTAACAGGGCGTTTCTTTATATTCTTTTTCGTATCATACTAGATCCTAGGACTTTATCGAGATCTACCACGTTGCTTTGCCCTAAAGATCAGATAATGAATCTCTTTTCTTTCTGTGGGGCAATGACATTTCTGTCGCGTTGCTATGTTGTTGCATTTGAAGCTTTGAGTAATAGTTTTTTATGTACCAATAGACTGAAATGCACTCGCTATTTTTCATCTCCTGTGACCAAAATCATTTATTATTATTAGCAGTAGATGATCATTAACTAAGCGAAAGGATCTTACTTCAACTGAGCGTTTACATCACTGCTTAGAAGAGCTTTAGCAATATGAATAGCGTTATATAGTCCACGAACAAGATTCTAACAGCAGCCATGGCAGCTACCATTCACTGTATACGCAATGGAAGTGGACATCAATTTGCATCAATGGCTGCTCTGAATGTTTATATGGTGAAACAACTACTACACTGCAGTTCAGCATAATTAATTGTATCGTATATAATATCATATGGTATTCAGGCAGTTTTCACAGAATCCTAGGTATGTTTAATTGAGTTCCGTTGTCTGTAATGATATTCTAAACTAAATCATACCTCCTTGTTTCCTTGCAGCACACTTTTTGAGTATAAATCCCACATTTTGTTTTCAAACTGGATGGTGCGAATTGCTCAAGTATCAGACGAACTTTTTTGCATAGGGACGTTATTGCGTTCCGGTGAGTTATTGGCTCGTGTATGTATCTTAATCTGGATTATTATGTTGCATAAGAAGCTACTGTAAAATTGATGCTGCTAAATACGCTATGGTATCTATTACGAATCCTCCATTTTGCTCGTCCCAAAAAAACAAAAAAAAGTAATCATATCCAAATCTTTTCACTCGCAATCATCTTCCCAAGAAAAAAAGTATTCAGCAGCCAGAAAAAACGAAAAGCGTAGCGCATCGAAAAAGGTAGATCTCTCCAGCCTTTGGAAGGTGGAGGCTTGCCTTCTGCCAGAATCGAACTGGCGACCTTCCGCTTACTAGGCGGACGCTCTGCCAACTGAGCCAAGAAGGCGAGACGTCTGTCGAGCATCGCGCAGGAGAACTCACTTGCGTCTCTTTAATACTTTTTTTCAACTTGGACCCCCAAATTTAGCTTCGCAGCACTTTAAATACATCCTCGGCAAACCCTGAACCTTCTTTTATTGTGTTACCACGTGCACAGAAGAGAACATCTGGAAACAAGCGCCCTGCATCAAAAATTCCACGGGTATCGCACATTCCACGGGCGAAAAAGCACTCCGGAATGGTCAATACACGCCGCACAACACACGGAATACCCGAGGTGGTAAGCACGGCTACTTCTACCGCGGTTCGCCCTAGAAGTTCCCGTTCGGCTTCACCTGTACACGTCCACACGAGAAGCCCATCGGTCATCCAACTTGATTCCCAGGATGTCCCAGTTCCCACACCTGCTGCCGCACAGTTTACTTCGGCCCCCCAAACGCAAGATTCATGGGCAGACCATATGGCACTACAGGACTCAGATTCGATGAGTATCCTACACCGCGATACCCCGCAGTGGGTCCTGGAATTCAATGCGCGCCTAGCAGCCCAAGAGGAGAAAATGCGCAAACATGATGATTTGCTAGAGCAACTAAGCAGAATCATTCAAGAGAATAGGGATCTTAAAGATCGCTTGAGAGAAACGGAGGCAGCACTTTCGGCAGCACACGCGGAAATCAAAGCCTTGAAACAGCGCACAACACGCGTGGAGACACAGCCGGAACAAACCAAGCCTAATTCCCAAGAACATCCGTCATTTGGAGGTACGAGCTTGATGGATTCAATCCATGCCCCGAGGAACATTGCCCCCAGTTATGCTGAGGTGGCTACACGCAACGTTACGCAATCGTACTCTCGTGCGAGGGTTCCAACTACAACGCTGGTGAACTGGGCAACCAGACTGTTTCAGCCCGCCGAAAGACCGACAGGATACACCATGGTCCATATGGCCACCCCTCGCAGAACCTCACACGCAGAAACAAGTAAAGCTTTAGCTTTACTTGGTATCACGCAAAGTCGTATCATAGATGTTCACTTTCCTCGCCGTGGGGTAAAGCTAAAGCTTTACTTGTTTCTGCGTGTGAGGTTCTGCGAGGGGTGGCCATATGGACCATGGTGTATCCTGTCGGTCTTTCGGCGGGCTGAAACAGTCTGGTTGCCCAGTTCACCAGCGTTGTAGTTGGAACCCTCGCACGAGAGTACGATTGCGTAACGTTGCGTGTAGCCACCTCTGGGCCTACTAATCCACAAATCATATGAAAAGGAACGACGTGACATACTCGCCAAGCGTCAAATCAAGTCAATTAATTTTGACCCTTGTGCGCCAGATAATGTGTTCGACCCCGCCTTACAGCATGCATCCCCTGAGGAACGCATCGCCCGAGCACGTCAATACTGTCAACGACGCATGCTATTAGCTTGCCTCCGCTTCCCGCTCCACAAAACTCATTTTGGCCTCGCTATCCTAACGTACTTCAACTCGCTCAGCAGTGAGGATCCGCACCACATCACTCTAGAGACCGTTACACAGTTCAAAACAGAACGCCCACGTCCCAACCGTCCAACTGCACCTGTCACTGACGCAACAACAGCTAGAGCCCTATTCACAGTGCCTTCTCTGGAGGACACTCAAATGACACCGGCGGATCAGAACAACCTAGAAGACGATCAATGATGGAGCCTATCCGCATTGGTCTAAACGCGGCTGGCCTCGACCGGTCGCCTGACACTATTACACAATTTTGCACAACCAACAACGTGGATATGATCCTCTTAACAGAAACATAACTATGCACAAACCCATGGCAACAACCCTCGGGGACATGGGGGTCTCTCGCTGCTGGTCCGGCCTGACTTTCCCCTCCACGTCCACCAATACATCATTCGAAACCATTACACACTATCCTTCCAAATCGGAAAGTGTAAACTTCATGGTTTATACTTGGCTCCATCTCTTTCCACCACTGATTACAACCAAATTTTAGACGAACTCGAGGTGGATGATTCTACACTTGTTTTTGGGGACATCAATACGCGGATGCGTGAACTGGGGGACAGCATGAACAATGATCGTGCGCCTTTTTTGAGATCATGGATAGCCGATCGCCATGTCCATGTCTGGAACTCCTCACTTGCATACGGCCAAGCAACATTTTTAAATCACAGAGGCAGCAGCATCATTGATCTGTTCATATCCAGGCAAACCATAGCTTTTCAAAATCCTCAACTCACCATATACGACGATTTGTCCTTTGGATCAGATCATCACCTCTGTATTTTCACTTTTACACCACCTACAACACAACCAGCACAACCCTCAGCTAATGCACCCTGTCAACACTGGAAATTGCAGCGACTGGAGGAACCAGACATTATGGAGCGATACTACATCACCTTTCAACAGCTTATCTCCCCTATCTCTAGGCAACTGCAGCGACTTTTACAACCGGATGATCTTCAACTTAGCAATGGTCCTCAACTTGAGCAATTGGGTCAGGAAATCACAAACATCATATACCAGGCTTTAGACGCAAGCGTAACTCGTGGCCAAATTCGGCCGAAAACGTGGAAATGGTTCTGGACACATGAATTGGATCGACTGGTTGAAATCCGAGAGACTGCATACAGACGATGGAAACGAAGACGCCATGATATCATCCATGGAGCTGCTCTATGGGATGTATACATATCAGCGCGCACAGCGGTTACATTGGAACTTCGACGCACACGCCGGATGCAATGGAAACATTTTGTTCATAAGATGGAGCGACTACCCCCAGAAGAGCTAAACGCTGTAATCAAGCGCATCCGTGGAAACCACAAAAATAACACTGTGTTGTCCCATCCAGAGGGTCCACATAGGGCAGTCGAGGTCATGATAGATCACTTCGTTCAGGCCTTCGGTGGTGAACAACGCCAAGAGGGTCGTCCTCCGCTATTTGCCAACAGCATGCCAATACCACACCCATTCACGCCTTTGGAAGTTTTGGCAGCAATTCGGCGCATACCTACCCGCAAAGCCCCGGGGTGTGACCATATAACCGGAGCTATGCTAAAACCACTCGCGGAACCTCTCTCCCATGTTTTGGCAGATTTCTTCAATCTGTGTTGGCGATGGTCATGGACGCCCGTTGCTTGGAGAACTGCGCAAATCGTACCAATCTACAAAAAGGGCCCTCCCGATAGACCAGACAACTACAGACCTATAAGTCTAACCAGTGTCTTTCGAAAGATCCTGGAGCGCTGCCTCATGAACAAAATTCTTGACGCCATACCTCCTCTTAATCTGGTCCAAGGTGGTTTCCGTTCACAGCGTGGTGCACTTGATCAGGCATTCTCTCTGAATATGTTGGTCCAACGATACGAACATCTGTATAATGAATACCCGGTGGTAGCCTTTCTGGATATCAAGTCGGCGTACGATTCTGTGGATAGACAAATTATTTGGGACGCTTTATCTCCACATGTATCGGGCGCACTGCTACAGTTACTCACACACATGTTCGACGATGTACGCGTCGCCGTTATCATCCAGAATCACCAATCTCGGTACATCTATCCAAAACGTGGAGCCCTGCAAGGTTCGATTTTGAGCCCACTTTTGTATGCCATATACA
>KK100172.1:21947-51419 GCA_000611695.1 Rhizomucor miehei CAU432 | reverse complement strand
TTTTCCCTTGCTATATGGTAAGGACTGAAGGTTTTTTTCCCTTTTTTCTTGCACCCGAGAGAAGAAAAGGCATCTAATCCTTATTAAACCTTAGATATCATTTATGAAGATGCATATCTTATCTAGTTCTCAATGTATAAAGACCATGATAAGGAAGGCTTAGCTGATACCTAAATCCTTCTTTATTAAAGATCTAGCTTATCCTATAGATTGTCACATCAGTGCATGTATGTTTTCCAGTATGCCATCTGTTTTTTCATCGTGCGCAAGCTTTCATGATGCCTTCATGTCCGTGCGAATGCCCGGTACATTTTCTAGATATACAGAGTTGACAGACAATAGGAAACAATCTTTTATAAAATTTTTCAAAGAAAATGGAGTATATACATTGGAGCATAAGCTTTAAAAAGGATAGCTAAAATGGGCTAAACAAAATAATGTGTATCTAGATGAAAGTATGGCATTTGATACCGTTATACAGTTCCACTTCTGTCACGATTTGAAAATCTAGCTCCAATGTGGGCGAAACCAGCTCTTATGGAGCCTGCATTGATGATCCTCTTGTCACGTTCTCCGTTAGAAACATTGATAGCCGATGTGCCAATCAAGCCACTACGTTGACTGTCCAGGACTCCTTGTTCATCCAAAGTAAGATTCGCCGCGCTGGACTGACTCTGTCCATTCGTCCATAAGCGAATGGATCCACTTTGTTGCTGCTGTTCAGAATCACCCGAACTCCGCTCAGAAGCATCAGCACTACCCAAAATCTGAACATTTTCCAAGTCGACATCGCTGACCCGTTCATCAATTTGGAGCATAGATCGATTTGAATTCGTGAGCGGTGGAGCAAGCGATGATGGCTGTCGGAGAGCAGAGTTGCTGTAGGATCGTGGGGGAGACGCCATCATACCCGTAAAACGCCTCGTAACTGAAGCACTAGATGAAGCACGAGGTCTCTGTTTGGCACGTGGATTTAGGGGGGACGGAACTCGAGAAATATTGTTGCCAGTCGTCATATTCGATGCTAGCGTCGGAAGTGCTGGTAAGCTCGGTTGTCGTTTAAGTGATTGAATAGTAATAGTTTCGCTGAGA
This sequence comes from Rhizomucor miehei CAU432, assembly GCA_000611695.1. Classification (NCBI taxonomy): domain Eukaryota; kingdom Fungi; phylum Mucoromycota; class Mucoromycetes; order Mucorales; family Lichtheimiaceae; genus Rhizomucor; species Rhizomucor miehei. The sequence goes on along the minus strand of KK100172.1, from coordinate 50,327 downwards.
TCACTGTAGGATCGATTTCTCCATTGACCGCTAAAGAATGAACTTGATGAATTGCTTCGACGTGATACTTGAGAGGAGTTGGAGGGAGATAATGTTAAAGTCGGTGTACCAATGTAGGACCTCGCACTGGCGTCGCTGCATGCTCGACTTCGACCCAATATCTTTTTAGTTGGCGTATTGGATGGTTCCAGCCCATCTACGTCAACCAGTCTAATTTCTGAGCGTTGAAGCGGTGAAGTCGCTGGTATATCTGCAAACATCGCCATCAAGCGATCCTCCTCTCCGGACCAATGTGCTGCACACAGTTTGTATTCTAATGCAATGGGCTGGCGAGCGGTGCGTTCGATGAATCGACCTCTTGTAACGTATGAATTGAAATAGGGGCCGCCACAGAAAGAGCAAGTTTGCACCTGCGCAAAGTACTCCTTAATGTGGCCAGAGATGTTGTTTGGTATCGGAGTACCTGCACGGACAATTTGGCGCGCGCAGGTCTCCAGCAGTGATGGAGGATCATGCCGGAGTTCATGGATAAACTCCTCATTGAAATTGCATCCGTCTGCAGTCAATTTCCGCAAAGTCTTTAGATTTCCAACTTCGGCTGGAAGAAACGGCAAGGGGTTGTTGGAGACGTTCAGAGATATCAGATCCTGCAGATTCGCAATCTCTCGGGGAATACAAGTGAGGCGGTTGTCATTTGCGACTATGACAACTAGTTTCGGCATAGAGCCAATCGACTTTGGGAGACTAGTCAGATTGTTGTGTGAGACATTCAGGGCAGTGAGCTTGGTCATGAATACAATTGTATCCGGTAAATATTCGAGCTGATTATGTGCGCAATTGAGAACACGTAAATTTTTGAGATATCCGATTGTCTTTGGAAGGCTTGTCATTTGGTTGTTAGACCTAAGACATGATCAATCAGCGACATTTGGTGCCTGACGTTTTCATCTTTCTCCGTACAGGTTGAGTTTTGTCAAATTATCCAAGTAACCGATGCTAGGGCTCAGTTTGATCAGTGATTTTCCAGATAGATCAACTGCAAGAGATGGACCTGTTAGTCTCCTCGGTCTCGCTTTGCCCGGTGTAACTTCGCCTATCGTAAGTTTGCCCCAGTTATCGTCTCGAGTGTTGCCCTGGTCGTCCTCGTGATCCAGCTGAAGTAACTCGATCTCGGAAGCATCTTCGTTGGATACATAATGTATGACATCAGAATAGTACGTTTCATCAATGTAAGCCAAGTCTTTCGCTAAGTCTCTTCGAACCAATGAAAGCCGCTTGTTCTGACGACAGAATTCGCACTCTTGGTCGACTTTGGTCGCAACTACCACGCTAGTTGCGAGTTCAGTAGACTCCTCTCTTGAAGAGCCACTGCCGTTTGACTCCATACGCTTGCGTCCATCCTGGCAGCCGTTCTGACAAGTCATCTCGAGCTTGTACAGATGTGGATTGGCAAGCACGAAGTCCGTTAAAGTATCTTCGGTTTCCAAAGCAGGTTCTTCCGCAAGCCCGTTATTGCCATTTCTGTTGACGTAGGCGAAGGTAAGAGGGTCCCGGTGCTTGCTGGACTGCTGGCCCATGGCCGAAGAGAAAGGTTACTGTTAAAGACAGACAAAAAAAGGAGTGAAAAGATGAGAAGGTCCTCTTCAGAAACTCAGCAGCCTGAAGGAAAAGGAAAAGAGCATCTTTCCTCTTTGGTTCTGTCTTCCGGATACCAATTGGTCGGCAACAATTGCATAGGATGGTTTTGTACACGACTTTGGAGTTTGCCACTCACGACAAAAAAGTCTTTTTATTTGCATGTAGCTAATTGTTTGTTAGCATAAGTATGAGTATGGGTTGTCAATGCGTAGTATTCAAGTCTGTCGTCCATGAGGTCCAAATATGCTACGTACATGAAATATCTTTTATGTTTCATCATGTCAACTTGAAAGTGATAGTCGACAACATGTTGGCAACAAACTCTGAAAAAAAGGAGCGAGCTTATTTCAAAGGAAAATTGTCGGCCGGGAGTAATGCACGCTCGCGCTCAATCCGAAAAATCCCAAAATCTCTCGTACTTCTTTCTATTGGCAATGCAGAAGCCACCTCATTCCAAAAGTTTGAGGCAAGGTTGCTACTCGGTGCATTACGATGGTGATCGCTGGGACGCTCAGCGCAATCGCGTACGATATACGTATCCAAATAATCGCCCATTCAACGAGAGCAACATGACAGAACCGCAGAACTTTCCTTTCAACAATTTCGACGAGATCAAAAGTGGCGGCTATGAAGCAAACCGCGCAATAGACAAGCAACGCGTACGATCACCGCAGGACAAGTCTGTTACGTGGGATAGCATGGTTGTACAAGAGTATGTGGCAACATTTCTTGCATCGATTTTTTTATGCTAAGGTATACATTTTAGGAATGCATCTCGATCACGCCAACCTTCTAAAGAATCCGTTCAACTGGGTGGTTGGGACCCCGGCGCATCGAATCAGTCATGGACAGCATCCAACGAAGAGGCAAAGCCGAAACGAAGTATGAGCAGAGATGGCAGTGTCAAATTTGCGCGAGCGACCAGTACTTTTGAGAGCATTAAATCAGAGGCTATGCATCTGTGGGAGACTGGAGTCGATCTCGAATTTCAGCAGGAGGAGGATGATACCAAAAACAAAAAGAAAAGTTTATGGTTATCGGCGACAGAGTTCGAAAACGCAAAGTCTGAAGACGGAGGCTGGTCGGTACAGAGTAACACTTTCAACTTTACAGCCGAGAAGCCTGATGTACCGTCCAATCCTCCTCGAGAACCACACGAACGATCATTTGCTGAAGTGGCTAATACACATTCTGGATGGTCACCGACTATGAATTCTGGGTCTTCTTCTGGTTGGTCACCGGTGGAAGAGACCAAACATGTACAGTCTATGCCGACTACACCTACTCAGCCAATGCCCTATCCACCGAGCTGCTGGCCGTTCGTTCCAAATGGACAAGCCATACCGAAGAATACATTGTCAGCCAAGCAACATTCGCCAGCACTTCCACACAGAGCTCCAAAAATGTACATGCCGTTACCAATTGCAGGTCCTAGATATACGATACCTCCTGGAGGGCCTACGTCACCTATACCAATGTCACCACGCTTGCTGAGCGGCAGCCAAGAGAACGAAATTTACAGCTTTCTATACTGCGTTAGTCAAAACTTTTCGAATATCTCAACCTTTCATGAACGTTTGGACAGTATACTACGGCAAAGCATACGGTTAACTCACAGGACACTCGGCATGTTCATACGAGCTCTCACACATGTGATGGTCCTGGAACGCAACGAAGCTACAAAACACAGCACTCGAGACGGAGCTAGACTATTCACAGCCGAGATGTTGCGATACCACTTTGCTATTATAATTCAAGCTATCAGCGGATACCTTAACACAAACGTCGTGACACCTTTGGAATTTCTGCCAGTATTAGATCTTTTTGCGCTTATTACACAAATCTACCCTGAACTCGCTTTCAGTTTACCGATAGCTTTAGCACAGGAATGCTTTGAACGCATCAAACCAACGTTTCAGCCTGACCAAATACACCAAGTATACCAGCATTTCAAAGATATCGGAAGATTCGTACCTCCAGACACCTTGTTATGGCCTAAAAATGATGGATCGCAGGCAGTGGATCTTTATGCTATGACAGAAGACGAAACAGATTGGAGCCCGGGAACTGAACAGCAACTAGCTTCCACAATCGCACCAGAATCCAATGTTATGCCGCTTCCAGACGCAGCCGGTCTCTTGGAAGAAGCATGTCAAGCAGACGGCTCGGTTGCCTCCCAACATCATCCTTTGGCACGCAACCACCTTATGGATATCACAAGACATACTCACCAAGATATATACTCATACTTGACAATGCATTACAACTTGCTGCGGGAACAAATACGTGGTCCGGCCGTCTGTGCATTGAAAAATCATGCCGTGAATGGACCTAGCACTGTAGAAAAGATCGAAGACGGCTGGTCGACTTACTCAAGATTGCAACCACTATTTACGACTTTGGCGCCGACGTTCAGCAAACCTGCTATTGTCTTGGAAGCGCAGCTGCAGGATGTAACATCTGACTTGCCGACAGAATGTTCTTGGGGCATCTTAATACCAGAAACAATGGCTGGACAACCGCTACAGCCTTATGAAGAAAAAGCAACATTATTGGCAAAGAAAAATTCAGTTGTCAGTGGAATTGTTGCGTATGCTGGCGTACATTTATTCAACCGTCGCGCCTTGTCATCGAATAGAGTTTTATTCGTGTTTATCCCGGACGAATCTAAAGAACGTCGATTCGACTGGCACAAAACCTACACCATGCATACCGTCTACAAGAATGCAGCTGCTACATTTCCGACATTGAATTGGCTTTATGAACGCCTGTCCAAGCATGAAGCACAAGACTGTTCGCCAGGCCTAGCACCTTTCCTGATTGCACCAAATGATAATGCACGGACGGAAATGACAAAAGGAGATAACACTATTGACAACGTGCCAACTTATCTTCAAGGCATAGAGCTCGACATTTCATCAATCCTTGTGTCAGGTGTACGCAAGACCACGGCAAGGCTAGGTCAAACGCAGGAGGATTGTATATGGCCACAACACATATCTCAGCAACTCTCACTTCCTCCCTCGCAGCGACCTCGGTTGTATACATTATCACCGAGCCAAACAAAGGCTGTTCAACATGCTATATCAAAGCCGGTGACTTTCATTTCTGGCAAAGAAGGGACCGGGAAGACCTACATAGCAGGCAAACTTGTCAAACTACTTCATCGAGCGCTCATCACCACTCAATGCTATCACCCGGTCCTTGTTATCACCAAGCGGGAGTCGACATTGGATCACATCCTCGGATCAGTGATCAAAGATATTCCAGATGTCGCCAGATTGGGGGCCAATGCCGAAAGCGGTGTGTTACGCGAAAGAGATTTATGCAGACTCGCATTACCGACATCATCAGATCCAAACCGCAGGCAATGGCACCTCCTTGAAAAGCAGCATGCCACTTTGCAAACCCGACTTATTGCCCTGTGGAATTATCGATGGAAGGTACTGGCCGGAGATCCTGCTATTATGGCATCTACTATACCGCCCACATACGAAGATGTCTTTCGATTCGGTTCGCCTCATGCTTCCGAGAAATCTGGCAATAATATCCCTCTTCAAAAGCTGTGGATGGATTGGATCGAGCCTGTTACTGCTGAAAATGGCGCAGCAATGTTCAACAGTACCACGCTACCCGAGCATGTAGGCACAATCCAACGAGCACTATCAAATTCTCTTCGAAAAAAGACCGGCAAAGCAATATTACCAATCAACACTCATCAATTTTATGAAGATCGACAGCAATGGATTGAAAGGCATCTACCAAACATCCCGCCTATATTCTCGGTAGACAAATGGCCGTTCCCGACATCCAAGGACGCATACAAGCTCCAGAGCGCGTTGCGCTCTGCTTGGTTTGAATTCACTTCTGACGTAATATGGACGTTGCCAAATCATTCAAGATTAAGGCTGCAGCAACGGCTCAAAGGTTATCTACTGAAGCGCATCGAGCATGAGATCGATACTTTGATATCGGAGCAAACCAAGATCGCGGAATCGCTGGATGAAATGCGAAGGCAAAAATGGACTTCTGTCTCTCGGTACAATCGAGTGATCGGCGTGACGGCGCACTTTGCAGCAGCAAACCAGGAGCTCTTAAATGCATTGGGTCCTCGCGTTATCCTGGTTGAAGAGGCTGAAGATATTTCAGAATCAATGATAGTGCCGTTACTGTTGCAGTCGCGAGCGGAGCAATTAATTGTCCTTGGAAAGAGCTACAGCACGGGTAGACCGCAGTTTCGGAATCCGGAAGTTGATAGTAACCAAGGAGGACTCGATATATCCTTATTTGAGAGATGGAGACTAGCAGGCGGCGAAGTATTGCATTTGGATGAACAATGGCGGCTTTGCTCTGACATATCTGGAATCCATGACTCTGTGGCGGGATCTGCTGCCGACCAACGGCTATTGATCACCTCGCCGATGGCTAACGAGAACTATGCCAACCAGTCTGCACCTACACTTCTCGGCCTGGATCATCGAGCTTTCTTTGTTGATATCCAAAGCACTACTGACGAAGGAATAGTGGATACGCAGCTTAGCAGTCTAATCAAATCTGAAGTGAAACTTGCAGACGCTGACGAGGCAAGAATGGTTTGCCATTTGGCATTGTATCTCTGCCAGCAAGGCTACAAAGGCAACCGTATTACCATCCTGGCTATCGATCCTTTACAAAAAAGCATCCTGCAAGCGATCACGAAGGCACATATTTCAAAGTACAGCTATTTCACTGGAGGAATCGATACCGTGAAAATCGATCTGGTCGAGAATTATCATGGCAAGGAGAACTCGATCGTCCTTCTCTGGCTGGGTTCCCCTTCTGCTGCTCTCATGTCCGATGCATCCATCTCTCTAGCGGTTTCCAGAGGCAGATTCGGTTTATACATGGTCGGTGCATCCAGTACCTTGCGTCATACACGATGGTACAATGTATTGCAGCATATGAAAAATCGAGGTAACCTTTTTTTTCTTTGCATGATTTTCAGTAGTTGTATACTGACTAGATACTTTTAGGACTTTTGGCACACCAAATTTCACTCAAATGCCAGAAACATAAAGAGGAAACAACGCTCGTTGGCAAATGGGTCGATTTTGATAATGTTAAAAATGGTGGTTGCTTGGTAAGTCGGTTAAGCTCTGCTCGGTATTTCCAAACATCGTGCTGACGTTTTTTTCCTTTGTAGGCGAAATGTAATACTCTTCTAGACTGCGGTCATGTCTGTGAAGAGGTAGGTTTTAGAACAGCGTAAGATTGATGTATATATTGTTAACAATGTTTTATATTTTAGACTTGCCATCATTTAAAGCATGCTTTCTTAAAATGCGAAAAGAGCTGTGATCGTCAACGGCCTCCACCTTGCGCTCATTCATGCCCAAACAAGTGCTTTGAATGCAAAAACGGTGAATGTCCTCCATGCTACAAGGAATCAAGCATAAAGCGACCATGCGGGCATGTACTTACTGGAACATGCAACGAAATTATCAATAAACAAAAGCAAGGATGCAGCGAAATAGTCGACTATACCCTACCATGTGGTCACACACAATCGATCGAGTGTTCCAAAGCCTCGGAATCAACGCCGCTAACTTGTACGCAAATAGTCGAGGTCAAGCTCGATTGCGGTCACACAGTAAAAACACCTTGCGGCTACAAGCCTATCTGTACAGCCACATGCGACAAACCGCTTGAATGCGGACATCCATGTCCTGAACCAGTAAGTGTTTTTGTGTGTGTGTGTGTGTGTGTGTGTGTGTGTGAATATTAGATTGGTATACTTATGCACTTGACAGTGTGGAACCGATCACGCACTACACAGTCGCCGCTTATGTACTGCCAGTTGCCCAAAACAACTCATTTGTGGACATTATTGCGCTAAAGGTACTCTTTTACCATATCTATAAGAGTAAATCATGGCTTAACTCAAATTTCTTTAGGCTGCGCAAACCCTGACAAACACACTGAGCGCTGCCTTGAGCCTTGTGGACATGTATGCCTCCATGGATATCGATGCGGTCGCGAGTGTTATCGTGTATGTAATCGTTGCAATTCTCCGTGTCCTTATGCAGTAAGTATATGGAACTCTGTTGCTGCATAAATTCTCTTCGTTTTGCTGACGTTACCTAGTGTGCACATGCAAAATGTACAAAGCGATGCTTCGAGGCAAGTATAAAAATGAGTTGAGAGATGTTTAGGACAATGTTGTAATATCTGAACTTGTAGAAATGCGATCGACCGCCATGTAACCGCTCTTGCGGAAAGAAGTTAGCTTGCTCGTAAGTATAATATTAGAGAAATGCATACTGTCTGTGTACAGCGATTAAAATCTGTTCATTATCTTTCAGACATCCATGTATCGGTTTGTGCGGCGAACCATGCCCGCCATGCAAGATCTGCAATCCTAATACAGAATGCAAAATCACTCTGCGCACACTCTCTGAATTTGATAAGGATGAAAAGGCGTACATGCTGCCTGAATGCGGTTGTGGTAAGATAAAGAAAAAAAAGAAGGCGATGGAAGTCAAGACAACAAACTCTAAACAGTCTGCGTAGTATTCTCTGTGGAATCACTGGATCTATTTTTCCGGAACCAAGCGAAAAGTGGAGAGCACACAGCTGTGAAACTGTGGCAGTGCCCATCCTGCCGAAAACCAATATACACAGCTTTGCGTTACAATATGTACATCAAGACTGAAATTGCACTTGTCAATCAAATCAAGGGCCAACAAGAACTTGCAAGACAGCGATTATCCCAGGAGGAAAAATCTGACATCATAAATGCCATGAACGAAGAAGCCAAGCTAGGTGTTCATAACATCGTGGGTGGTCGATGGTTTGTTTGTGAGAATGGACACCCATATTACATAGGTAAGGTAGATCAAATAGAAATCATTCAAACAACTATGCTAACAGGTTTTATAAAAAGGTGAATGCGGCGGTGCAACTGAAATATCAAAATGTCCTCAATGTGGAGTTATCATCGGTGGTCTTCAACACAAAGTTGTGGAGTCTAACCGTTTCTACGGCGAGTTCGATGGATCCTTTGAACCCGCATGGCCAGGACAACCGGGGCAACCATCCACACAGAAATGAGTTCTTTTGCGAAGACATGAATAATATCTTCCTCTTTCTTTTTGCGTTAACTGTATCATCTGTAAATATAAATGCCATATAATTGCTTTCGATAGTACAAAATTAACTAAAAAGAGATGTGTCTATTCATAGTGTTAACTGGAACATCGCTCAAAACGATCGGCATTAGCAAAGTCGTGACCGTCTCCATTCAAGGCGTCGAACGGGAGACGAACGTGACATCATCACATCCAGCTGGATTTCGCGCAATTCCTCTTGCAGGCGCCGTCAGATAGAAAAAAGCAGCATACAAACAGAATGGGCTCCACACAATCCAAGACCACGTCAGAGCCTATTATATTCTATAACCAAAATGTGCCATTGCAGGTATGCAGGGAAAAAACTAGAACCATACAATCTAGTCTTGTCGATTTGCCATTCAGCTGACACGTTGACAAGTTTTCACAAGGCTTCGTTGAATCCTTGGAATCTCGAAAAAAGGCAAGGACTCCATAGCAACACCCTAGACGAGTCGTACTTACACAGCAACCACTATATACACAGAGCTCAGCAGGCGTATCGAGTAATGAGGACGTAGAGGAAATTGTTCGTCAGCGTGTTGCCGAGGAACTGAAGCGACTGCAAGAACAAGAAAGCCAGCGCGAATATGGCGAGCTTGCTAAAGCAAACATTGATAAGGATTACAACTCTGTCGCAATGGGAACCGATATCGAGACAATGATTGAACGTATCAAGAGGTAGTTAAAGATGGAGACAACTACCATTTCACAGAATATTTAACGGTTCTTCGTCGCTAGATCTGCACCAAAGGAAATTCCAGCCGATATCGCTGAACGTCAGGAAGCCGTTGTCGCCTGCTACAAGTATGTTATTATTTGGAGTGTGGACAGAGATTATGCAGGAATTAAAACAAATTATATCGCATCAATAGGAAGAACAGTTCCCGGCCACTGGACTGTTGGGAGGAAGTCGAGCAATTTAAAGAGTCTGTTGCAAAGGCTCAAAAGAAGTTTGTTGCTGCACATCAATAAAAAGAGAAGCCATCATTCCTGTTGTTCTAGGCTGTAGAAACCAAAAGATGTCATCGAGTAAAGGCGGATATTGTAGAAGATGGGGCGGTGGTTCCTTTCAAGCCACAAAACCACATTTTGGCAGCTGTGGATTTTCTGCTTCTTTCCTCAACCTAGCTCTAATGGCCACTGCAACGCTCCAGTTATACTGGGATCTGGCCTCGATCGATCCCAAAGTACGAGAGTCAGCCACGCAAAAGCTTGTCCGGACATTGGCCGATTTCCAAAAAGCCCATGAAGAAAGTCTGGCGGAAAAGAAACCTGTGGATACCGAAGGAGCTCTCGACAGCCAATGTGCACCCGATGTGTCCTACGCTCTACGTCGTCTTATTCGCGGTCTGTCGTCCTCTCGCCAAGGTGCTCGGCAGGGATTTTCACTAGCTCTTACCGAGGTACTTGGAGAAAAAGGGACCTGGATCAGGGAAAACATTCAGCTTTTCTGACACAGTTATTTAGCTACTGAGCGTTGCCGACATAATCACCATGAAGCTTGTTCTCGATCTTTTGTTACAGTATACCGAATACACGGGAAGCATGGCCGGCGAGGAAGTGCGGGATATGTTGTTTGGTCGATTATTCGGTTTTATGTCAATTATTGCAGCCGGCATGATTTCTCGCCCTACGACGACGATCGAGGATGTAAACCGACTGTTGGAAAACTTGTTCCAGGTCGCAAAAGCCAAAGCATACCTCGTGGAAGTATGCTATCATGTCGTTATTCAGCTCCTCCTTAGCGTAAGTTAATTCGAGCAAACAACAAAAGAAGTACCAGCAAAAAGCATCTTACAAACTAAATACTGTGCAGTTGAAAGAGTGTAGCTTTAGGGATGCAGCAGTCGCCAGCACGTTGAATATATTCTTGCCAAATATCAACACTGTGGACAGACTGAACCTTGCCCTGACATTGCAACAGCAATTGCCTGAAGTTGATATTTCCAACAAGCTTTCTGGATGGAAGAGCAGGAACCTCCTAGCATCTAGCAACCTCAAACGCTTGTCGACTATCTTAAAGGTAAATATTGTCGATTGAGGATGACAGGCAATGTTTGTTTCTTACTCGATTTTGCATGTAGGATTGGTCTGTGGACGATGAAGAATCACAGAGTGACTGGAAACCACAACTCCACTCAGTTTGGGATCGTATTTTGGAAAAATACCTTTCTCAACCAGCTGCGACCAACGGTCATACTGAGCCCGAGCCTTCTGAACGTCCTTCGAAGAAGCAACGAACCAATGAAAAAGGTGATGGCAAAGCAAAGAGGGCACAGGATGCAGATGCACCTTTCGAAGAATTCTGGCGTGTGCTTGTCGATGGTATGATGCTGTCAATATGCTTGCTCGTTATTTCAACAAGTAACTAACCACTGTTTCCGCCTATCTTCTTTTGAAAAGAAACGCTTTTTGATCGAAGCTCTTCTCATGGTCGTAAATATTGGGGATTCCAACTGGTCTCAAACGCTTTGCCACGACTTTCCTCGGAGCGAGTACCTCTCATTTTTACAGAGAATTTTATGCGAACGTTTATCAACAACTTGTCTTCGAATGATCGCTATTTGAACAAGGCGGCAAAGTATACTGTAAGTTGATTCATATTTTATGTTATCAAAAAAGATCACCGTTCTAAGCGTCGTCTCAGGCCAATGTCATCCAACAAGCAGCCGCAACAAACAAGCAAGTTGGCTTTACTTTGATCACCCAACTTCTTGGCAAGCACGGCAGCCAGAACTTTGACCAAATCACGAGAACGAAAACTGTCGAGAATCTGTTGGCGACAATGGATACGAGCGGCATCAAGTCGTATTTGGAGTATCTCGCAAAGATGTTTTACCAGCAAAGTGAAGAATCCGCTGTTGATTCCCGACGCTCGTGGGTCTTGAAGCAGCTCTCTCTTTTGGTTACAAACAACAAGATCCCCAAGGAGGAGGGCTGGATTTGCTCGATCGTTCGCTTCCTTCTTATCCATGCGTTCTTTACTGTCAAGAAGACAGTCTCTTTCGACGATTCCTCGCTCTTCGACGTATGTATACATTCTCTATATAATCATCAAACTACGCAGCTCACATATGAGTTGTATAGTCTTACCGTAAAGTCACTCCAGCTCTATCAGCCGAACTTCGTGAACAATGCAAGGTTCGCTTGCAGAGCGTTTTGGTCGCTCTCTTGAAGATGCCCCCTCAAGCCAAGAAGGAAGAAATGAATGGACAGCTCAAGACTCGCAAGTACAATGGTTACACCAATGACGGCGACCTTTGGAGTTACCGTGTAGTCCAGATTCTTCAAGAATTGCAAGGAGATAAGCGATTGGCTTTGGAAGTAAAATTGTCCGATGAAAGCCAAGAGAATTATCAAAAGGCATGGAAGTTTGTGGAGAAACTTCAAAAGAAGGTAAGTTTGCTTTTGGCTCTACAACAATCGATGTTGGAATAGGCCATCCATTAACGATATTGTATCCATTCTAGTTGAAACAAAAGAGTCAAGAAGACAAGTTTGACTGCATGGAACTTGGTTTCGAGATGCTGTTTTTGCACTTGATGTTGCATTTATATGTCAACCAGGAAGAGGCTCTCTCTGCTTTGGACGATTTATACAATTGTTACGACAAGATTTTTGCTCCTAAAGCAAATGGCAAGAGCAAAAGGTCAAAGAAGACTGCTGCCGACAATGATGACGATGAACTGCAACCAGAGCCTGTGGATGTCATTGTCGATATCCTACTCAGTTTCTTGACCAGCGACTCAGTGCTCAAGCACCTTGCAGAGCAAGTGTTTGAAATATTTTCACACAAAATGTCACAGCAGACACTGGATGTTCTCTTGAGCGTAAGTCAAAAATGGTAACTAGAATAACCTTGTGAGTGTCCGCTAACTTGCACTGTGTAGACATTGGCACCTGGTGAAAGCGGCCACGCTGAGGAAGATATCTTTGTTGAAGAAGATGAAGAAGAAGGAGACGATGACGAGGAAGACGACAGTGAAGATGACGACGATGTTGAAGAAATCGAGATTGATGAAGATATCGAGATGGATGAAGGCCAAGGAAGCGAAAATGAACCGGTCGATGAGGAATTGCGGCAAAAAGTGGAAGAAGCCATGCGCAGTCAAGGGATTTTGGCTGGAGAGAACGAAAGCGAATCGGATGAAAACTGGGATGACGAGACCATGGAACAGTTTGATGAAAAGCTGGCTGAAGTGTTCAAGCAAAAGATGTTGCAAAAGCAACAGCAAAAAGGTAATTGAAAGGGAGAGAAGATATTGCAGTGATCGATTGGACAAAGAATGCTGATACCTTTATGTTTCAACAGCCAAGCGACAGAATGTATTTCATTTCAAGAACAACGTCTTGGACCTGCTCACTATCTACGTCCGCAAGAACCCTACCAACCCCTTGGTACTTGGACTTATCACGCCCTTGCTTGATGTCATTCAAAACACACCAAACAAGTCTGTTGCTGGCCAGTTTGTTACCAAAACTGAAGCCTTCTTGAAGAACCGTCTTGCCAAATCCCACGAAGTTCCTCACGAATACGGTGAAGACATTTACGATATTTTCAAGACTGTGCAAGACTTTTCAAGATCTTCAGCCGGAGCATCTCACAACGACCTATGTGTCCAACTTGAGATTTATTTGACACGATGCATTGTGGGCGGTGACCAGGAGCTGTCCGACAATGTATCCGAGAAAACCAGAAACGTTTGGGACAAGGTTTTGGCACTGTACAAGGACGAGATTCAAGACTATGTATCAAAGCGATCCTCAAAAGTAAAAGCCAGCATCCTTGCAGTATTACCGCAGCGCTTCCCACACAGCTCATGGCCCCTTGTTGACACGCTCGTTGACTTTATCAATCCCACCGCATGTTCAAATACTTATCGACATACCCAAGTTCTTCAATGGATCACATCATTTACACGCATTGTAGGCAAAGTAAGTCGGAGAGAGAGATGAGAGTTGACTAAAATAGTATCTTTGGAGAGAAATTGACAGTTATTTGTTTTTAGAAATCTGAGTTGTATAACGAAAAGTACCTTGCTATAGTGCCCAAGATCGCCGAGAAAGTATCAGAGACCATCAAGCTTTCAGTGGCACAAGAAGACAAGAAGGCATTAAAATACGAAGGCATGCGCGAATTCTTAAAATTCGTTACGAGCATGGTCAAGTTGCACAAGGCTGTCTTGGGAAACAAGTCAAAGGTAAATTTAGCATGCACTGCATTTCATTTCACACTGCGGTTTCTTATTAAATCATGTATATTAGACACTCAAGGACACTTGGCGCATCGAAAACTTATTATCAGAACTTGAATCTGTAGAAGCGTATAATAAGCCTGCCATCATCTCTGCCCGAAAACGATTGCTAGATCTCATGAAATAAAAAAAGAAGTCATTCTTTTGTTGCATTTCTCTTCAATCCAAAATCGGACTCGTGACTTTGAACATTATTGCAACTTTGCTTCTCCATTCACTAAGCTCCAGACGGACCTCTCGCTTCACTCTCCACTTTTCCCCCAGTCAATTACCAAAACCACTTTTGCATTGCCAGCATCATGGTACCCCCCGAAGCTTCTCACGCAGACGAGCCAGGTGTCGATGATGAACTAGGCTATGCATTTCAATACAAACGCCACGCTGACGCTTACAGTGACGACAGCGGTGATTTGGAGCCCTTAGATCCAAACAACACTGGCAGACGTGCACGATGGCGTACAGACTCTGGCCACGAGTTTAAACCAGAAGTCGACACTGGCGAGGTGTCTGACTCGTGTTTTTCATGGCGAAAGCTGTGGAAATATACAGGCCCAGGTAGGACAAGTCTATTAATTGACTCCGTATTTTCACGATCTTCCATTGACGCTTTCCATTTAGGATGGTTAATGTAAATATATACGAAAGAATATTGAAATTTAGAGATAACGCAATATTGATCGGCGCTCTTCCCCCTAGGTCAATTGCATATCTTGATCCGGGCAACCTCGAGTCCGATTTGCAGACGGGCGCCATTGCAGGATACAACTTGTTGTGGCTCTTGTTCTGGGCCCATGTCATTGGCCTGGTATTCCAGCTTTTATCAGCACGATTAGGGACTGTTACTGGCAAACATCTAGCGCAGCTTTTGAGACAGTATTATACACCTAGAACGGCGAGGATCTTGTGGGTGTTTGCGCAAACAGCCATTGTTGGCGCAGATATTATGGAAATCATCGGCACAGCCATTGCATTGCACGTGTTGCTGCGCCTTCCTCTGTGGGCAGGAGTGCTTATTACGGCCATAGACACTTTCACGTTTATGATGATCCAGCGTTACGGCATGCGTAAAATGGAAGCGTTCTTTATGCTGCTGATCCTGGTTATGACGACTTGCTTTTGGATTGAAATGATCGTTTCCAAACCAGACGTTGTGCAGATTATTCGCGGCATTGTCGTACCGACGATCCCCCGCAACGCTGTAGTCCAGGCAGTCGGTATGCTCGGTGCGGTTGTCATGCCACACAACATGTTTTTACACAGCGCATTGGTCGGTTCTCGTGATCTCGGCGTCAATCCAAGTGTCAGGAAAAAACGGGAAGCGAACTTTTATTTTGGTATCGAGTCAGGCCTGGCCCTCTTTCTTTCATTTCTTGTCAATCTCGCCATTGTGGTTGTTTTTGCGCAAGGTAAAAAGAAGAAAAGAAAGGATGTTGTATAATTAGACATGTATTCAAATGCCTGGGACCTTTTAGTATTTTACAAACCTGATGCTGGCGACAATGTTGAGTTTCCAGGATTGGCAGACGCAGATGCAGTTTTAAAAAGGACTCTTGGAGCATCTGCCCAATACCTATGGGGTGCCGGTCTTTTGGCAGGTAAATACTATTCAAACAGGGAAAAGATTTGATGGCGATATAAGCATCTAACCGTTCTTTTGGACCATCAAAAGCTGGCCAATCATCAACGATGACAGGAACTTTTGCTGGGCAGTATGTTACTGAAGGATTCTTTGGTAATATCTTTAAGAAGCAATGGCATCGTGTTGCCATGACACGGGGAATATCACTGATCCCCAGTGTCTTGGTCGCAGTGTTTGCTGTTGATCATTTTGACGATATGGGTGAATTATTGAATGTTTTGCAAAGGTTTGTGAGGCAAAAAAAGAGTGGTTCTGTTATCCTGTAGCTAATTGTATACATAACTCTTTTACAGTGTCTGCTTACCCCCAGTTTTGATACCCATCCTGAAACTCTGTGCATCAAATACGGTCATGTCTACTGAATTTCAATTGACAGTCATTATGCAAGTTGTCTGCTGGATACTTACATGGATTGTGATTGGATTCAATGTGTTTCTATTTATTACGCACATTACTTCCGCGCTGTCATTTATTCTCATGGGCGTTTTTGGTGTCTTGTATCTGGTATGCGACCATTCTCACAAATGATAGTCATATCTTCCTTCTAACACAAGACTCTGTAGTTGTTCCTGGTATGGTTAATATGGTTACCACTAGAATATCAACCGCATGGAGATCATGACAACGAAGGTTGGATGGCCGTAACCACCTCAGATGACGATATTGAACGTCTATCTGGCGAAGCATATAGTCTGCAGAGCGACGGCGACAGCACTGCAAGTCATCATCATCGTCATCATCAACGTGATTCAAGGTAGCAAACCAAAAAAAAGAAGACCAAATCCCCCAGCTCTTTCTCTTTTTTTTCCTCTTTCTCACGTTTTCCTCTCCTCCTTCTACCCGCATGTAAATCTATTCATTCTCACGTTGTTATTTCATGTTCTTCTTTTCTTTCTTTTCTTGTTGTTTTGTACATCGTGTACCAAAATAGATCTACAAGACTGTAAATGCTTGCAAGCTCTTTTCTCGGTCGCCTACTCTGCTTTCTACTACTGAAAAGATGTTATTGACAAAGTTGGAGTCATACTAGATAATTCTTGTTAGTAAGAATAGAGAGACTGGGTTTACTGAGGGATCCCTATCTACCTGACATGCTCGTGTGCAGTCGGGCGAAAAGTTGACCTCCAGGATAACAGGTTTGTAGTCATCGGTGAGCATCACATCGAAGCCATAGATACTAAAGGCATCGAACTCGGTTTGTTTGCTGTCCTTAGCAATGAGACCCAATGGTTGTGTCTGTGATGCTGCCGCGGCCAGTACGTCTAGCATAGAACTTCGGTTTGAGTATTATTTTCTTTTTTTCTTTTTTTTCTATTCTATACCTTTGATAGCCTTATTGATTTCAGACTGTACCGAGCTCCACTTGATAGAGTGCTGCTTTTCGATATTTCGGATAAAGCTCTTGTGATCCAACTGGGTCATTTGATAATTAGAATAATTCATGACAGTGAATTGCCTTTCATAGTCGTCCAAGTCTTCTAGGTTGAACTTTTTGTTGGCGAGACGGATCCAAAACATATTGTAGACGAGTGCAATGAGCGTAGGCTGGATACGGCGGACAAGGACAATGTAGCGCAAGTCGAATTTCTTGCCATTGTACAAGCAAGGACGCGTCAAATACTTTTGAACGATCTTTGGTGTTGGCGAATCGTGTTGGCGTATGAGTTCAGGCAAGGATTTGCTGACAGAAACCTCTAGACCTCTTGCATAGTTCCATGGTTTGAGGATCCAATATTTTCCTTCTTCCTCGGCATCTTTGTAGTTATCATCATCATTAGTAGCCTTTCTCAGATAATGACCCACAAACTCGCTCAATTGGTTTGTCAGGGTGTAGGTGGCAGGCATCCACGACGGGGCTCCATACACTTGTTGCACCAACTTTGCATAATTATGCTTAAAAGTCAAGCAGTTTTCGTTTGGTAGCTGGTTCACTTTTTGGTGCGGCTTGAGCTTGTCCCAATCGCTGAAATCTTGACTGCTCCATACGATATCGGCTGTCTCCAGATTGTCGACAAACTTGACTTTTGGCAGTGTCAAGTACTGTTTGACAAATTCAGTGTGCGTGTAAACTCGAACGGCGTTGTATGTTTGCGGGACCATTAATGGTTCGTCACGAAGATATACATCGCTTTGGCGAGCTTCTGAGACAGGAACGGCTGGATTCCGTTCTTTAAGGTTCTTTTCATATCCCTTTCGTTTCATTTAAAAAGAATAGTCATCATTTAAGTGCCACTTGATTGCAGACCATATTTGTATATGGCTTACCTCGTATGCCTTGATAATTTCGTTGCGTTTGCTCTCATCAATCTCCTGGCCTGGTGCAAGACGCTGCTCAAAAGCCAAGAGATACGCGTACTTGTCAGTCTCTCGTTCAATATTACGGGGGATCAAATCGCATGTGAGCATTTCTCCAGCGCTGATATCCTTAATGGGGAAAACGACGCTGTATGGGATCATTCCAGATGCGCCTCTAGAAAAGATAAATGGTATACACATCACATTGGGATCAGACGAATGGCTCAAAGCCGAGCCAACCTATATAATAGGTATTTACATGTGAGCATCTTCTGCACACACAGAGCCCGTTAATATGATATATATGCATATATTCACCTCATCATTAATGTACCAAGCTGTCTGGGTCTTTGGTTGGCCATCCTGTTGCAGTACGGAAAACGAGTATGTCTGAAGGTAAGACCACATGCGATCATAGACAGCTTGCACGCGGTTCTTGAGCCATGCATCGTGTCTCTTTTTGCGTCTCTCTTCTTTTTCCTTGTTCTCCTTATCTTCCTTTTCTTGAGCTTTACCGCTGGCAATAAGTTGTCCCATCACTTGCTCTTGCAGTCTGTCCGATTCATTTTTAAAATCCTCATCCAACGTCAAACGCTGTAAGTAAGAGAGAGTTGGCGGCATGAGTTATCATGAATGTATACTATACACACGAAAGAAACCAAACATTCCCATTCGATCCCCCTTACCATGATAGCATTCACAACTTCGTATTTTTCTGCTTCCAGGGCTTCTTTGGCTTTTTCATAGCTCACATTGGCTTGCTCTGCAACCATTTTCACTGCATCGTCGTCATGTTCCACCTCATCCGCTTCTTCGTCCGATTGGAATTCTTCCTTTTCTATATCCATCAAGTTTTCCAAACGTTCCAGCAAGCCTTCATTCTCTAAGAGTTCCTTTTTCGCATTCTCTGGAGTCGTTGTCCATGCATGATCAATTAAAAAGATCTCGCTAGTCTCCTTTGCTCTTAGTATACAATCAATTGCAAAAACAAAATCCCCCATCCTTTAAAAATACAACGCTCCTACTAACCCGTGCCTTTTTAAACTTTTATCAGGTTTTACGTGTAGTGAATAACCCTCGAGCGGATCACCGTAGTGAAGTTCGACAAAGTTGCCTTTTCAGAAAAGGATAAATATGCATGAATACGAATGCTCCCGCGAATTCTCAAAACTTGATGTAAGGGCTCGGCTGCGGATATCCCATACCTGCATCCAAATAGTCTTCACCGAGTTTCATGAACAACGGCTATTCGATGTTATGCAAGAAAAAAAAGAAGGCGCGTTGTATATGAGTTGAATAGTTCCCTTTTGAAACTCATTCTCCCCAATCGTGTGTGTCTCGACATTACCAACCACAAGTCCTCCGGAATGGCCGCCAGTTGATACTGATGTACAGTAACAAAGGCGTCGAATGCAGACGACATTTTGGTTTATTTCCGAAGGGAGAGAGAGAGAAAGAGAGAAAGAGAGATAGTTTACTTTTTTTTACGTTTTCTTCGACTACTTTCGCTTTTTCATTTCCAAGCCTCCGTCCTCGTCGCGATCACCTGCATAACCTTCATCCTCCATTATCTTGCTGCTGCGACCATCCACATCCTCTACGCGGACTACAGGCCGATGCTGTAAGCTGGTCATGCCTTCTACTCTTAAACCATCCACAACCAATGTGTTGCCAAAACTGCCGCTGCGGCTACGTGATCGAGAACCGCTGCTTCCTCCTAGTCCTCCATCCGACTCACTCGCAGAACCACGTCGACTACGTGCATTGGGCGTGACACTGCCATTGTGCTTATCCAGATAGAACGATAAATCTTCTATATCTGATGTTTCTTCTACGCGACCCCAGTTGAAAATGTTTCTGTCGTCCAAGCCCATACGCGTCGCTTGCTGGAAAAATCCGCTTGCAATTTTTGGCAACTTGCTGGGTGTGGCCGACCAGCTGAAACTGGATGTGCTGGTGCTGCGGGTAGGAACAGGAGGCGTAGTTGGTGTGCTGTGTTTGGAGATATAATCAGCTGTATATATGGGAGAGAGAAAAATTTCCAAGGTTAGAAGCTTGGGGAAGAAGAGCGAGGGTGTTTCGCACAACGAGCATATATATCATACATACCATCGAAATCAGGGAATACCTTGGGTCCATATTCGTTGATAAGCTCGGTGAGATCGTGGGATAATTTTTCTCGATTATGGCGCAATGCTTCTACGCCTGCTGGATCCAGCAAAGATATCACAAGTGGTTGGAGTGATCTACACACAACTATAAGCTATATATGCCTCGCTAACTATCGCTTACAGATAATGATGACTTACTTGAGGACATCGAAACCAATCTCACCAAAGCGAAGACTAGCATATGATACAAAAGGGAGCAAGATCCAGACTGCAAGCGGGAAAAGCAGCTTGTATTTCAAGTCATAATCCGTCTGGAACATGCAGATCAAAGCGATCAGACTGTAGAAAGCGTACAGTGTAGGCAGCAGGACCAATCCCACCAAGATTTTCCATGTAGCCAGGATATCACGACCAGCAATCTTGACTGTGGATCCCTTGACAGCAGCTATAAAACAAGCGGATTAACGTTCATCGGTAAACTAGGAAGAATGCAAAAGAAGGTACATACCTTTCGCTTTCTTTGCGCTAATAATCTTTGCAACAATGACCACTGGCAAATTGAGGATACCACTAGCAGATTTTAGAGCAAAAAATACGAGAGAAAAGCTCAGTCAAAGCTGTTTTTCATAGTTAGCGCAGCAGTAAGAGTTTTGCTTACCCCGGAAAAGCCCATAATGTAAGAATGATGAGAATAAAGATTCGTTTCAGCAAGAGCGCAAGGCTTCGCCGGCCGCCTAAGTCTGTCTTGGAGACTTGATGGTCCTTGATACCATGATATTTCAACATTTGGTTATATGCGAGTACGCGTTGCTGCAAGTCAATGACTTTGGGATCATCCTTGAACAGGTTGTAGCCGATAAGGAATCGACGATTCAAGTCGACGACTTGGGATATATGCAGTTTGCGGTATGCTGGCTTGTACAGTCTTCGAGCTGCCTGAATAAGCTATATACATGAAACGCTTCACAGTCAGATGTTTGTACCACAACGCAGTGCTGGGGTCCATCGATAGTCATGCCATACCATAAGCGTTTCATAACTTCCGGCATTCACTGTAACAGCCTTCAGTGCTTGGAAAATGGTATCCAATAATTTGCCGCATGCCTCGCGTTTCTGACTGCCTCCAAGTTTAAATTTCTCAACGAGCTCGGGTGGCACTGTGATGGGGTTACCAAACTCAATCACGGCTCGTGACCGGAAACGATGTGCGTGAAAGTAATTCAGACCTGTATATTCTCTTTGTTTCAGCTTTCAAAACTGCCGATCGACCGAGAGCTTGGTGTAAAAGCGTCATTCTTACCGACAGGAACGATTTTGACATCCAGACCAGGATATTTCGCCATAGCACCCAGTGCCATCAAGGTAACGCCAGCTAGAACAGTTATATACATATATATTTAAGTCTCATCCCCTTTGTTGCAAAGATAATGGAAAGAAGAAAGACATATAAAAGTCCTCCCCTACCTTTCAATGGCAAAAGTTCTGCTCGGTCGTGACTACCACCTTCAGGAAAAATAGTGATGCATTGTCCCTTGTTTAGTTCTTCATGCACGCATCTGTACAGGGAATCTTGTTCGACGTGAGGCACACACTTGTACGTTGATCCATCATTGGAGGTAAGCAATTCGAGTGCTTTGAGTTCCTTAAACTCCTTTTTGATAATCAACTCGGTATCCGACAGAATCTCGACCACTTCTGCCATGCCGACCCCTTTTGGCAATGCAATGCTGTCTCGGGGTCGCAACTGTGACAAAAACTCGGTTTCGATGCCAGTGATCCGCAAAGGTTCAGATTTCCGATTTAATAATTGTATCCGGCCTTTACCCGGGACTGCAAGATCCTGCGGTCGAATGACGGGTACTATTCGACAGGTTTCAGTATTATTTTCATCCTTCATCCAATATCTCTTTCTGAAAAACTCACTCGCGTGGATCATTCGAGCGAAAGTGCCAATGCCTTTTTGATGCATGGATTTTTCCGCTATAAGGAACGAGGCACGTCGTCCACATTCTCGCATGAGAATAATAGGGTCAACAAACTAATCGAACTCTGGTTAACAAAATATCAAAATGGATCCGGTAGTCCTTATTATTCGTTTTACCTGGTTAGCATGAGGAGCAACGACAAATATGACGGGTCCTTCCTTGGGTATCTTGTGCGATCCGCGAGGACGTACTTCGCGAAAGAAAATCTCAAGCACCAGGTTGAAGATCCATAGTGCTAGGTCATAAGTGAAATTGCGCAGCAACTGTTGCAGAGCTGCTGCCATTGTGCATTAGGTGGGCCTGCTCTGGGTATGTGAATAACTACAGGTGTTATAAGAAGAAGAAGAAGAGATAGCGGCAAGAGGAGAAGAAAGGAAGGGAGGAAGAGAGAAAGGAACAACAATTTCTAGTACCAAAATTGTGTACGGTGTTGGGCCCTGCGTTTTTATCCCACACACTATTTTGCGCAACCTTATTTCAAAATGTTAATGTGGAGCGTGCAGATCAATATCAAAAGATATATATGATCAGTTGTAGTAAATCACAGAAATTGGTATAAATGCTAAAAAGATATGCCTTTTGTCTGCCTTTGCAAAGAGGAAAGGGAAGGGGAGGTTATAAGAGAAGGAGAGTAAGTTGGGGAGATCACGAGTCTTGTTTTTGACCAAGTTCCATTTCCTGGAGCACTCGAAGCCATTCTGTTCCGGCTTCTCGACGCATGGATTCGATTCTTCGTCGAAAAGTTTCTGATGTAGGCGATAGTGAGCGGCGGCTGCCCTTGTTTTCATCTGTGCCGGTAGGCGATGTGTTCCGTCTTGATTTGGAACGTGAACGTTTATGTTTCGAGGAAGCCGAATTTCTCCGTGACAAAGCTTCATGCTGCACCGCTTGCTCAAGCTCAGCCAATCGATGCATGTGCTTACTCTGATCTTCGTCTGTCTTTTCTCGTAATGGTTCATCAGCTTTTCCGAGGCGCACATATCGTTTTGCCTTCTTTGTCTTTGCCCTCGCGATTTTGTGTTGTTCACCTTCACATGGTTTATTTGCGTTTCTTTCCTCGTTGCCATCGTTGTTGTCGCTGCTGCTGCTATTATTTGGACCTGCTTGAGGAATTGGCCAGGCCGTCGAGCCGCTTGCTTTCTTGCTGGAAGCAGAGTCTGTTGCTATGGATGCTGCTGGTGCCTGATAATCATCCTTTGCTGTTGCCGCACTGACTTTCCGTCGTTCTGCAAATGTAGGCCGTGTTCCATCTAGCTGGATATCCAAATCGCTGGATTTAAATGCAATGAAAAGATTAACTCGGTACTCGGGCTATCACGAAAATAGTAAGCTACATAGCAGAAGACATGATTGCGCTATTTTTGAGTTTACCTGCAGCACGGTGAATGGATTGCCCTGTACCCAGATATCTTCAATGTTCGGAAGTACTGTCAACCGGCCGACTTCTCCGGCATCTTCAATTCGGTTATCTCGTAAATCAATCCTCTCCAACGCCCAAAGTCGATCCAATCCAGCAAGCACAGTCAAACGATTACCACGAAGATCCAATTCTTGTATATTTCCCAATACGGTATTAATGCCAGTAGTGAATGAAATCATGTTGTATGATAGGTTGAGCGACTGAAGATTGTACAGAATCGATAACGCTGCTGGGACATCAATCAACAAGTTACTGGATAGATTCAAATGTGTCACTGATCGTATCAATTGCAGAGGCTCGGCATCTAGCGTCGTCAGGTTGTTGTCTGCGAGCGAGAGCATTTTCAGCTGACTCCATTCTGGTGATCTTTCCTCTTGAGCTACACCGTGCCGCTCCCAACCATCTTTTACTTGCGTTTCTATTACGTCCGCCGCATCTTCGACGCCGGCTTTTGTAATTACTAGACTTTTAAGACGAGTATGCAGGGCATGCCATCCATCAATGCATCTAGGGTGCACGCCTGCCAATTCAAGGAACGTCAGGTTGCGGAACGGCGTAAGCGATAATATCACAGAACCATCCTGTGCAAGCGGTTTTTCGTAACCTATAATGGCTCGCTGACTGCTCTGCGTCGTTGCACTGTGTGGATCTATGTGCAGATTCATTTCGATCTTGAGTGCGGATACACGTGCCAAAAACTTGTAGATATGCTCAACGTCTTCGTATAGCGGTCGATTCTGTGGAGCCTTCTTTTGCCAGAGACTCCATCCCGATGAAAGCGATAGCGTCGACATTGTGGATGCGATGGAACCGACGGACATGATGGACGGCGCTTTTGTCTCGTCATCGACTGATGTTTCCGTTTCATCCACGGCGGCTGGCGGTATTTCACCCAGCAAAGCCGGATCACCGATATCCAGCCCCAAGTGCTCAAACTGTACTAGAAGAAAGTAAAGGTGGTGCACGTCAAGATGGAGAGTGGAGCGCGGTGGCATGTAGGGCATCATTGACAATGCTGAGGAACTTGGAGCCGCGGCGGCGAGTAACGACATGTAGGGTATCTGCATGCCGATTATAGAGGCTGGTCTGCTGGAAGACTTTATACTCTGGCCACTTCCGCCTACAACATTGCCATTATTGTTGCTCAATGTTGTTGACAGGCCTCCAAGAAGGGAGCTGACGGCTGTCGAGAGGCTAGGGATATCGGAGCCGTTTACAGATTTTGGTTGTTGCTGTTGGTACTGACTCGGTAGCGGCGGTGGTGCAACGAATCTCGCTTCATTCGAGTCCAAATAGTGCGCCAATGTTCGTATATACTTGTCACCTGGAATGGGCGCGGACATATTGCATAGGGAAGAAAAGAGGACCGAATGGGTTTCAGGTCACAGGTGGTGAGTGCTTACATGCATTGCACATTCGGACTCCGTATGTCGTGTGGTGTCTGACGTTTATCAAACCTTTCACGGCCAAAGCGCAAATAAAAAAGGAATCTGCATTGCTTTTGTCATATGCGTTTGGCAATGAGTTGTGCAAGACGGATGCAGGAGCCACAACGGTGTCTGGAGACTGTTATCAGGAATAATAACCAGTTTTACATTGCTACTTATTCATCGATGCAGTCGACTTCCATGTCACGTTTATAACATCAAGAAAAGATCGTGCTTTTGTAAACCCATAGACACTCAATTATACACAGAAATGCAGACACCACATCTAATGCCATGCTTCTTTATTCAAAGAAATGTCGTTTTTACTCTTCGTCCTTAGCACCCTTCTTGTCATCACCAGTAGCGCGGGCTAAAACATAAGTAGCTACGTGAGCAGATCGGTCAATCATTTTTAGATGTATATTGCTGTGACTTACTGTAGATGATTTGCGAGTGGTGGCGGACAAGAGGCTTGATGAGACCTTGGGATTCGAGCTCCTTGATAGCAACGCGTGCAAGAGAGCCGTTGAGACGAAGACGATCGACAAGCACGGATTGAGTGATAAGTTTGTACGTGGGAACTTCCTTGAAAAGACGTTCGTAGGTGGGCTTATCGAGGACAACCATGTTGTTGGCCTTGTCCTTGACCTTCTTGGCAGACCATTTCTGTAACAAGCTGTCAGCACTCAAGTACACTAACTATTCAGCTTTAGGTTGTTTCACTTGCCTTCTTGGCCTTCTTTCCGCCGGAAGACGAAGTGGGGGCGACGTCTTTCTTTCCCTACATTCGGAAATTGCGTGGTGAGCAATCTAGTTCAGAACGGAACCTTTCTCCAAGCAACCCATCCATTGTCTCAAGGTTATAGTTCTCCATTCATCCATCCATCCATCCACAGCATTCATCATCACTACTGTGTATCCATCGTTGTCGTCGCACGCGCCATTGCCATGGTGACCAGGTATCCCCTTACCATAGTAGAAAAGTGAGAGAGGGAGAACTTCTGGAGACAGGCTGTCCGATCTCTTTTGGTGCTTGAGCTGGAAATTTCAAACCCAACAGGAGATTGCTCTGTTCAATCCGACATTTTGCCTTACAGCCTAGGACTCGAAAGACTATTACTCCGAGCGCTTGTTTCTTTTTTATTTCATAAGAGCTACTATCTGACCTAGTACTCTAAAGTTTGAATCCATTGTTTCAAGGCTTATCATGTCGTGGACAGTAAATAAGATCCTGGTAGTGGATCCTATAGCTGTGAATAGCCGTACTATAGCGACAAAAGTTTGATTCCGACTTTTCCGCACATAAACATATTATTCTCTAAACACTAGCCGCTTTGAAAAAGATTTTGCATTGGTAATTAAGCGAACAATTTCGGATTCTGGTTCTTCACAAAGTTATGCCTGTATCTTTGTAAAAACTTTTTGCGACGTTTGTTGAAAGGTTTAAACGAAACTATGTACCTGGAAAGCATACTTTCAGAGTTCTGGAGAATAACTAATGACTGTAAGTACGGACCAAATTCATCACGATACAGACTTCATTATCTACATGTCTTGTATACTTATAATAGGCGTTACTGATTTTGAACGCAAAGTTTAAGAGAAGATGGTGCTTTGCGATGATTTATGTATTAGAGACTGAAATAGGTTGCAATCACCAAACTAACGCTGATTATTGAATTAAAGGAGCTCATTTATGATGTTGTGGCACTAGATGCCTGGAAGCTATTCGAAGGATAGCATTTGCTACCAAATCAGTACATACGCGTATGTGTCATACATATCGATTTGGAGTAAAACCGCCTGAGCGTGTCAGCGAAGATCCGCGCATAACGAGACAACGGACAGTTCAATGTGCATGCTGAGTATGGCTCGCATGAATAAGCCTTGACCGGATATGGTTGTGCAGACTTCACTAAAATAAGGATCATTGTATGCGTACAGTCGTCTGCGAGGTTGTCCCGACAACGAATATGTAGACAATAATCGTTCAAGTATTTCACTCTCACAGCATATTTCTGTTAAATTGACCTGAAGCTACTTATCTAACCTCAAAAATATGCAGACAAAGGTTTAAAGAAAAACACTACATATCAATGATGATTTCATAGTGAGGCGCAGTGAATAAACTTAGTACGGCAAAATTTCTTGTATCACTTTGCTCTATTGTACTGTGTGTGTGGAACGAGGACCGTCCGCATGTCCGCAATACATATACCTTTGACATACGCTCTTTCCGGAAAGTAGTTTTACCCCCCCCCCAAATGGAAATCGATGTCACGAATGTCTTGGATTCAAAAAGCCATCGAAGACTATTTTAACATTGTACCCGCAAGACGTGTCTCGTATACCAATTTCCTGTACCAATCCGAGTCGGTGATCCGCTGTCAGCTCCGTACTCCTACAGACGCACGCCTTCTCGATGCTGTATTGTATGGCAGGTTCAAGGCTGCGCTGCCGGAGGACGCACCAAGCAAGGCCCTCCGCAGAATGGGTGTCCAAGCTTTTTGGACCTCACTGACGTCTTCAATTTCTGTGGAATCCGTTGGACAAGAATTTCAAGATTCGGCTCTGCGGCTGCTTGGCGCAGCGCGGGAAACGTCTGAGAAGAGGATCATGCGCCAGCTTCAGCAGCAGTCAACATCATCAGCGACACCTCCCGCGAGCACCGACGAGGCGACGGCAACACTAGTGACCATAACTAGCGATGCGTCTAATAGCTTAAGGTTGAGCGGTTTCGAAGGTTTCGTCTCTCCTTCCCATAAATGCTTATTCGACGGATCGTCCAAAGGTCAGAACGCAAAACCAAGTTAATTTGTGAGATGAAGGCTCTGGGGCGAAGTGCCTGGATCCCAACTCAACATCAGTGTCAACGCCATCATCAAAGCCCGTTTATGATCGCGTTGAGTGGTTTCATGAGGAGGATATGACCGAGGGCACCAGCCGAAATGTCTGGCCGACATTCTATGGAAATGCGTTCACACAAGGCTTTTCCAAAAGGAGCTCACGGAGAAGCCAGTGCATGCGCTACACAAAGCCCAAATTCGACTTATGAGGGCATCAGTGTTATCAATCTGACTAATTTCGTTTCAATCGCTTCCATAACGCGAAAGTAATGGCGTGACAAAAAAATAAGAGCAAAAAATGACTGTCGTATTTGACATATATTCAACGACTATATCCATCATTTTACCCGCATGTAACAGATATATGCCCGTAATACCTCTATCTGGTCGACGTCATCTGTAAAATTCTTTATATACCGACCAGGGTAAATATCACCCTACCTCAGTCCAATAAATACTTGAAAGAGTCTCAAAGGACTTAAAACAGCTCCAGTACCAAAGACAACCAAATACTCCAATGACCTATGACGGTCACTATTCAGGCCTACGAACGGTATACTTAACATTTTTATCATTTTCATTTCATTTTCATTTTCTTTAAAAAAAGGAAAGCCAG
>KK100172.1:0-13380 GCA_000611695.1 Rhizomucor miehei CAU432 | reverse complement strand
CTGTTATTTATTTCTAATTTTTTTCGTCGTTTCCATAGTTTCTCCTTTCTTTTCTCCACATTTTTCATGAATACAAGTTTCTGCATACAGAATCCTTCAACGTCAAGGTTTTTTGATTCCTTCAACAGCACTGTCATTCATACTAGGAAGCAGCAGAAGCAGCAGTGTGGATGCAGATTTTCTCCACTTTGGATCGACCCGATATGGCAACCATCGACGACTTTTATTCACGAAAAAGGAGCATCGATGCCTGCTTGCTGCGCACACTGCCTCGATCGTACTTGCCCCACACATGCAAAAGTTATGCCGCGTGGCCACACTGCGTGTCAAAGCTGCATCGATGTTGTCACGTCCTCAGAGTGTCCTATGTGTCCTCCATTGGTTGTCAGTGCGACCGATGTAGAGGGGAAGAAAGTTACCACCAACAAGGATAGCTTAATAATAGCTCTACACAGACAACAGCAAGAACAGAACGTTCTAGCTATGCTATCCTCCTCTTATCCTGCATTGCTGCAGCTTTCTGAACCCGGTTGGCCATGTGCCAAGATACTTAATGTAAAAGGAACATGAAGTAGCTCTTACATATTAACCTGCAGATCAGCTTACTTAAAAATTTAACAGATTCCATGGTATATCACGACGCATCAAATCAAGAATCTCTTGCATCCACATAGTAGACTTGCACCTGTTGCACAACCTATTCATGTAAGTACATCAGTAGCACGAAATTTGATATATATTTTTCATTGTTGAGAATTCAAATGTTGGAACTTTATTGCAATTCTTATTCTTATCTTTTACTTCCATGCACAGATATTGATGAATCGAACCACTGGCAAGACATGGTCAGAATGCTTTGTCGAATTTGCAATAGAACAGGATCTTGCTCAAACTCTGCTCGAGTCTGCTCACGGCCGATTCTTCAAGTTGAAGAGTCAAAAGGCAGCCGTCTCTTCCGTCGTTGAGCTCGTTAGATCATCTCAAGAGTGTCACTTGCAAGCCATTTTTCCGCATGCCCAGCCTCCAACTGCATATGTTACTCGCGAAGAAATCAATTCTTTACTTGGTTTCTGCAAAGCATACAAGGTACAGAGGGAGGGAGAAATTTTATTTAGTAGAGTGATTGTTATTATTTACTAATGAGTCGACAATTTCATTAATTTTATTTACAGTTTCATTTTGCAGGAAATGCCCTGAACGACCGTTTGAGAACATTTTGGGTATTGTCTCAAAATGTCCCTGGCACGAACCAAACATAATCACTACCATGCATCGCGATTATATTTATGAAATGCTCAAATTGGCCATTGGTAAGGAAAAGTCAATCCATGTACAAAATTGAGGCCAACTAAATATTGGGGATCCTATTGCAGAAATACTCGCCAATCATCTGTCCAAGGGCAACACTCAATTAAATCGCAAGCTTCAAGAAAGAATGGTTCACTGTGGACTCTCATGTCGTGCATTTACGGAGCGTCAAAAAGCAACACTCCTAAACGTGTCCGGATTGACTGAAGACCCAGCAGCAAGAATCACTACAAACAAGAGCAGTCCTGCCTTGTCTTTCACATCATCTCCAACCCTGAGTTGCGAAGAATTACTGGATCTGCAATAACAATCAAGATATATCATATACTTTGTTTTTATCAAAAACGAGATCATGTACATACAGTAGCTTGTCGCAATATTTAGGAAGCGTGGAAGCAAATGTAATTTACATCAAGTATAGCAACAAACGAAGAAAGCAAAAAGAAGGAAAAGAAAGAGGGAGAGAAAAAAAGAGAAGAGTACACTTTTCGAAATAAAGGAAGATTAGAAATCGTCTTCGTCCAGCGCAGCGATATCATCCTCGTCTTCAACAACTGATTTGAACAATGCGCTCTTCTTTGCGAGTACATTGTCCATGAGACCTTCTTCAATCGTATCCTTGATAACGACGGTGTGGATGAAAGTCTGCTTCAGCTGTGTCATTCTGTGAATACGTGCGATTGCTTGATCTAAACAAGTCAAAAGTGTAAGAATGTATGCAAACTTTAAAATGATTTCTTCATATCACACTGTAAACCTACCCATTGTCGCTGTTGGAGGCGGGAGATGATTAAAAAAGGAAATGTTGAGATGAGTGGCGGATTAAAAGATGCAAAATGAAGCGCGCATAAATTACCTGGATTCCACCAACGATCTAAAATCACCATGTGGTTGGCTCTCTGCAAGTTCAAACCGATACCACCTGCTTTCAGAGAAAGAAGCATCACGCGATATTCCGCCATATGGTTGAATTGTCGCAGGCTGACAGATCTTGCAGTTGATGACATGTCTCCGTGATCTTTTTATTTTCTTGTCAGTACTTCATTTTTATACTATACCCCTGGAAAAGCTTCAAACGATTAAACTTACATGAAGAATGTCTAATGTTGATAGTGCTCAAGACATTGGAAATGACAAGCAACAGATCGACAAATTGCGTAACGACGACAATTTTATCGGAAACGCTTCGTTGCAACGTTTCTTTCAGGAATCGGATAAGCCATGATACTTTTGTCGAATGCCCAATGAACGGCAACTTTTGCAAAGCATCCATGTCTGGCAACTCATTCTCATCTGCAAATTGGTCGCTACACGATTCAGGGTTATGAATTGCATCTCTATTCATTCTCTTTATTTTAGAGTGGTAAAAGCTACTTACTAGTAATCGCCAATGACATCCATCACTTCATTCAATTCAGTATCTTCATCCTGTGCAGTTGAACGTTCCGCGGGCAATCTGTCATCCGTATTGAGAGTTTCTACGAGGGTATCCTCTTCCCCTCTTTGCACCATAGGGATTAGGTTCGGGAACTTTGAAAGCAAGATCTGATAATGTCCACACGCTAAATGAGGAGAAAAGAGAGAGCTCTCATTAAGATCAAATATCAACTCACAAAAAGTCCATCAAAATCAACTCACTTTGCTTAAGTCGCAGATAAAGCAGACTGGAAGCAGATCGAACATTCTCGCCTTGTCCACTTGTTCGCCAGATCCGAATCTGCTTATAAAGTACTCGTTCAAGGTAGTCGTAAAGCGCTCGTTCAGCATCAGTGAATGTGAGTTCCACGCGGTTCTGTCTCTGCGGAAGAATCGTGAGGGCCGTCTGCAGTGATTTTTTGGTTCGTCGCACCATATGCTGTTTGAGCACTGTGGAGATGTAATCGACGTTCTGCCTCTGCTTGAGAGGAATGTGTATTTTCAAAAAAGCAAAGATAGGGTGCAGTTCCGAGATGTCGTTCTGCAATGGAGTACCAGTAATACACCAGCGATACTTGGCTTGCAGTTCCAAGACCGCTTCTGTTACCAAAGTCTTCATTGATCGTACCTTGTGTGACTCATCTGTACGTGTGTGTGCGTGTGAGTGTGTAAGGCGGCGCAATTTCAGCCAGAATAAATGATCATGGATACTTACCAAGTACGACACGAAACCAGTCCATGTCTATTAAAGGAGCGGATACACCACTCAACTGACGATTACGAAATTCGGCACGTAATCTATCGTACGTGGTTATGACGACACGAAAAACAGGCTCTATGTAGACATCTTAGCATGTGCTATGCTTTTTTTCCCATAGACCCTTTCCTCAGTACTCACGTTCCAAGAGTGCAACCGTGTCTTCATTGTATATAAAGTATGGTAGACTGCCGTAGGTGGTCTTGGTACGGATTTCATCTGCCCATTGATCAGCGACCTGGTTTTTGAGCAAGAACTCTTTTTTTAGAGACTATTTCTTTTTTACATTGACAATATATTTAGCTTCCCCCTGCCAACAAACAACTTACACCTCGAGATGGTACCACAACAAGAGTACAAGCTCGCACATTCAGCTTGGATTGTTGTCGCATAATCAAAGAAATCATTTGCAAAGTCTAGACAATGCCCGCCCGTTACTTCTTCTTCCATCGCTATCATTCGTATGATTTACTGTGTGCAATTTCGTTTACCTTGCCGAGACCCATCTATGTAAATTATCGTTATTATCGTTTTTGTCGTTAATATCCTTTCTGCCAACCAAATATTTATATAACTTGCTCTCTTACATCGTCGGCCAAAATTCCACCGCGATGCGACCGTTCCATCGTAATCATACGTTGAATACCTTCCTCTTGATGAGGCTGCAGATGCACGTGAGGGCGCAAACTGGCATGAACTATATTTTTTCATTGTTTCATTGTTCATCAGAAAATTTTCCCAAAATATATACATGCTCATTTAAAAAAAAGGCATCTCTCTCTTTCTTCGTACCTGCATTCATACTGACATCCGGCAGTTCCTCAATGTTGGCAACCGTCGTGATCAAAACTTGATCCTTATCTATCACAAAAATAATGATATTTTTAGCAGGTGATCTCAAAAAAGAAGAAAAAAAAGTTTGACACACGTCAGGCATGGGGTATCTCTCACCTCTAAGCCAAAAAGCGTGTTCTACTGCATAATAGGAGCCTCCTATATCCAGGTAGAAATAATAAATTGTATCTTTTGCCCACTCGGTAGGGTGTTGCTCGCAAAGTCGTAGAAGAATGTGTTGCAGGTTTTCATCGCGGTGAACGTGAATCAAGTATTTTTGAGAGTTGTAAGCGCTCGATCGGACGATAAGTCGATAAGTATCAGTGAAGCCGTGGTCGCATTTAGCGCAATGAGACAGTCCAGCTGGATGGGCCGTCATGTAAAGCCGTTCTTGTGCGCGCGGGCGGAGGGCGAGGAGAGGGACGAAAATCAAAGGTACACACGAACCTGCGCGACAAAAGAGCGGAGATCAGAGACGCGGGCGGTCATGCATGACGCCAGCTCCGTGAATGGAAAATGGAAAGTCTCGAATCGATCAAATCATTCCATCACAGATGCACGCTATGCCGAAATATTTATTAAGGGAAAAACATATAGATACTACTATGTGATCCAGCAAAGAGATTTCTAAGGCATACTGTCGCCGTTTCAGGCACGAAACTACTGCGTCGTGTCTAATTCAAAATGCAGACTCTTTTATTGTAGATGTAAATGTATGTAGGGTGTCGCGGAAGAGTAAAGTGTTTTATATAGGAAAACGAAGTAGCAACTTGATTGGTGATTTTGTAAAAGGCTTTCTCAAGACGGAACAACCTAATAGCACATTTTATCCTCGTGATTTGCATCAGATAAAGTAGTAATGAAGGAAGTATTCCTGAAACGGTCAATTATCAAATGCTGGGTATTCGACATGGCATGAAGAGAGATAGTAGAGATATATAGACCAGTATACAGCTAAAATTATATGTATATATATGTTTTTACTTTTCGACAACCACTAAGCCAGCTTTATCTTGCATTAATCTTATTACAGCTTCATCTTCATTTTGGACTACACAGTTGTGGGATGTATGTTTAGCTAAATGTCGTTTTACAAAAGGACAACTTGGAATGACGAGCAAGTTGCACGCCTCGGCCCATCGAAATGCTTGAGTTGCCAACATGTCACCGATTCCCAGTCCTCGGTATGCTGTCGGGACCTCCTGCAGAGAAACTAAGATGAGTTTCCTTTTTGTGATTATCAACAGAATCGTGTTAATTTTCTTGTTGACTTTACCGTGTGATAGAATTCAACTAGACCTTGAAATCGAGTTGGTAAGTAACACAGAGCGGCTTTTTAGGTTATCACAGGGTATACTGTT
This sequence comes from Rhizomucor miehei CAU432, assembly GCA_000611695.1. NCBI lineage: Eukaryota > Fungi > Mucoromycota > Mucoromycetes > Mucorales > Lichtheimiaceae > Rhizomucor > Rhizomucor miehei. Next base: position 7,704 of record KK100172.1, on the reverse strand, counting down.
TAGCTCCAATGTGGTTGTTTTCATAAACTTGATGGTTATTTTTACCTATGGTTCCTCTGGAATCCAAAGTAACTCTAAACATGCAGAAGTATGCATCGTGTACAACATCTGTTGCGTCCCATAATCGTCGTCGTTTTGCTTTCTGAATTGGTAGTGGATCGCCAATGCCGCGGCAGGAGGTGGATGTCGGTGTTGGCAAGGGCGATGGTAATATGGATGATGATGATGCGGATGATGATGATGATGATGATGGAAATGTGGATGTGTTGGATGGATCATTGAAAGAGATAGGTGGCGTGATTGGACCAATAGTGGCGGACGGACCAGAATAGAATCGAGGAATTGGAAGTGCTGCTTTGAATCGCTGACCAAACGTTGGTGGTTGTGGCGGTGGTTGTTGTTGTATAAAACGGGGCATAAACACAAAGTGTGTTCGGTTGTTTTGAAGTTTCTGGAGGCGGGTCGTCCAGTGATGGCGGTGTGCGCGTCATGAGGTGGTTGCAGAGATGTCGAGAAGAAGAAAAACAAAAGAAGCAAGGAGAAGAAGAGGAGGAAGAGAAGGGAAAAAAATGTAAGCAAAAGGGAAGAAGAGAAGGTGGAGCGAGAGGGCCTAGACAAAATGAAAGGGACCCTTTCTTCTCTCTCGCGAACGAAACGGTTTTTTGTTTCTTCGATTCCCTATTTTCCTTTTCCTTTTTTGCTTGGTTGCTATGCTAACTGCCTCTTTTCTCCCCTCAAGCTCAACGATATAGCCATGATACAGTCTAACCTTTGTCGTTTCTTTATCACACGTTGCTTCCGTTGTTTTTAACAATGTACGGCACCCGAGCCGTGACACAAAAAAAGAGAGCCAAAGTTAGCAAGCATTTGGTTTGTCCCTTGCGATGGAGAAGGGCTAGACCTGGACTTTTCGGTGTTTCGAAAAATGCCTTTGTACACATCCAATCAATGCGCGCATCCTACGGGTTTTTTCCTTTTTCCAGGAACCGTTTGCGGCCCCCAACTGGCTGTGTCGATTTCTTTATGAGGAGTGGGTTTGGGGGGGAGGGGGAGTTTCGCACGGGCCGCGAAGGCATACAGGTGTGGGGGTGGGAGGAGGAAAGGGTCATCTTATTTCTTTGAAGCCAGACCATTTTCGGGAGCAACATTCCCCCACTGCATACATTCGCCTAAAACATTTGTGGGAAAGGTTCAATGATATCTCTCTCTTTGCTGTTGCTGAAGAGGATGGTTATCTGTGGCGCGTTGTAAACTTTCTTTTTTAGAGCTTCTTGTCGCCCAACATTGTCTCTCACCCCCATCCAACCCACCCTCTCGTCCGCTTGACCAAACATCATCGGTTCAAACCGGTGTCCTTAGTTACCATTCGTTGTTTATCTCTCTATCAAACTTTAAAAGATCTGTTGATATGGAACAGGAAGGAACTTTTGAAGCCCATTTTGCTGTGAGATGTTTTTTAATTTCAGTGCATTTTTTTGCGGGCAGGGATAAGGAGGCTTCGCAGGGGAAAGAGAAAAAAACATCTTGTTCCAAAACGGCATGCTTCCCGACCAGACTTGAGTCGAGCCGTGGAATAGGTCCTAGTGACTCCTGCATACAATTTAAACTGCTGCTGCCGCTGTAATTTTTCCCTATTTGTCTCGTAGTCTATGAACCCTCTTTTTTGATCAAACCGTGTTTCAAATTAACTTTTGTGCTTCCTTTGATATTGACAACAACAAGGGACCGAACCAAATCTGTGTCTCATTTCCACAAAGACAAGAACGTAGTAGCATTGACACACACATACACTGTGAACGTTAAAGTATACCATGTATGTAACATCTTCACATCTCCACTTACTTGTTACAGCATCTTATAAAGTGCTATTTGGAAGGACCGTTAGCCGGGATTTTCGCTAGTAGCAGTAAACGTTTATATCGTGCCAAAAGAAAGAATGCATGCCATCGCGTATATTTTGACGCTAACTCTAATAAGCTTTTTGTTAAAAATAATACAACACAGGTTTAAATGTGTCATTCTATATAGGCGCAGTCTGTTTTGCTCTCGGCGAAGATCCTGAATTTACGATTTTAAACGACGATCAACACGAACCTGCAGCTTACGGGACATCCCTTCCGTTCATTTGCTAGCTAAGATATGTATTAAATTTTTTTCCCTGTTGCACATGTATGTTTTGGAGCCGGGAAGAGTCCCGCGACGTATATAAGGCGTTTCGTATAACAGAGAGCTTACTGCCGGATAACCGGTACCAGAAGGAATAGCGGATATCAAAAAAAAGTTTGGCGCGCGTGTGTGTGTGTGCGGGGATGTGCTTCGATTTGGCTACTTGTAGAATGGCAAGAAGCGAAAAAAAACAAGATAGTGTGAATTTCAGGTCAGCATCATTTAGAGTTTGGGCGATACGAGATGACATCACGAGTCGAGTTGAGAGTAAAGAGTAAGATAATGCATCTGATTTTTTCACCGCTTCACAACATTTTTTTTCCTCTTTTCCTTTTTCTTCTTCTACGACCATGGATACAGACGATCATGCCAAGCACGTAAGCCTGAGGAAAAGAGCGAGCACCAAAGTTCGACATTTGATACAGGTACGTAATCAAATGAAACAGGGATGATATTGCTATATGCTGATGTGTAATAAATAAAAAGCGAACCGTGCGCCGCCGCAAGCGTGATCGTACTTTATCCAATGCAAGCGCTCTTTCGACCGACGAGTCCAGCAGCGTGAGCATCGAAGAAGAGGAAGAGCATCAGCATCAGCACAAGCATTCTTCATCCCGTGGAAGACGAAGCCGACTCCTTAGTGCACCTACAGCGCCGTCAGCGGCAACAAAGAGACCGGGGATGGCTGTGCGTGGTCCAGACGCCGTCGTCTTTATGCCCCCTCCTACACCGACGGCGTCGAGATCGACACGCCCACACGAATCAAAAAAGAGCACAACAGATTCGTTGTCGGATAGCACACGGTCACACGATATTTCGCTCGAATTGTCACCACCCGCATCACCCGATACTTTAAGCGCCTCCCATCCTGGCACTGAACAAACAGCTGCATCCCTGCTGAATCTTGATGAATCAGTCGATGAACTCAAAATAGGCCAGCAGGATGATAATGCACAACCCATGTCTACATCAACCACGGCGACCACCATAGAACCTATAAAAGAGTCTGACCTGTCAACCAAGGAAGCAGTAAAAGAAGAAGAAGAAGATGATGATGATGTACCGGCCATTTCCGTTACAGCCACGATGACTCCTGAACCGGAACAGGTGATTAAGGATACTGCAAAGCTAGAGAAAGCCCAACCCAAACCCCAACAACAACAACAACAACAAGACTTGCAACTGGCAGAGCCAGTAGTGTCTGACGTCGAATCAAACGACCCGAAAACAACCACTATTGTCAAATCAACCACGACAACAACAAATACCGCTACCGCAACAAACTCCTTTTCACCTTTATCACCAGAAAATACCATCACTACCAATTTTTCTTCTTCTTCTTCTTCCGATCTGACAGTCCGTGTAGAGTACTTTGATCGAAAACGTCAGGGCAAAATTACTATGCTTGATACCTTTGCATGTACGTCACAAAAAAAAGAGACAATGTGGATAATGATGAAAGGTGTTTAATTAATTGACAATTGCAGCACTCCGCGGTCTTGGATACCACTGGATGGTTGCTCTACCTGCAACGCTTGTGATGCACCTTCGCTTATCACCTTTGACTACACCCTATCGCTTTCCTCTACTCTACAGATCGTTGAAGGATTGGTTCAGCCTGCCAATCTATACAAACAGAGTGGCACAAGCTCTTGCATACACTGCACCGCGGCCAAACAGGGATTGGCTGCAGCACTATGGCCGAAATGTCAATGGTGTGCGCGGACTCACGTTCGGTGACGGTTTCCGGGCATTGCGTGCGTTTGAAAAGCGAACTTTACGATGGTGGCAATTTGGTTTGTGGTAAGTCGTATAGCAAAATAAGTATCATCTTTTTGGCAAATGATTCTATCGTGCTTCGTTTCTTCTTTTTGCCGTCGTTGCTGCATATAGGATCGCAAACAGATTGCAATGGCTGCTTACTTATACCATGCTTCATGATCCCTCTACGCGCATGGTGACTGAGTCCTCTTTGAACGGTCTTTCGCAATTGACATTTACCTCTTAAAATCATTCTAATAAATCGTATCTATTATTATTGTTATGTTGTTTTTAGTATCAGATCTGAAACTAAAAATTGATGATGAAGGGGCTATCGACACGAACCGTGCAACATTTTCAAACTTTTTCTTTTTAGCATCCTAAGTAATTTCCCAGTGCTAAAAAGGTCAGCATTGTCAAGTGGGATTCACAGGGAGGTTTATAGAAAGTATAGGGGATGATGAGTTGTATGACTTGCAAATTGTTGTTCCAGAACGAAAAAAAATGAACCCATCCCGATTGTTGTCAGGTCATCTTAAGCAAGAGCGATATAAAAGAAAAACGAAAACCTGCACATTGCAAGACACGGTTGTGTGCGTTGCTGAGCAAATACACAGCAGTCGGAATCGGCTCCCGATATTCCGAGGTGTGGTTGCCAGACGCAAGGCGCCGAAAAAAGCACAAAGGGACCGAAAATATCAAAAGGTAATATGAAGAACCTGTCGTAATGTGAAGAATCAAGGCAGCGATGAAGCTTACTCTCTTATAATCTAATGATAAGCTAAAAGTAACAACTTTTTTACAAGAAATATATACGAAAAAGGCAGGATGAGAAAAGAGAGAGCATAAAAAAGAACAACAACGGAGGGCGGGCGTGCTCACTTTATTTTGACGACCACCAGCACACACTCAGGTATGCGACGGGTCACCCAAGAAAAAAACAATACTAAAAAACTTTTCCCTTCTCCCCCACCCCCAAAGTTTGCGTTCTTTTCTTCTTTCTCCACACATTTTTTTTCTTCTTTTTTTTTTACTACTTCTTGGCTTTAACAATGCGGAAATATTACGCCGCTTCCATGTACAGTGAAAAAAGTGCAAAAAGCGCCAAGAGTAGTCGGTCATTTCTGTCAATAGCGGCTTTTGATAAGCGAACCTTGTGGAAGAGCATAAAAAGCTGGATCCCTGCCCGACGCGCGCAGGATTCTGACTCGATCGGTTCATCCACTTCCTCCTGTTCCTCACGACTCATCAAACGATTCTTTGCTTCTTCTTTTTCACGAGACTCTTCTTCAGAACCATCATCACCCACCACATCCGACGTTCAACAGCCACAGCAGCAAAAAGCATCACAGGAAGACACTAAAGAGCCATCAGGACTTCCGCAGCCTCCACAACGGCAGCAACAAGGCATTTTACTAAACAGAGAAGACTCCGATGAAGTCATCAGACGACGAGAACGCAGACGGTACCTGATGATGCAACGGCGGCAACAGATGATGGAGGATGGGGAGAAGATTCGAGTAACTTTTCTAGAACCAAGTCCTGTCCCTCGTTTTCGCAACGAACCTCCAGCTCCACCACCATCGCCACCGTACCTTCAAATCCTGCAAGGGAACAGCGGTCATAGCGTGATAACGGATAACGACAACAACGATGATCCTACTATTTTCACTACTGCAATGCCCTCAAGAGCACCCTTCATTCCGCATCACAAGACACCCAAACTTTCATTCTGCTCGCCTCTGAAACGCGGACAAACACTGACTTTTTCGCTCTACAATGCCGTACCTGACGATTATGTCATTGTTTACAAATTCCTCACTAGCAACGCCACCTTGACCAGTGCTCGACGGAGGCATTCGACATCCTCTTCAACTGCATCCCTTGACCAAAAATCTTGGCTTGCAGGATCCTCCACCAAAATTATTGGTGGCGGTTCATTGTCGTCGTTGATGGAACGGTATTTTGTTCGCCCAAGTGCAGGTCGCATGGTCGATGCAGATCGTGCAGATATCATGCTATTCTTGAACCAGGTTCCTGAATTGTCGCCAGGAGACGTGCTCAAGGACAATATCCTCGTGCGATGGGCAGTTGTGCAACGAAATACAAAGGTAGACGCCTGGGTGCAATCGTTGCAGGATTCAACCCGAAGAAAATGGTTGGAAATGTTAGTTGAGGAATGGCCCGATCAAGTTGTTGTACGCGAAACTAGGTTAAAAATTAGGTTTTTGTAGTAATAGTGTCATAGTTTGTATAATGCATATAGCACGCGTATATATCAAAAAGGCGGTAACAACCAAAAAAAGGTTATAACTAAAAGTTATACAAAGCACGGATTTTAATGATAAAAAAACTGGACGAGAAGAAAAAGAAAAATACATACTATGGTATCATAGAATGGAAACTCGGCTATTCTATTTTGCTAGGGATGGGAAATATGGTCTTTTTTTAAGTGGATACGGATTTTGGAGAATTGGTCGTGGTGGTGGCAGTTGTGGTTGTCGTCGTGCTTGGGGATCCATCCGAGGTTGATCCGGCCTTTTGTACAATTTCCACATAGTTGGCTGGGAACATACCCATGCGACCGTCCCGCAATCGTCCGCGCCACCACTGGCTTACCGCATTCGTTACAGGATCAGTCTTTGACAGGATAGCGACAATGTCTCCCTTTTTCAGCGTCAACTCCATAGGAGACTCGGCGTTAAAGTCGTACATGGCTCGTGCGAATTCAAGCTTTGCGGGGTCAATCTTTGCTGGCAGCATATTTGGATCGCCACCACCTGCTTGGGGTTGCATCTGTTGCTGTTGTGCAAGCTGCTTCTCTGTAATATATTGGATAAGTTTGTGCATCAAGTAAGGTAAACCGACGACCATAAACAAGAAAATGAGGATAGGTTTGCGGGACATCTTTGGTCCACTGTCGAAACGTTCGAATTCGCTCAAATTCATTTCGCTAGGTTCCACGCGGCCGGTAACCTTGTTGATTGTACGCTTGACGAGTCGATATAGAGCAAAAATGCTGAACACTTGACCGAGATAATTTTTAAGGTATCCAAGTTGTTCGGCCATCCCCATGATAGCCATGAAACTGGAGTGCGTTGCCATGAACGTCGAGTCGAGCATTTGTGCAAAGCCGCCAAAGGCTCCAACAATTTGTTCAATGACTTCGAATGCAGGTCGAGTGCCTGCTTCCACGCGTTGCATCAGGCCAGGCTCTTCTGGGCCGCCGCCAGGACCACCGCCGTACATGCGATTGTAAGGTGAAGAGTACATCGAGCCGTAACGATTGTAGCCGTATCCGCCGTACCCTCCGTAACCACCGTAGCCGCCATATGAGCCATAACCACCGTATCGATTATAAGAACTGTATCCACCGTATCCAGTACCGTAGCCGTAGCCTGAACCGTAACCACTTCCGTAACCGCCCATATAGCTCGAAGTACCATAGGCTATATTTGTAGAGTTAGGATTTCTTGTGAAATACATACTACTGAGTGGGGTGGTGGTAAACCTACTTCCTGGTCGATTTAAAGTGCTCACAGCTGATGTTGTTGATGTTCTAGCTGGCACAGGCGGTGCATCGCTGGAAGCCGAAGTCGTCAAATTTGCTGCAGTTGTAGGGGAAGTGACTGCATTGCCGGCGTCTGCTGCTGCTGCTGCTGCTGCTGCTGCCACTGATCCTCCAGAATTATTGACTTCCCAAGGTTTTGGAGGTGATGGCATTTTGTGTGTAATTGTGGCAAGTGGGAAGGTAGAATAGAAAAACAGACGAAAGGG
>KK100171.1:123702-141709 GCA_000611695.1 Rhizomucor miehei CAU432 | reverse complement strand
AAGAAAGGCTATCTGGAAATGCTGCCTTGGCTGACTCTTCCTGGTGACAAGATCCAAAACTGGACTAAGTGCTCTCCGATCCTCGCACCGATGAGGAAACCATAAAAGGACGATTGAAGGTAACCGAGAGTACCTTGCGGGAGTACGAACACGGTCAGGCGCTGCCGAGAAAGAGCGAGAAACCTCTTTCGTTCGACCAGGTCTTTGATCGGTTCCCTCAGTTATTCCAGCAGGTTTGTCTGCAGGCAACAGCAATGCAGGTGCTGTTGTATGCTAGGAGGCCGGTCCTACCACCAAGCCCATCTTTCTGTACACGCAAACTTGTCTCTTCGACATGCTTCATTGATGATCAAGCGGTTAGCAGAAAATACCTTCCAAAGAGAAGCATTAACTTCAAAGAATCAGAGACCTGCAGGAAGAGTTCTTCTTTAACTTTTCTTCCTGTCTCTCCCCTTCCCCTTTCCCTCTCTTAAAAAAAATATAAAACTTCTACCCTTTTCTTCCAACTTCCTTTTGCTTGTTTTTTCTCTCATTTTACTAATAACATTGTCATAGCCTGCCTGTGCTAATTCGCTTTCAAACATTGTTTTCACCTCCAGTTTGCAATGTGGAAGAATCAATCTTTTTGTATAGTGTAGTTTGTTGCCTGTAAAAGATTGACGTTTTATAGCTAGTCTAATGTGTTGTCATATCTACTTGCGGGATCGAGAAACATGCGATTAGGTGAGTGAGGATCTGCACAGTTCGTAGACTTGCTTTCAGCGAACTTCTTGCATAATCAAATACCCTTTTATACAATCCTTAAAGAATATTATGTTTTTCCATAAGTAGTCTAATTCTTTGCCGATATTGTAGCATGTATTGCGACGCCCTGTATACTTTTGTCCATGATGGACGCTCAATGTTTTCGATGCGCAAAATCTTGTATTTACCTGAATGACCATCAAAACAAGTTTATAGCGCAATATGGTCTTCTTTCAAGCATATTAATTTGTAATCATCTTTCACAACTTTATAGCAGAAGCAGAATACGAATGAACTAACATTATTAAAGTACACTTCAGTCGCAGCCTAAGAGTATCCCTTGGCTATTTTACATCTCCATATCGGTTTCTTTTTTCATCTTCCAGGCTACATAATCGTCAAATAGTACGGGCCCTTGTCAATCAAAACTATTAGTAAGTCAAGCATGTAACATCATTTTTAAAAACAGACAACGTACATGAAGATGTGTGGTCGTACGTGGAGAGGTCGGAAGGCAAGGAGCGGCAAAAGTCTAAAAGACTTGACCATTGATCTATGCAATAATTGTGTTTGAAGCAGCCTTCCATGGAACAGTACAGCTCATCTCATACCTTTGTTGATAACTTTTACAGGTTTCTCAGTCTACGAGTAGGAAAAAAATGAGCCTTATAGAAAGAATGACTTCAATCTATGCCAAAAGTTACCTGGAGGAATTCGATGAATGATGAAATGTTTGGGTATACGGACTCCTTTAGCATTACTTGCCACATAGCAATAGCCACCTATACCAGTGAGCATTTAGGTCGTCAAACTGATATGCAACAGCTTCTAAGAGAATTCCATACATCAACATCCATGCTCTTTTGTCCTGGCGACTTTGCATATCCAAATGCGAACAGATATAACTTCTTGAATGCTTGCTCGTTTTGTACTGATTGCTCTAGCTGTGGTAGGATTCTTTGTAGGGTTGCAGGCGAATCGACACTGCGGCAGAGAAACAAAATTGATTAGCAAAGTCTCGATAATTACCATATTCTTCCTGACATACTTCATTTCTTTCATTCCACGGACCCATTCATCTTTTGTAAAGTAGCCTAATATCACGTCTAAGTTTAGTATCCAAAGAAACCATCGATCCACTCGATCATTTCCTACCCATTTTACTAGCATTCATTTTCCAGGCTATAAGAACAGGATAGATCTGAAAGAATTTGAGTCGATAAAAGGCCGTATGAAATTGATCTGTTCCGAGACTCACGCTGTCTAGTGGCACCTTAATTTCCTCAAAGAACGCTTGGCAACCCTCGGGCGAAATGACTTGCGAGTCGTCAGGATCGCAATGGCGATTGAACCACTCGATTACCGGATCAACCTGAGTCGCAAGTGTTACACAAAGTGCTTTACACTGTCATTCAAGGCTGCCATCCACTGACCTGCGGGATTTGTGTCTTTGTAGGCGTGTTTGTACTGTTATGAGTTAGCAGCGACATAGTGATGGATCTGTGTGCAACGGATCTGTACCTTGGCTTGGATGTCTGAACAGTCGCATTCGCCTTTTTCTCGACTCGAGGCCGTTTCGTTGGGCCATTTCTTGTTTGACTCTTTCTCTTTGGTGGCATGCTGACTGCCCGACTTTGTTTCTTCTCAACAGGTCCAACGAGATCAAGAGTCGATCGCAGGATCGTCGTTTTTCTCGGCAGTCGTCGTTTTCAAACTTTTGTCGGAACGTCAACCGAATTTGGCATGGCTGCGATTCATGAAGAAACCATGCTTTGGGCAAACGCCGTCGATGATTCTTTTAAGGGGTCATTTTCTTGAATTCATGTATAGCAACAAATTGTAAATCAATAATATTCATGTTTATCCGCCAGCCAGGCCTGTACAAAAGGTTGAAAGCAAGGAAGCGCGTAGAATGCGTTACAATACAAATGGATGTTTCTGCTTGGCAGTCAAGATCTACGGGAAGCCGCACATAATTATCATCGAAAATCCCTTGATGTGGTGATATATCAGTGCTGCTCTTTGCTTGCCTTGTCAGCAATAAAATCCATTTCATACGAACATAAAGGGTTTTTCGTCTTTGTTCGGTAGAAACATATCGCAATAAGTTGAGCTCGATCAATTGAGGCTGTATCTGCTTTTAATAAGAGTATCAATGTAGTGGACATTGGCTTTTTCGGTGATTATGTATCATTTAACAGACGCTTGCTATCGTTGCAATGCAATGTGTGTCTTCTGCGAAATAATGGAGCCTGAAGGAGTCAGAAGCATTTTTTAAACAGGGACCCTGAAGCTCATTGTCTATCGAGTTGTCAAGAGAAATAGTAATAACATCTCCTGGCGTGCCTTCACTGATAGCAATCAGTACACATATTGAATTGTCAACTGTAAGAATGAATTGGATGAAATGTATGATTGACCTGGATTCACTGATCCCTGCGCAGCAGCAAGCAAGCTCACATGGTCTTTTTCAAAAACCGTTCTTTTTTTTCATCATCCCCTTTTTCCTTCTTTCTTTTCTTTCCTCCTTTCATTGCTCTCCGTTTCTTCCAAAAAGTAAACATATCGATACACATACAATGATACATCCGGCCATTGCAGCTGCTATTCTGGTCGGCGGTGTCTTTATTGCCTGGGGTGGATACGAGATAATCTCCAGAATCCTTGAAGAGAGAGAAGAACGCCGGCAATATGAAGAATACATCCGACGGAATAATGAAAAGTGGCGAGACGAGCATGACAGCGACGATGAATACGAAGCTCCCAGAGCATGGTATACAGGACGACAACAAGACACGGAACTGAGGTACCGAGGAAGTGTTTCCCCACACAGCAGCCACAGCAGTACTACTGCAGCGACGGTTCCCAGCAACCACCATGGAGTATGCTTAAATGAATTTCATCAGTCAGATGATAAAAAGATCTAACACATTCTTTTCTCGTTGTCTAGTCTTGGCAACATGCCTCCGAGTATGAATTGTCTGAAATGGAAAGAAGTATCTGGGAAAGAAGACAGCGTCTGCAAATGGAGCAGGCTCTTTTAGACCAGGCTGAGGAGGATCTTGAACGACGTCGTCGAAACCTTTCCACGAGAGGCAACAGCGTCATTGGCGTAACACCCGACTACGAACCTAGCTCACAGATTGACCACAAAACCGACAAGGAAGAGGAGAAGGAGGAGGACCAGCAGACACCAGCTGGCTCTCAGGTTGTACAAGATATTGGTCCACGTCTGGATACCATCCAAGATCCCTGGGCTTTGCATGCCAACGATACCAGCGACGATGACGATGATCTTTCAGCAGCTTTCCAAAATTCCATGCAGTTCCCAAAGGTTGTGGCGCACACCTCTGACTCGGAGGAAAGCTGGGCTAACGTAGCGACGTCACCCGCAACTCGTCCGAGAGGAGAAAGCGACATTTCCGATTTGACCTTTGAATCCCGCTCACCTTTGCATGAAGATGATAGTCAATCCTATGATATGCTCAGTACTTCATCCGACGAGGAGAGTACTCGTCGTCTTGTGGCTCACTAAGCAACTACACAAAATGTTACTTTCATACCATCGAAATTTCATGTTTTGCACGGATAGTTGCCTCTTTCCTCCAGTGTAGTCACTTTGTTGTTATGCTACTAATCAAAGGGCACCGAAAAAATCAACATTTCATATTTCCTTCTTTCTAAACCGCTTAGATAACCTTGACAGTCCGGCATCCTCTAAAGAATCAGAGCTCTGTCCTGTATTTGATAGTCTTCCATAAAATGAACAACAAACATTTCAGCGATTTGTCTGCGTGTTTGTTATTGCGTAAATTTAAGTATACAGTGCATTCCTCTGCATATCAAAGTTAGAAACTTGATATGAGCAGCAAAAATGGAATAAATTGAGCCGTACAATGTTGAAATTCCGTATAAATCTTTTGCCATGATGGAGTCTAAATCTGCTGCAGCGGTCAAGTCGTCTAATATCAGAACAATAGTCATTGCCGTCGTCTCTATCTTTCTATCATGAGAGATACAATGGGATTCGAAAGAAACAAAATCGATGAGTAATCGAATTGGGGTGTTTGGGCAAGATCGGATGATATAATGGGGGGAGGTAGAAGGATGACCATGTGGTTACTCAAGAGCTGGCACAACCGAAGGTGGGGGGAGGAGTTTGGGATTTCATCCCTCCCAGGCAAACTCCTTGACAATCTTTGCCTTTTCCACAATATATTTGTTTTCCTTGTACTTTTTAAGTATCTTCAGCTGCCTCAATGTATTTCCATCCAATCTTGATCGCGCAGATAGTGCATGAAATATCTGCAACAATGTGGATCCCCGTCAGGAGCATGCGCTCCTCTCTTACCCCCAAACTGACATTTACTGTAGATGCGATTGTCCGAAAAATAGATCTGATGCGGGTATCCTTTTCCCATGTCAAGCAATAACATATGTGAGGGTTGCCAGGAGATAAGATCTTTTTATCCTTCGGTATTGCATTCCGTACAGGTTTCAATGCCGACATGTGCTCTCGGCAAAACTGACGTGCTTTCTGTGCTATCAACACCGGCATCCATTCCTTTAATCATTCATTCACATTGTACTATTACAATAGGGATAGATAACTGTTTACAACGAAATGAGGGTATTGACAAATTTCTCAATCTTGTCGGCGTCCTGTCTAGCCATTTCTATAATCATGAGGAGTTTCTTAATGCCGATAGTGAGCTTGTTCTCCATTCCCGCTTGACTTAGGAGGGACAAGGTTCTCTTGCGCTCAGCATCAGTGAAAAGACCCAGTTGCTGCAAGCAAGAATGTCAGATGCCATCGTGATAGCAAAGTGTGGAAGAGTTCATCTCATACCTGCAACACAATATCAACGCCTTCAAGGGAGGTGATGGTAGGAACGTAAATTTCAGAATTAAATGCGTCCGTCATATCCATTTGCTGAAGAACCTTTCTCTCCGTTGTAGTGCCGATAACGAGCAATCGGCGATCCTAGTATGCCATGTCACAATCTTGTATCAATTTTGGTTACAGATAGGTAAATACCTTTGGTGGCTTCCGCTTTGTCAAAACGAGCAAAGCTTGCAAAACGGTATTTGAGAAACGAGGACCAATAGGGACCCAATCTGTAAAGTATTATTATCCCGCTTGAACATATCATATCCGCAACAATACTTACCAATTAAACGCTCAATGTTATCAATAACAATGACGCTCAAAGGTGATTTGTATGAATCGTTAAAGACCTATGATACGCCACAAAAATAAGGATCAGATATGATGCCATCGAAACAATGGAGCTTGCAAATTTACCTTGTTGATCTCTGCAACCTTGGCCGACTCGGTCATGCCAACCATTGTATCTGGACTAATAAGCTTGATAAAAGGAAATTCGCTTTCCATGGCAATGGTCGCGGCCAGTGCAGTCTTGCCGCTACCAGCAGGACCATGCAGCAGAATACTAACAAGTGGTGTACGGGAAGATTGACGGACTTGATCTACATACAACTTTCCATCGGCCAAAATTTGCTGTTTCAAAAGGAGATTGCTGTTAGAGTAACAAAGATTGAAATACCTACAGAATCGACTTACCTCGATGTTGGGGGCGAATGGAATGATATGGTTCTGTACGCATTGCTGCAACTCTGTTTCGGAAACACCAAAGGCTGGAGGTACTTCTTGGAGGGCAGCCAAAAAGTCATCCATGTTGACCTTCATGTTCTCCACGTCTGCAGCAACGCCAGCCACCGTTCCGACCTAACTCACATTGTCAATACTGGGCAAAGAACATTTTAATTCTTGATATACCTTTATATGACGAGTAAATGCATAAGATGATGCTGCTTTCACCACACCAGAAATTTCAGCACCACTGTAGTTCTTTGTCAGATCCGCCAACTCCTCGAGAGAAACATCCGAATCCAAAATGTTGTTTTCGCGCATCTGAATTCCAACGTTAGATAATGCGTGTGTGATAACGACTGTAATATCTTCCTGTGTTTTTACCTTGATGTATGGATTTTGAGAATCTGGAAGCGACCTTTCTCGTCAGGCAAACCAATTTCCATATGCACTTCCAAACGACCTATTGAAGAATAGGAATTGATAACGTTGTCCATGAATCTGTGTATAGCTACGGCTTACCTGGACGCAACAAAGCCTCATCGATCATGTCCTTACGGTTGGTCATACCAATGATCAAAATATTGTTGAGTTGATCTACGCCATCCATCTATGTACAAATGATCAACAGTCAACGTCTTGCTTTGCAGTCTTGTCTGTCCTTCACGTACCTTTGCTAGCAGCTGGTTGACCACAGAGTCGCCTACACCAGTGCTATCGCCACGACTGCCACGTTGCTTGCAGATAGCATCCAACTCATCAAAGATAATAATGTGAAGACTTGATTCTTCGCCCTTGGCCTTGTACTCGGCTTCTGCATCTGCAAACAGCTTACGAACGTTCTCTTCACTTTGACCAACGAATTTGCTCAAAATTTCAGGACCGCTCACAACCTTGGGCTCTCGTGCGTTCAGCATTTTGCCGATTTGCCGGGCTATCAATGTCTTGCCGGTACCAGGTGGACCATAGAGCAATAGACCTTTGACGTGCTGGACGCCCAATTTCTCCACTATAGATGGTGGGAAGATACGCGAAGCAAACGCTCTTCGGAAGATCGCGCTGAACTCTGCATCTAGACCACCAATACCCAAGTCTTCAAACTTAAAGTCGGCACGGATCAGAGCTTTGGCTTGAGTTCTGTCAAATGTGAGCGTTAATTTCGTACTTGAAGCTAAACTCTGTAAGGGAATCCCTACGCTCTCTTGGCGCCTTTGAGTCGAATGGTTGATTCACTCGATTTTGAAAATTCGATAGCGGTTTGATGCATCAGAACACCACGCTGAGCTCTTGATGATCCATGCTCATTTCGTGCATCGATATCTCCTTTTGAACCTCTTCGCAGAGTCTCTAGTTCGACAACTTCCAGATCTAAGATTTTGCATGCTAGGTTCACTCCTTGGAACTCAAAAGCTAGCATCTGTCCGACGGTGAATATCTGGTTATGGAATGTCTGAACAAGCATATTAGTCTCTCAAATTCTATCCAAGTATTCTTGATCTTTCTTACCAAAGAGAAAGCCTTTGCCATCGTTTCTGTATCGAAATCGTCCGTGATCTGAGTAGTCTTTCTCAGGAATCCGATTTCAACCTTCAACAGAGAAAGATAGATGTCTACGCCCTCGGAAAAGGGATCATACGGCTCCACAGTAACTTCTTGGTTGAGCGAAAATTGTGCCCAGCGTCGTTGCATATTGTTCGTGCCAAGAAGACCCTTTTGCATAGTGTTGTCGGCTCTGAATAATCACGATATACAGAGTCAATAGTCGATTTTCTAGTCGTAAAGTTACTCGTCAAATGTTACCTTACGGTAAACACAAACTCGCCGTTTACGAGTATATAGTGTTCCCGAGGATCAAGCTGACCTGGCGCGATGGTAACCAGGTTCGACAAGGCGTGGGCATCCGAGGGACTCATCGTCACATTCAAAGTCAAACCGTTGCGGCGTCCCCGGAAGCCGCCTCCGTCTTGGTAAGGCGAGTGGGAGTGTCCATGAGGCATGTAGCGATCATCCATACTTCTTTCAGATTAAAGGTGTGCAACGTGTCTCAGGGCCAACGAGCACAGCGCTTATTGGTGGCGAAGGCGGAATTCTGCAGGATGCATTGTCTGTGCCTCCGCCGATTCAAATCAAACTTTCTTTTCCTCTCCTTGATGATATCATGTCAACTTCATTTTCAGAAACGTCTGCATTTCCTGGTCGCAGTAACAGCCGTACCTTCCTGAGAAGAAGCTCAAATATATCCACGATGGTGCCAGAGGAGCAGCAAACTGTGGAACAGGAGACAGGGCACGATGCTGAGAACTTGACCAACACACGGGCAGAGTCCAGCTCGCTTACTGAAGTAAAGATACATTTCTTTGAATACTTATACCTTTCAATGACTATCACTGTAGGATGAAACTTTGAGCTATTCGGGTGGACCTATAATGGCTGTAAACTGGCTCAAAGGAAAACTCGGATGTGCCTATTACGATGACGAATTCAAGGAGCTCTACGTTATGGATGACACTTTCGAAACACCGCCTTTTAACGTTGCTACTTCACGCAAGTCATCTCTATTTATGCCTACAGAGGATGACCATTTTTTTTATCAATGTTATTAGTATTGGAACAGGTCAGACCAAGCATCGTTTTACTATCTGCTGATGTCGACGATCTGCGCTGTGAGATAGAGAAGTTCTACAAAGGTAGACACTTAATCTCTATACTGCTATGTATCGATGCTTCATGAACAGTTATTGGACGTGTCTTTTACCTAGATGAACGTCTTGAGCCAGCCCGTATAGAGACAATGCCAAGGAAGGCTTTCGCGTACGAAGCAGGAAAAGCAAATCTAACGACGTGGCATATACAGAACAGCAGCTCTATTTTACGCCAGAGCTTCACTGCTAGCTCCTACACAGACACGACTTCCAATATGCAACTTGACAATCTTCCTTCGAGAATGTACTGCGAGGATCCGTTAGATGGAAGAAGGCGACAAGCTTATCTCGAACTTTCATGCATGGTATTGTTTGACAATCTGATTTCGGTTAGTCTACACTCTGACAGGAATATGCTTTCTCAAGTGAAACTCAAATGTTCCTTTAGATTGGCTGCACAGGAGCGCTCCTGAAGTTCCTTGACGAGTTGAAAATGATTTGCGAAAACTGTCAGCGAGAGGAAAATAGCTTTTGTCCTTTGTATCTGCGTAAACTCGTTAGGTAAACGTTATCCTTTTGTCAGCACGAATTATAAACCGCTAAATTCAGTTCTTACATAGTGATCAATACATGCAAGTCTCTTCTGATACGCAAAGGTATACAGGACCGGAATGAATGCATCGTTGGTTGAAATGGTGGCTGATACAGATCATGGAACAGAGCGCTTCAAATATTTGAAAGGGACTTGCATCCAAACGTGCATCAAAAACGTACAAAGGAAAGTCTATCACTGTTCGGTATGTATAAGAAACCCATTATCACAGAATGATGCTGTTTGAGAATTACTTATAGGATGGAAAATATAGGAGTGCTTGATCACACGATTAGTCCATTGGGTAGGCACCTACTGAAACTGTGGCTACAACGCCCAACCTTGGATATGGAAACCTTACATGGACGGCATCGAGCGGTGGAAATATTTATAAGACCCGAGTCTACGAGTACTGTCAAAGAAATCAAGAGCAGCTTGTCACATGTAAAGAACATTGCCAGAATACTATCTCGAATAAGAGAAAATCAGGCAAACCCAACCGAGTGGCAGCAATTGCTTCAGGTAAATCAGCGATCTATGGCATGCTCAATTCCACGTTATACAGGGCTTTCACTGCTATTCGTTAATTTCCTAGTTTGCTTTTTATTGTCTGCGCATCCGTGCTGCGGTTTTTCAGCAGCTGTCTCAACAAGACATAAGGGCCGTCCCTATCCTGCAAAGAGTAAGACCTACTGTCTTTCTTCCAGTTCCATTTGATCAAATTAACTTACATTCTTTGTTAACACCAAGGTACTTGAAGTGTTCGACGTGGATTGCCTCAAGGCTGTGGTCTCATACATTGACAGTATGGTAAGTAGCAAATTCCATCCTACATTTTCCAATGCTCAATATTAAATTTCTTAATCCAGATTGATTTCGAGAAAAGCTCTACAGAAAAGCGGATAGTTGTCAAAGACCGCGTCGATGAGGTAAGACAGGCATTGGTGAGACTTATGCTCCCTTCTACCATTCACTAATTTCACGTCTTCCAAAATAGGAGCTAGATAACATGAAAAGCACTTATGCAAATCTGGATACCTTCCTCGCAAGTATACATTGACGTGGCAGCTCAATCTCTATCATCAATAACACTCATAAACATTGATTAGCTCCAAGTCGCTCAAGATATTTGCGTCAACTTGGCACCTCAAACGGCCTCCGTATGCAACGTAGTGTACTTTCCACAGCTGGGCTATTTGGTTACAGTTCCCCGTGTGGCAGAATATGCAAACGGCATTGCACAAATACCGGGATTTGAGTTACAGGTATCCGATGAATCTCACTTTGTATGTTGCTCAAGATACTGACTGTCTACAGTTCAAGACTGCTGAGAACCTTTACTACAAAAACGACCACACCAAAGGTAAGTATCAACAAGTTGTACATGATAATGGATAAATCATTAGGAGAAGTTGCTCACAACTTTATAAATCTTATTCCCCAGAGCTCGACGAGTCCCTTGGAGACATACACGAACTCATCATAGGTTCGAAGACGCCAGAGCCCCCAAGTATCGAGATCAAGTATCTAACAGTGCTTAATACAGATAGAGAGATAGAGCTATTGCAAGAACTATCTGATCAGCTCATTGAATACCATTCGGCTTTGCTTGCGATGGCTGACATTTGTGCCGAACTAGACTGGTAATCACTATTAAGCAATCGACAATTTCATACCATCGGGATTGCACTAAGTATGTCATTATGTATATGTAGTCTTATATCATTTTCTACTGCGGCCAAATCGTACAACTATGTCAGGCCCAGGATGACAACGGAGAATAAGATACTGATTGAACAGGGAAGGTATGGATGATGCTTCTGGTGATTGAAAATTACGTTAAGTTTGTATCTGACAATAATACAATCTAGACATCCATTGCAGGAGCTGAACATTGATGTCTTCATACCAAACGATGCGCAGATATTTGGAGGGCGCGGTATATCTATGGAACCTGAGGCTTCAACAACCAACTCGACAGAGTCGGATCACAGTGAGGATCCTGTTACAAGGGAGGCTAGCGAAAGCAGACAAAGTCTGAGTCAACATAGCCGCTCCGTAACAAGCTCCACGTTCCAAAACGAGTACAGTGTATGGTTGCTTTCGGGTGCAAACTTTTCTGGAAAAAGCGTTTACATACGGCAGGTATGTAGAAATATTACTGGTCTTTGAATTGTAAATGATGGATTGCTCACAGGGTTATATAAAATAGGTGGCGATTATCACATACATGGCACATGTGGGCAGGTATAAAGACTATTGCGTGTACTTTACAATGGTATCTATCAATTCTGATACAATGGGATCTTTCAGCTTCGTTCCTGCAGACAAGGCTACTATTGGTCTGACAGACAAGATATTTACCTGCATCCAAACGATTGAAAGCGTCTCCAAGGTAATTAGCTGATTTCGTTCGAGACAAAATGTATGTTCTAATCATATTACAGCTCCAAAGTGCCTTTGCTCTCGAGCTCCAGCAGCTATCTCAGGCTATAAACTATGCTACTGAAAGGAGCCTTGTCGTTATCGATGAGTTTGGAAAAGTGAGTATCACACGAAATTTGACTTCACTGGAAGCGAAGAGGGCTGACATCGACGTACCTGTAACGATCTAGGGTACAAGTACTAATGATGGAGCAGCCTTGCTATGCGTATCATTGGGTTATTTCTTGTCTAAAGGCGTGCATTGCCCAAAAGTGCTCGCAATAACCCATTTCCATGGTAACGTCAATAAATATTAGTCTGCTCGTAGCAGTGTTAATCTAACTGCAGAATTCGTTTTCCAGAGCTTATCTCTCGAGGAATCATATCACCGGAAGAGCACAAGATTGGCCTCTTGACAATGGAAATTATCAGCCGCTTAAAGGCCCAGATTGGCACTGGTAGCTCTTCAGCAACTGGTGACCGTACAAGCAGCGACAGGATGGTTGAAGAAGTCGTGTTCCTCTACAAAGTAGTACCATGCATCGGTTCCACCAATTCCTTTGGAGCATGGTGTGCAAGTGTTGCTGGATTGCCGAATGACATAGTAGAAAGAGGTAACGTAATTAGGGCGCAATATATGCTGATATAAGTATTTAAAATCGTCGTACAAGCCATGCAACTTTCCAGTTTCATTGACAAGGGCGAGCACATATCACCTATGGCAACTGACGAGAATGAATACAGAGATTTGGAACGACTGTATCAAGAGTTCATCAATCTTCCATTAGACACGGAGAATCCTAAATTTCTAGGTAGTTGCAGAAGTATCATCGACGCAGTGCTATCTCTTCTACAATAGTTCGAACAAAATATGGTTAAATGACGATGGCCAATGACGTATCGGAGTTCTTGATAGAAGGTGCTTTCTGCATCTTGGCCTTCCTCGGCTGTAAAGCACAACAGTTTCCTTCACAATGAATCTTTTCTTCGGCAAAGCAAAGTCAAAGACGACCGCAAAGGATGCAATTTACAAGCTTAGAGAGACGCTTGATATGCTCGAAAAGCGTCAGACTTACTTGGAAACGAAGGCAAACAATGAATACAAGATTGCAAAGGCTAATGCCACCAAGAACAGAAGAGGTGACTAGACTACCATACGAATTCCAACAGAATTTGTACTTAACTAGCTTAACAAGTGGCTCTACTGGCATTGAAACGGAAAAAGGCATATGAGAACAATATCGAAAAGATCAACGGGGCGCGAATGACGATCGAGACGCAAATGATGGCTATCGAGAATGCCAACGTCAACCTTGAGACCATGGGTGCCATGCGGGCTGGTGCCGAAGCTATGAAGAATATCCATGGATCCATGTACGCTTCAGTGCACAGCAGGAAGCATGACGGAGTAGCTTATTGATCGTTATCTGCTTAATAGGGATGTCAACAAGGTAGATGCAACCATGGACGAGATCCGCGATCAAATGGATATCGCAAACGAGATCTCAGAAGCTATCTCAAGACCTGGACTGGGTGAAGACTTGGATGAGGTAGGATGCTAGCAGAGCTTATCAGTTTTGAAGGAGACGTTGAGCTGAATGGTTTGTTTGATAGGATGAATTGCTGAACGAGTTGGAAGAACTTGAGCAAGAAGAGCTCGATGCCAAGATGTTGAATACACCGGCACCTGCTGTCTACACTCCAGATGTGCCTGCACACGAGCCAGGTATGTTGATTGATATCTTTGAAGTTATTGATCTCGGCGATTGCTGACGACTTGTCACCAGGTCCAAAGAGAAGAGTATCGGAGGACGACGAAGAGGCAGAGCTCAAGGCATTACAAGCAAGCATGGCTATGTAAATTTCTCTCTCTATCTCTCTCTCTTACTTTCTTTTTTTTACTGCGAAACAATTTACCCCTCCTTTAATCCGTTTGAGACGAGGATGTGTGCATTATATCTTTGTTTCAACCATCCTGTAGTATTCTTTTCCCTCTCCATTTTGTCACAATCCCTGATCAGCAACGTCCTACCTTCCTTTCTGTTGTCTATACACTTTACAGGCGCTGTCCCTGGAATCACGAGTAAAAGACACTCGGAGTTTGCCCTTCGTTCTCATGTCTCACAAAGAGAAATTGTCAACGCTTTGACCTTTGCTGTGGGTTTTAGGTATGCTGCATACTTTGAAGCTGCAGAGTGGAGAAGCGACAGCTGAGCTTACCTACGATGGGCTCGGTCTGCGTATTGAAGGGAATGTCAAAGTGGTTCAGCGCGGTAAGTCGCGATGTCGTCTGTCGTTGCTAGGTGCCGAGCATTCACTGTAGCAACCAACAGCTAGCAAGCGCAGCGTTGCCGATTTGACTGTGGTGCCGATCGCCAAAGTGCACATACTCACACTGTATTTCGACGCAAATTCCCACTTGCTCCGGATACACGCACTCGTACCTCGCCAAGCTGCTTTACCGGACTCGCCTTTAGACCTTGTCAGTTTCCTATGTACTGTCAGCGACGATAAAAGCCAGGAGGCGCAAGCATTTGCTGCTTCTGTTCTTGAGCTTGTATATGAAGGTAAGCAACAAAAAAATAAGAGTAGTGTTTTGTTATACAAATCTAGCACATAGCAACAGAACTAATGATAGATTTCTTTAGGCATTCAAAAGGAAAAGCGGCTAAAAGTGCTCATCAACCCATTCGGCGGTCAAGGACGTGCTGCCAAGATTTTCAACGAAAAGGTCATGCCTGTCTTTGACTGTGCAAAGTGCAAGGTGGATGTGCAATGTAAATACTTGTTTTCGTTGCGATATCAATATACAGAACTCTAATGCTGGGGCTGCATACAGATACGGAGCGTCAGGGCCACGCCGTAGATATTGCTCGCGAACTGGATATTGATGCATACGATGCGATTGTTACAGTTAGCGGCGACGGCGTAATCCACGAAGTACTTAATGGATTCTCACAGCGTCCAGATGCTCGCCTGGCACTCAAAAAGGTGCCACTCGGTGTTATTCCTGGTGGTACAGGCAATGCCCTGAGTATTTGCTTACTAGGTGAAGTCTTGGGATTCGATCCTGTGCACACCGCACTGCAAGTCATTAAAGGTAATACCTGGAATCTCTATTACAATCTATTTAAATTGTATTGCTCATTCGCTTTGGATTTGTAGGCAAACCAATGGCTTTTGATACCTGTTCCGTGACTTTTGACGATCATCGCTACATGTCTTTTCTCTCGCATAACTATGGCATTACATCGTACGCTGACTTGGCGACCGAAAATATGCGGTATGTCTCTGTGAAGTATAGAATGCCCAAGATAATAGCTGACGATTTTGCTATTGAGACTAGATGGATGGGCGATGCTCGTACAATTCTCGGTTTGTTACAGCAAATATTGACGCGCCAGACGTATTCCATGGAAGCAGCACTCTTGATCGAAGAATCATCCAAAGACAAAATCCTCGACAGTTTCGAAGCAGCACGAGCGCCGTCAACGTCCTCGGAACCCAACGTTGAGCCTGGCGAAGGTCTTATCAAAGATACCATCCCGGACATTTCAGAAGCGGTTCCTGACAACTGGACAAAGATCAATTCTGATATTTCCTTCTTCTTGACAAGCAAGGCACCTTGGTTGGCCCGGGGAATGCTTAGCCATCCATGTGCTCTACCCAACGACGGCTTGCTGGACTTGTTACTTGTGCGCGGCAACAACAGCCTATTGAAGGAACTGGATATCTTTGGCAAAGTCGAAAAAGGGCATCATGTCTATTCAGATGCTGTCGAGTACTACAAGGTCAAGGCATTCCGGCTAACACCAATCGAAAAGAAGGGTAAAAAGGCATACGTGGCAATCGATGGCGAGCATGCGCCTGTAAAAACGTTCCAGGTTCAAGTCCATCCTGGTCTCGGTACTGTCCTTAGCTTGCACGGTAACTTCGCCAACCAGCGTACATACCGACCTTCTTTCCGCCGCAAAAAGTCATCATCGTCATCAGGTGCAAGCAAACTGCGCGACAAACTGGCATACATCATTTCTCTTATCAAAAACTTTTTTGGAGATGCATGGCGCAAGCTGTTTAGGAGACAGGGCTTCTCTTGAAACACTGCCACGAATAAATACGTATCAATAATACCAAACTTTGCGACATGATTGCATGCATCATTTTCCCTTATCAAAACCCTTTTTGAAGATGCGTGGCAGACAAACTACTGTAAAATACGTGCACACATGGGAATGTGGTTCCGGAAACGAAGTGCTTATTCGACAAATTGAATCTTCTACATTGTAAACTAGAGTTGAAGACAGACGTTCAAAAAACAAAGTGCAAAGTGCAGACTTTATATGTAGGAGCATATTTAAAATAAGAAAGAAAACGAGCAAAAAACTTTTTTCTATATCTTTATCTCCTTTAAAAGAGAGTAGTAACTTTGATCTCTTTAAAATTTATTTTCCTCTTTGCAAGGTATTCCTTGATGGCCGCTTTGCTTATGAAGAGTGACGGAGAGTAGAGCGGGTAGTCCACGGAATATAGGCTTGGTGGTCGGGGCCCGCCTCCAGCATAAAGCAGCACCTGTATTAAGGTTTCCCTGCAGACAACCTGTTGGAATGTCTGAGAGAACCTCTGAGAGACCTGGTCGAATGAGAGAAACCGCTCACTCTCACGCAGCAGTGCACGCACGTGCTCATATTTTTTGAGCGTCGACTCGATTGCCTTGAGTCGACGTTAGCTGTTTCCTTCTTGGCCCCAGATTCGGCGAGGACCTTTTCCAGTGCTGGATCTTGTCACGCGGAAGACCCAGCCACGGCAGCATTTCCAGATAGCCTTTCTTGATGACGAGTTCTTGCTCCTTTTGAATATACCTCTAAACATATCTTATTAATAAAAGTATGTCAACATTCTGGCTAAAGTGCATACTATAACTTGGTACATACTTTTTGCACCTTCTTTTGTGGTCTCATCAACAGCCTTGCAATGTACCCGTCTTGACTTTGAGTGGCTTCCTTTGCCGCGTCATATTTGGAGTGTGCTTGTACGTCAGTAAATTCGTGTGCCAGTTGTAGCTCCATGAAACAGAAGGTGAACCCGGTCATAAAGCCGTCAAAGAGCGTAGCATTCCGTTTCTGTCAATGATGTATTCATGCTTGTCTACAGAACGATGTTGCCTTGCTTGTGTTCGCGCCATGGCAGCTTTTCCAAAGAGCCTTTCTTGATGATATGTTCGTCGCTTTTAGATATGCAAAAGCCGCAAGACAGGATCTTCTTTATGCATTATGAATCAACCACGTCGTAGCTAAGCTGGCTACTTTGCTTACCTTTATACAGTCCATGGGACGTTTTCAAAGAATAAGGAAAAGAAAAGAGAGAGAAAAAACAAGGAAGAGATAGAAGAAAAACGTGAAAAACAAATGTGGTCATTACGCGTCTTCAATGGTGAAAGTTCGGCTGTTCAAGCCATTCAGTCAAACCGGCTGCTATCCAGGTATTACCAGCTTAACATGCAAAAACATATTGATGAGTCATAGTCGAAAGTATTATAAAATCGTGTAACTCATGGCTTGATTAGGATGGAAGGTACTCAATCGTCTGCCCTCTTGTTTCGAGAGCCAAACATCAACCAGTTCTCAAGTCAGAGGCCAAGTACATGGAACAGGCCATAAGATATATTATCACAATCATATAAGCTGCTGGTAATAAGAGTATGTCGAAAAGATGCTTGGAAAGGTAAAAAAAATCCACATCCAAGAAATAGATCGACAGTATTTGGCATGAGCAACAATCGATACATCATTTGTCGGCGAGTCTGGAAAGCATATGAACAAAGACGATTGAGCAAATCATCTAAGAAATAGAAAAAGGTCTTCAAATAAAGCTATGCTAAAGATAACCTTTGCCTTGCATGGTACTCTGTTGTAAGCAAAACTAGAAAATATGCATATACCGCACTGACTTGGTTGCAGAATCTCCTTCCTCTCCATGCCGCCAGTCTTTTTT
>KK100171.1:57755-79629 GCA_000611695.1 Rhizomucor miehei CAU432 | reverse complement strand
CTCAACATGCTTCCACTCTCAGTTCACGTATTATTGCTACAACGCCGATGTAAAAGGACGAGCATGAATTGTTTGCATTATCGGTCAGACATTGCAAGAAAAAAGAAAGAACGCTTCATCTGTGCTGACGACGCTCTGGTTAAATTTTCATATATTCATTTCCTCTCTCCTTGTTTCATTTGTTATTACTGCGCATAAGGGGGTCAGTAATAGATTAGCAAAAGAACTATTCGATTGAAAGGAGATGATCGATTCATCTGCTATTGTTCTCATCTCTCTCTTTCACTGTTTTCACATTCATTTTTCCTCGCCTTCCTATCCTTATCCGTCATATAAGGAAAAATAATTACATTATTTACTTCACACGCTCTAAGCATGTTCGGATTTACGACTCTACTACTTGCGGACGCGTCACATCCACATATAACATTGTATTTGCGGCTGGATACAGCAACTGTGCTATGTGACCATTCGTCCCTAAAAACGGACGCGTATTTTGGAGCACCACTGTTGTTTATCGTCTTGTATTTCCCACACAGTCCGCGTTCGAAGCCAACAACTCATAGACATTTCACGCAACAGCACTCGAAAAGGGTCCGTGCGACCATCCATTCGGCACTTCGGAGGCGCAAAAGATCAAAAAACCCTTGGATTTCCAAAGGTCATCCTTTTCCCTGTTCTTCCTCTTCTTTTCCTCCTACCATGCCTGTTTGTGTTGTAATCCCTACCGCCTTGGAATCGTACTCACTGTCTA
Organism: Rhizomucor miehei CAU432; assembly: GCA_000611695.1. Lineage (NCBI taxonomy): Eukaryota > Fungi > Mucoromycota > Mucoromycetes > Mucorales > Lichtheimiaceae > Rhizomucor > Rhizomucor miehei. The sequence goes on along the minus strand of KK100171.1, from coordinate 78,875 downwards.
CTGCCGGGCTTACTGCTCTTTGCATCGTGCTCTTTGCCTTGGGTGGCTCCCCTTTCTTTACTCTCTTGCGCTTCGTGCCACGCATTACCAAAAATGTTAAGGAGGCTATCTTGTCGACTTCCGTCGCGTCTGTGCTTCCTTTTACTACTGCTCCTGCTGCCGTCAACAGAAATGACACTGTTTCTCGCTCGTTTTTCTCTGCCTCTGCTCTCTCAAAGGATAACGATCTCTCTGGTGCGGCTTCCACTCTTTTGTGTGTCAAAAGATCCTTCCTCCTTCCTGCCCTGTCTGGAATCCCAGACTTGGAAAAGCAAGCTCTGGATTCTACCTCCGCTGCCGAGTCCACAGCCGTCACGAATGCCCGTGTCCAATCTACCGCTTCCTTTATTAAACGGGACTATTTCTCTTTTGGCTCTTTTGCCGGCAAGGCCGCCGCCGCCAAAAACACCCAGCAAGCTGACCCTTTCGCGATCTTTTCTGAAGGAGAAGATATTATCGAAAAGCATTTGAAGAAGGAAGCGAGTCAAGCCATGCAAGAAAAATACGCAAAGCACATGGCGCATATGGCTGGTTACAAACGCAACTTCATACCCCCAAAGCAACGTCGAGAACTCCGACGCCAGCAACGACAGGAGCAGTCTGCAAGCGACACTTCTGCACCAGCTGATGAGCGTGTCTGCAAGCTCTCCTCCGATGTATTGGAATACCTGGATTCCATGAGTGGTGATGTTTGCCGCGAGCTTCAAGCGCTCGCTGACAAAATGAAGCTGTATGCTTCCTTGTCTTCTTCCTAATGCTATTGTTGTTGTAGCTATTGTCTTCTCCCATACGACTCTTTCTGTACTCTCCCTCACCACGATAGTAGTTCCACGCCACCTTTTCTGTAGATACCTATGTCTGTTGTATTCGCCGCCTTGTATCTCTTATCAGATCAATTAATAGCATACATGCTTGAGTTTGAGAAGGCTCAGTCCACTGCTTCGAGATTAAACTTCGTTATTTTTACATCTTGATGTTCGTGGGGGTTTTCCTTTCACATATAGCTACCACTATCTATATTGTTAAAGCCCTTTCTGTTTTGTTTCGTTTTAGAACTGTGAAAAAAGTATATACAATTTCGATTTTTGTACGTGAATGGTTTTTCAAACGTTACATTATTTATTTTACATGTGCTGTAATCTACAGTGGCGACCCTGAGTGTCGAAAGAAGGGTCCAATGTTACTCAAAAAGTCGGGACACCGATCGGATTTGTTTAACAATGGGGGGGACTCAGTAACGTGTACTTTGAAGATAAGAGATACAAGGCGGCGAATACAACAGACATAGGTATCTACAGAAAAGGTGGCGTGGAACTACTATCGTGGTGAGGGAGAGTACAGAAAGAGTCGTATGGGAGAAGACAATAGCTACAACAACAATAGCATTAGGAAGAAGACAAGGAAGCATACAGCTTCATTTTGTCAGCGAGCGCTTGAAGCTCGATTGTTAAACAAATCCGATCGGTGTCCCGACTTTTTGAGTAACATTGGACCCTTCTTTCGACACTCAGGGTCGCCACTGTAGATTACAGCACATGTAAAATAAATAATGTAACGTTTGAAAAACCATTCACGTACAAAAATCGAAATTGTATATACTTTTTTCACAGTTCTAAAACGAAACAAAACAGAAAGGGCTTTAACAATATAGATAGTGGTAGCTATATGTGAAAGGAAAACCCCCAGAACATCAAGATGTAAAAATACGAAGTTTATCTCGAAGCAGTGGACTGAGCCTTCTCAAACTCAAGCATGTATGCTATTAATTGATCTACATGCTCTTCAGGCATGGCGTTGTAGATTGAAGCACGAATACCGCCTAAGAAATTATGATGAGTTCGATGCGATCATGATCTAAGAGTTGGAGCATTCGCCAACTTACCAACTGAACGATGGCCCTTGAGTTGGACCATACGTCGTTCCTCGGCTCCTTTTAAGAAATCCTTTTCCAAATCTTCGTTTGCAAGTCGGAAAACAACATTCATGCGACTGCGAGCATGTGGTTCTACAGGGCATTTGAACACAGCACTGTTATCAATGACCTTGTATAACTTGTCCGCCTTGCGTTGGTTTGTGACTCGGATCGACTGCAAGCCGCCCATTTCAAGCAGCCATTCCAAAGTGAGGCCGACCATGTAGATTGCGAATGTTGGAGGGGTATTATACATTGAGTCATTGTCGACCATGGTTTGATAATCCAGCATAATAGGACGAAGAGGTCCGGCAGAGAGATCCACGATCAGATCTTTGCGGATAATAACGAGTGTTACGCCTGCAGGTCCAAGGTTCTTTTGTGCGCCACCATAGATCACGCCAAATCGAGACACATCCACTGGTTTGCTCAAGAAGTTGCTCGACATGTCGGCCACGATGGGTACGCTGGGGTCGACCTCAGGTACTTGTTGCCATTCAACACCGTGTACAGTTTCATTGTCGCAGTAATACACGTATGCTACATTCTCCTTTACAGGATCTGAGAGCTGCCATTCTGAGGATGGGAGAATGGTGCCGTATGCTCCAGTTGCCTTCTTGGTATCCAAAGCTATGTTCACTCGTGCTGATGATATGCTCTGTGCCAGACGCGACGCTTCCTGGGCTGCCTTGTTCGACCATGTACCGGTTACCAAATAATCGACTACAATAGGTTCGTCTGCTGACTTGTTTGCCTTTTGCAATGCTACTTGTTTGGCAGCAACAAGGTTGTAAAAGATAGCCGCAAACTGCGTTGTCGCACCGCCTTGCATGAAAATAACTTCATAGTTGTCAGGAATATCCATGAGCTTCTTTAGGTTGGCCTTGGTACGTGCCAAGACTTCACCAAAGGCTTTTGAACGATGAGAAAGCTCCATGACAGACATGCCTGTGTTGCCATAGTTTAAAAGCTCTGCTTGCGCGCGTTTCAGCACTGACTCAGGGCTATTTTAGCAGGGTTTCTCGATTGAGTGATCAGCGATCGAAAAACCTTTCAGGACCAACTTACATTTTGGCAGGGCCGGCGCCAAAGTTAAGGACAGATTGCGTTGACATTTGCTGCTTTTTGGGTTTGTTAGTTTCGGTGGAGAGAAAAGCCTGCGGATCTGCGATCAATAGATGGAACTTATAAACTCAGTTTGGAGTGGTGGTTGTCATGACAAGTCATCAACCCGGAGACCAGGAGATTGTGCCGAGAGACACATCAAATGAGATTTCGTGAAAAGGTTAGAGGTAAAGTACGTATAGGTGGATATTAAATCACGACATTTGTTGGGTGAAATCGCAAGATACGCATTTTTCTGCAACGTTTACCGAGATTTACTATAAGATTCTTCGAAACATTTAAATATATCCTTTTATTTGGATACAACCGACTGTATATATGTCAACTTATCTGTCGTGTTGAAGATTTTAGAAGGTGTACTGGGATGTCAGGACAAGTACTTCGATAGTATCCATTAAAATCGAATAAAGTTACATCGGAGAAGGAGGAGGAGGAGGAAGGACAGAAAAAGATCAAATGAGATACGCTTCATATCGTGTTTGTTATGGAATAGACTGACGACATTCGACATTCCTTTTGGCAACAATTGCGACCAGACACCCATTGTCCAAATGTAAGGATGATCCCGATTCGACTTCTTTTTCCTCCTTTGCCAAATGCGTAAAGTGGCACAACACACATACATACTACACACACACACACACACACATGCACACGGCACCTTCCGCGGTATCATGCAGCTTTTCGTCTTCCACACGTAAACACGCGCACACATAGACAGACAGGAAGAACAGCAAGACAAAGTAAACATCCTTGAATGATCTGAAAAGTGTCCAATACCAGAAATCAAGGGGGCGCCAAGTCGGGGAGTTATTGCTAATCCAAGGAGGCAAGTTTGTTTGCCTATCGTGTTGCACTCGGTAAGTTCATGCGCGATAGTCACGCAAAGAAGCCTGCTTGCTTTGCTTTGCTTTGCTTGTTTGCTGCTGCTGCGTCCTCCCTTTCCCTTTCTCTCTTTTTACCTGACCAACAAAACCACCCACACACACACATTTTGTGGGCTCGCTTTCTTTTTCCAACTTCGTTACATTGCTTATTCCGTTTTCGCTCCCTTCCTTGGATATAACGGCGATTTTATTCCTGCGAGCGACCACCAAATACCCCTCACTGCCTCATGTTCAAGCAGACACCCATTCCGTCCGAAAGCGATCTACGTGCAGCGCTCGGCGATGACTATGAAGATCGTTGGGATCACAACAGAGTTACACTGTGGTTGCAAGAGAAAGGATGGGGCCACATCGCTGCCACCTTTAGAGGTAAACTCCGAATAAGGAGAGACCATGTTCATCCGGCCCATCACTGTTAGTTGGCTTACACCGAGTTTGATATTTAGAGCATGGAATACGTGGCAAAGACTTTTTTACAATCACCTTATCACAGCTCGTGGATATCCTTCCGCGTCCAGTAACAACATATGCAGAACGGCGGAGACTTTTGAGCGAGATTCGAGCTCTCGGTACTCCGGCCGCGGATGCGTCTCCTGCACTCAAGACTCCAGCCAATGTAAGTGATTACATGCATATCCACCCCCCGTACATTTAAAGTTATTAAACTACTGCTAGATATCAATTAACACTAATGTTCATCACCCTTCCTATCAAAGCAGCAGCTCATCTGCTGGTGTCGATCTACCATCGGGAGGCACTCCAACTTCCGCTCAACTACCAGACACCGCATCCCCATCAACACCTCTAAGTTTATCACGCTTCGACTGTGCCCTTGATTATCCAAAGGACAGCGGATACCATTCTCGTCACTCTGCAGGCGTCTCTTCAACCTCATCATCTCCTTCCTCGTCAGAATTCCCTCTTGGGCTACGCAGTTCTGGTAACCGCAACTCGCCCACACGACCTTATTCACCAAAATCAGCATTTTCGAAAATTCGTCTCAACTTGATCCATAATCATGCGCCCTCGACCCTGACGCCCAGTACAACGGGTCCTCTCATCAGTTCGCGGACATCTTCGATGCAATACGATGCAGCAACTTTCAAGCCTGAAAATGACGACAGGCCCAAACAGTCCAGCGCTTCTACATTGTCTGCAAACCGTACTCCTGACAAGATCTCAAAACTGTGGGCCGCTTACTCGCAGTGGCGATCGCCAGGATCATCCAACCGGACAAATAACTCTAATAACAACAACAACAATACCAGTAATACTAATCATCATCATCATCAAAACAACAACAAAAGCAATGCGTCTATCCCATCCAATGCAGGTGTCACAATAACAGATCACCAGTCTAAACGACCGCCGAGCGCATTAGCACAGCACAGACGAGTAAGTGTTTAGGAACATACTGGAAAAGCGTCTAGTTAGACTCATATCCAAGCAGCAAAGTGATCAGCGTATCCAAGTCACGGGTGACATGGAAACCTGGTACAGTCTGGTGGTCACCGACGTGCGCGAGGCTGAGGTGGCCAAAGAGCTGATGCTCAGGAGAATGCAGCTTCAGGGACATCCCAGCGAGTATTACTTTTTCCACGAAAATGGACCTACTCCAGGTTTGTACGATAGAAAAAGAAAGAAAGGGTTCAGTCTCAGTGTTAATTCACACACGTACACAACTTGGTCATTTTTTTCACAATAGATAAGCCGTTAGATTCACAAGAAATACTCGCTATTTGTTTCATTGCAGATTACACTGCAACTCACCGCATTCTTGTCAAACCTGTTTCTGAATTCATCTGCAAGGATGTAAACAACGATTATCAGCAATCACGACTCGCTCCTCCTCCTCCTCCTCCAATCGTCAACCAGGAATTCAAACCTCCAATAGTTGATTACCGTTATCTGCGCTCTGGTCAGTATGAAAACCGTGGACAGCAGCAGCAGCAACCATCGCCATACGGAAACTCGACCTTTTCCATGTCTACGCCAGAGTTGGGACACTCGCCTTCAAATGCATACTCACCACGCTACATTGACCAGACTTTAAAACCTCCTAGTCCACGAAGTCCCGGATATCCATCGACCAAGTTACTGGATGCATATGATACATCAGGATCCATTGGCGTGCGACTATGCGACCCTCCCACGCCTAGCAACGCAGAGATGCCGCTAGAAGAGCCTATTCCATACGACCAACCACGGAAAGGAAGTGTGCCATTTATACACGAAGCACCTAAACCTTGAGATCGGCCGCTGCAAGACGTTCAGAGCCCATGCTGACACAACAGAGTACTGCTCTGTGGCCAACAGATAGCACGCCACACCCAGACCAGTATAGTGAGCTCAGCAGCATCGGCGAGTCCAGCCCGCGCCCGCCAGCACAGTTGTGGGCTGTGCCTCCCTCAACAGTTCGAAAGAAGAACGATGACGACGAACAGAGATACTGGGGCGAGCGACCACCAGCCGACGTTGTGTGCCAAAATATGGATCAGTACTTTGACAATCACGACCTGGATAAAGAGATTGTAGTCGAGCAGCCATCTTCGCGTCGATACACAAAATCGATCCGCGTAGTTGCACGGGAAGCGAGCCAAAAATACAGGCACAAAGATACAAGCATTGTTCGTCGCAAGAGTACAAAGTTGTGGGGTCAACGTGTCGTGGAAGTCAAGCCTGGATTGCAGTCTGTCAAGGAACAAGTCAGCATGAGTATGACTCACTGCCACGACAACCGAAAACCAGTGCAATGGATACGGGGCAAATATATTGGCAAAGGATCATTTGGTCGCGTGTATCTTGCATTCAACGTCGCTACCGGTGAAGTTATTGCAGTCAAACAGGTTGAAGTAGGCTCCAAGTTGAATCCAAACGCGAGTGAAGTCGAAGACGCACTGTACCAAGAAATTGCCATGCTGCAAGACTTGGACCATGACCACATTGTGCAATATCTTGGATACGGTCGAGATGATGCAGAAGGCGTCGTGAATATCTTTTTGGAATATGTGTCTGGTGGTAGTATTTCCAGTCGTCTGGCGCTGCACGGTGCGCTTGAAGAGCCTGTCGTACGGCATTTCACCCGACAAATCTGTCTCGGTATTGCCTATCTCCATTCAAAAAATATTCTGCATAGAGTAGGTTTACCTAGAACTGTTTTGATATGATATGATATGAGACGGTTTTACACACGGTACATATCGCTTTCTCTAGGATATCAAAGCAGCCAACATTCTCGTGGAAGCTGACGGCGTATGCAAAATTTCAGACTTTGGCTTGTCAAAAAAGAATGACTATGACGAGGTCTATGACCAAAACTCCCGCATGTCCTTGCGAGGCTCTGTCTATTGGTTAGTTACCTTTTTCTCTTTCTTTTTTACTTCATTGAAAAAACTTACAAGATTTATATATATGTAGGATGGCACCAGAAGTAGTCAAGAATGAACCTTACAGTGCCAAAGTTGATATTTGGAGTCTGGGATGCACGGTCATTGAAATGTTTACAGGTCAACGACCGTGGCTAACACTCAACCAGATTGCAGCCCTGTATAGTGTAAATATACTTAAAGGAATAAGATCAATGTCTTTCTCTCCTCTTAACACTTTTCGTCTTTTATAGCTTGGATGCCAAAAACATCCAGATATCCCCAAAAATATATCCGATACCGCCAAGGATTTTATAAGGCAGTGTTTTATAGTGTAAGTGATATATACACTATTTATAGCTATTAGCGTTTCGTCATGTGCTCACAATGTAGCAAACGTCAATATCATACAGTGATCCAAATAAGCGTCCCACTGCTGCAGCTCTTTTGAGACATCCGTTCTGCGCTCCTGATCCTTCTTTCAAGTTTGCTGTAAGTGTGTTCACCTAATAGATAGAGCGACTCTCGCTAAAATATGCACATGCTAGGATTATGTGGACAAGGGAAAGATTTGAACCAAGTTTCATTCCTTGCTGTACATATATTATCAGCCTTTCCTTTTTCATCCACTGCCTAGTCTCATCGCTTTCTCGTTAATGTTTGTCTTTTCCCTGTCCTTGCTTATTTCATTCATTATCTTTCTGCATGTTTTCAATTTTTTTTCACAACACATCAGCATTGTTCATCAAGAAAGAAAGAAAAAAGAAGAAGAAATTTGTCCCTTTCCTTTCATCATGCCATTAAAAAGAAAAAATTGTTATTTGTTTCGCGGTAACTTGAAGTAAGCGTGCAATAGATCGACACATGTTTTTGCGTCTTCAAAGGAATCATGGCCGCTCGCGCTCTCTTGGATAAATCGAGACAGGTACCGTGTTGCTAGCACTCGTAAACCAAAGCGAAATGGCAGTCCCTTTGGATGAGGGAATAGCTATACACAATTTCAGATGTTAATACACATGAACTATTTTGCAGTTCTCTTTTCTTTATCGCTTACAGCAGCAGTGTCGATCACCTTGTCATGGATTATCTATAAATCATGCCTCAAGTTGAACCTTACCTTTGCATCATTGTCAAGAAGAATTGCTTCTACTTACCCTCAGAGCTTGCAAATCATTCTCCAATCCGTGACCGAGGAGTACAGTGTCCTTGTCGACATATTTAAACAGCATGTCTCTCACACTCTTCAAGTCGTTCTTGACTCCCGCTAGAGTTTTGATACCGCTGTATCGGGAATTCAGATCGAGCACCATATACGAGGGTAGCACATTTCGTCTACTAGAACTTTGCCACTTTCGTCCACTGCTGTCAATCGTATAAGCTCCATCCCGGCGGTCGTGTAAGCCTGATATTCGACTTGTTATCATCGGGAACAATTAACAAGCATCGCAAAAATAAAGCATACCATTTCACAATCCAATGCTACAAGGTTTTTTCGCTCAGATGGAGGGGTATCAGGTACTTTGACAAAGGGTATCTTGGCATGCATTTCAGCGAAATCCGTATCTAACCAGGGCATTAAGTCTGTAAAGAGTATATACTTCTAAACATATGTCCTATCTACCTTTGTATACATGAGGTCCACGGACGCATCCTGCGCTTCCGTGCGAATCGTTGCAGCACATGTAGACCCGTTGCTTCTCACCAAAGCTCATGGTCTGTCGCATTCTTCCATAGTGATAAGTACAGGCCTTTTGGTTGGCTTCGGACAACATATCGTTCACGATATATTCTTTTTTGCATCGTTCGCATGTTCGTTTGGATCCCACAGTCTGTACGTTCTCCTTCTTTTCCATCTCAAGCAGGTTCAACGGTGGATAGTTCATTTGCTCCCTCTGCATATCCGAGAGGATTAAAGGTTGCAATTTTTCCATTGGTGTGGCGGCCGCCGCGGCTTTGGCTTCTGGATCCATCCATTCCCCGTCAATGCCTGTATCATTGATATCACGAGCAACGGGTCGTTTCTTAAGTCGCATGAGCACATTCATTGTCATTTGCTTGTAGCCTGCTTCGTTGGTCGTCTTGGAATGGATATCGTCCTCCTGTCGCTGTGCATGCTCCGTGGCAAGTGATGGGTGCTGTGCCATCAGCAGCTCGTATATCCGACAGAACTGTTCGTAGATTTTGTTGGCACATGTTTGCCTTGTCTTTAACGCAGCATGCGCACGAATATCGGGAAGGATGCGAGGTGGACCACAAGCAGGCACGGTTGTCTAGTTGTTTATTTCCCAAACATGAGATACGTCCATCTAGAAGACTGATAAATGCACATCAAGACATCTTACCGCGACAGCCGTGCGACGCTGTGCAATGGGAGGCGCAGGTGCTAGCGCGGGCGAGCTCGCAGGTCGTTTTACAGGTACAGTGTTACTATTAGACTTGGGTATTTGGGAAGCAGTAGAAGTCGTTGCTGGTGGTGCTGGACGCGTCATTGTATCTTTCGAGGTAGTTATCGTGGAGGTAGCAGCGGCTGTTGTTTTGGTGGTCGATACCACTTTGCGTTTGGCGGCCGGCGTAGGGTCAGAGCTGCTAGTCGACTCTTGAGCGGGCGTACTCGTTAGCTTTCTTTTAATGCCGGTACTAGTACTCTGGGTGGGTTGCGTCGATTTGCTCGATGATGTAGCTGGTGCAGGAGTGTGAACTAGCGAAGGGACATCGTTAGCCCGATCGATCTGCGCAGCATTTGTATTTTCGTGCTTACGTTTAGCATCGTGAGAGTAGAAGCATTGCAATCGGTTACATTTTGGATAGTGAGGACACAGTAACTTTTTAAAGAGACCCTGTGAGGGGAACATGGCAAGGAGTTGGGAAAGGGTCCGTGCGTCGTTCTTCCCTCTCTCTCTCTTACTTGACCCCGCTTTTCATTTCCTCCAGCGATCGCTATGGACGGATTCCACACCGTTCCTACACGCAGACATTCAAAAAACCAAACACTCAGCCGATCGTCGTCTTTACCTAACGTTGCTCATGGCTCTGGAATATCGTCTGTCTTGAACAACACCAACGCATACAATGTTCTCGAACACTCTGCTCCCTCACCTACCATCACTAACAAGAAGAAACGGAAAAGAAAGAGCAAATTATCGACAGTATCGACTCCTGAACAACAAGTCCCACAACTTATAGAACCAGAACCAGCGCCGTCTACAAAGGTTTCCAGTTCTGCGTCGTCTTCTTCTACAGCGGCGCAAAACATGTTTTCCTTTTGGGACTATCTACGTGACGAAGTAACAGTATCCGATTTCGACACGACGCAAGAAGTAAAACGAGAACGTATCACTAATTTCCTCGGCGTACCGACAGCTGTGGAAAAGGTATGCACTGCTGCCTTTTTAAAATTGGGTGCTGGAAGAAGACCTTGCAATCTCATGCATTAAATGCGATAGCTAATGATCTTTGGATTTGTTGTCTGTCTCGATTCTTTTTTGTATACCTTTACCATCCTCCCGTTGAGATTTGGACTTGCTTTCTATCACTATATTTTACATATAAATACGAATATTAAAAAGCTATTAAGAGGTGAAATGAGCGGGTAAGTCATTTTGCATCAATTGCATCGACTTTGTGTGTTAATGGAAAAATCTAGGTTTGCGAGGTTACGTCCATCACAGAAATGCGATTTCCTCAAAGGACTCTTGGTCATGATAACTTGCGTTATAATGTGGTCATTGGATCCATCTCGGATATATCATTCGATACGCGGCCAAGCAGTATTGAAGCTATATGTAGTTTTTAATGTACTGGAGGTGTTCGATAAGCTGTGCTGCTCGGTGGGTGGAGATATCCTCGATGCTTTGTTTTCGAAGTCCACACTGGGTGATCCAGAGCATGGTATCGGTGGTGCTGCGTATGCAAAAAGCAATTACGACCCATTACGTTCTTCTTGCTGGCAACGGGCTATATGGGTAAGTCCAGAAAGGTTTATTTGATAACATTAGTTTTAACCTTCAAGTTAGTGGTACATACGACGGTGCTGTTTTATCAAATGATCACTTTGAACGTGGCAACCAATTTCTACTCGAACATGCTACTCTCACTCTTGATATCTAATCAATTTGTGGAAATCAAGCAATCCGTCTTTAAAAAGTTTGAAAAGGAAAATTTGTTTCAACTGAGCTGCAGTGGCAAGTGTTGAAATAGCAATGATTGACACAATGAAAGTAAGCTCATGCATTGTCTTTAGATATTGTGGAGCGTTTCCAACAGCTAGCATTTTTGCTTATTATTACACTTCGCAACGTGATTGAGTTATCTGACTCATATCCATCATCCGTCATGCCATCAACGTTTGTTCCCCTCATCAAGTTGCCTGCTGCAAGCACACTTAATGCATTGATGACGCCAGTGTTAATGGTCATTGCTTCTGAACTTGCTGTAGACTGGCTCAAACATGCGTTTATTACAAAGTTCAACCAGATTCGACCATCCATCTATGGCAAGTACATTGATGTGCTTTGCAAAGATTTAGTCGTTGGTAGCCCTGGAAGGCTAGCTGGCCCAAGACATGTATGGATAATCGAAACTATTCGTATGCAACACTGGCTCACGAAGCATTGGTGTATTCGTTTGTCATAGGCATTTATCGATCAATCGCCTGTCGTATCCAGGAGAATCGGGTTTCCATCTTTGCCACTTGCTTGTCTTGTAAGCCCCAGAGATTTATGTTGTCAGTGACATCCAGCAATAGCAGCAGCAGCTGACCTCTTCTTGACAGGTCATTCGCATGGTACAGCCGATTTTACCGACGATCTTTATGGGTCACGGTGACCCCATGAACGAAAACACAATGACCGTGGCGTCCACCATTTCAGGAGGTTTAATGAGTTATCTAACCGATCATCAAGGTATTCTGAGCAAAATCATACCTGCCCGTATCCAATTCATCTTGCTCTCTATGGTCAGATGTGGTTGGTTGGAACGGGGGCTGGACAAGGGCTTCAGGATGGTCGCACACGTTATTATATGGTCTGTAATTGCCATATGGTAAGTTGGTAGTTGATTTTATTACTTTGCGAAACCCACATGTTCTGACATTGAGAACAACACGAACTATATAGTCTTTTGGCGCTCAAGGTCCTGGTGGGTACCAACTTGCTGGGGTACGCATATCGACGATATGCCGGTATGACGGAGCGTGACACAGCGGAAGCTGAGAAGGACCAGCAGATGAAGGAGATGAGTAAGGACGAGGAACAGTACAAGAAACACCTGCGTGAATATCTCGATGATCCAGCTGATAGTCTGATGGGCTTGAAACCTGTGAAGTATACCCTCGAGAACGTAGATCGGTTTTCAATGGTTCGGAGCAGGATTCCTTAGAATAAAGGAGATGGGGTTGCGTATGTTTGTATGTTTGGGAACTCCAAGCGCGCCTGTGTCACAACGAATAATAAGTCTATATTTTGCATAACGAGATGGATGCCAAGCGACGGTAAAATGGTTTACTTTCATGTGCAAATAAAAACGAAATACTAGCGTGATAAACGAGTAAATGGGGAGGGAGAGGGAGAATGGGAAGCAGACTAAGGGGTATTCTTCTTCTTCCTTTTCTTTTCGCGTGTGATGGGAGAGAAAGAGATATCTATCATACAAATATGCAAAGAATTAGTGCCATCGCGACCATATCCAAGGAAGTCGAGATGTTGACTTGGAAGATGCAGGACAGGGTGGTGGCGGGGATGCACCTTGATTTGTGGTCAAGACCGGTCCTTCATCGTCCTCGTAGTATTGCAATTGATCGATCCGTTCCCGGTATCCAGGCGTCTCCTTGTATGCCACAGCAGCCTTTAGACTTGCGGCGATAAGCATATACATGGCTTCAGATGCAAATTCGTGCAAATGGTACTGCTCATCAGCCTTAAGAATTAATTTGACGCATTCGACGGAGAGGTCTTGAGCCTTTTGAGCGAGATGGTATTGACTGTCGATCCATAGTAGAATTTGTACAAGGTATCCAAATAAGAAATACGCAATGTCTAAAAGCCAGAACCCAATTCATATTAGGAAAAGAATAGCGCTGGGGGGTAAAAGAATAAAGTTCATGTATGATTTACCTGGAAGTGGGGATTGTTTGATGAGAATGGCACAGGTCACGGTTGTATTGATAACAAATTGACCAAATCGTTTGAATCGGTCAATCGATGCTTGCGAAACTTCAATGTGTTCTTGGTCGCCACCGTTGCGCTTTAGCACAGAAGTTGATGCTGTTTCAAGATTATCACCGCTGTATACTCGACTTGTTGCGATGGTAGTAATGGTGCTGATGGTTGTTGTTATACGGGATAAGCCAAAAGAGTTGAGGAGCGATTTTTTTCCCTGTTCACCCTCTTGATCATCTTCTTCCCACGTCGCCAGTGCCTGTTCCTGAAGTCGTTTCTGTCTTGATTGGCTGGCCATGTTCAAGATTCCAACTCTTTCTTCAACGCTAAGAGAACAAGTTTTTGTTACGTCAGTTTAAATAGGTCATCCCACCGTCATGCATGCAGTGCATACGCGGTTTTGTTGTATGTAGAGTTTACCTCGTCAGTTTCTCGCGTAATGCAAATTTGGTTTTTGGATCCGTCTTGTCTACAATGATGACCCGAAATTTTTAGCATCCTCCCCATCCCTTTTAAAAAAGCATCCCCAACTTTTGGAACATACTTGGAAGTGCCATGAGGATCTTGTCGATGCCAGAAAGGTATATATCTAATGCGACGGTCTCGTTGCCATCCTCATATTCATCTGCTGCGATAGCCACCAGTTTCATTCCTTGAGAGATACTCTTGCGATCGAGGTTTTCGACAGCAGACGCTGAGAACGCAGTCGGCGAGATAGCTGTGGCGTCATCCCTGATCTTATCGGCGAGCATACTCATTTCGGATGTCCACGAAGTACTCGGTGTCGGTACAGGGCTTCCGGATCGCGAAACCATTAGGTCGTACGGAGGCGGAGGCCCACCGCTTGAGCTGCCAGCGCTTGTGCTAAGGTATTCTGTGCCTCTGTTTACGCGAGGGACATTGTTGCCATAATATACGGCGGGTGAAGATGCATTGAGAGGGAGACGGGAGAGGAGTGTGCTTTGTTGAGGAGTGGTCGAACGCGAGGTGTTGGTTGCTGGGGTATGTGAACGCCTTTTGCTGTTTGATTTTGACCCAAGGAAAGAAGGCATGACTGAGGAGAAAGAAAGAAAGGAAAAAGAAAAAGTAATTCAGTTGAGGATCCTGCTTTTATGATACTACTTAATGATTTTGGATTTGCATGTGAAACTTGACTCCCAATGAAAATTTGTTGTCAACCTTTTTTTCTTTTTCAGCCAGCTCCATGAACAGCAATTCATACACGAGGTCCTAGAGGAACCTGGATCGATACTTTTATATAGACTTCCATTCTATTACTTTATAAAGTCTCTTCAGTTGAAAAAGAGTCTGGTTTCCACAGAGAGAGAGTTTTTTATTACTCTTATTTCCTGATCTATAATTTATCAATCATTTGCGCCGCCCTGTATAGTCTAGCTCGGAAGATCGCTTCCGTTGATAGACATTTAGAAAAAGCATTCATCTCACCGTGAGCTATATATATATATCACTTTAAATTCTAGACTTTTGCACGTGGAAGTACGATGATAGAATCCCGTGGTCCACCGTCAACGTCAAGCTTGGAACTTTCCTTGATCGCCCCAAAAACAAAAATTCAAGTCATGAGGACGGACGACTCAATCCATAACCTTGTATGCAAGTTTTCTTCAAGATCTTTTATATTTTGAGATAGGGCAAGTAAATTTAGCACAAGGCGGTAAAAAGCCTGTAGCAACAACGAATCAACGTGCACTGGGCGGGACATCCGGTTGCTGTTGCAGTAATGGCTGGCTCTTGTGCACGATAACACAGGCCACCTTTTTTGGCTTGGATCTGGGAGAAACGGTCCCGGCTGCTTTTGTGTTGGGGGCCGACATTGTTTGCAACACAAACCAACCAAACAAGCTCATGTTTTTGATGGAGCCAAAATGCTTTCGCTGTAGATTCCGTTTTTCTGGTCTATAACTGAAGATCCAAAAAATGGGCATTACAATGTATTCTGATATATTTATTCAAGCAACAAAATAGGTAATGAACATGTGTATCTATACACTGGTCGAAGGCATAATGGATACAAGACATTTGTGATCATTCACAATGAAAATTCCGAGTCACCGATGAACTGGTGGATGACACGTGATGATAGACGCGCAGCTGCTGCCAGACGCCTTGTGTAGCCAACAGACTTGGAAGTTTATTTCTACGTACTTTCCAACCCCAGTATTTTATTCTTGAGCCGATGGCTTTATCTATAGCCAAATGATCAGTCGAAAATGTAAATAAAAGATGCTTTATACTTTTTGAGTATAGATAAACAAAAGACTGGACCAATTACCGAATGTGGACCGCGAGTAAGCTTGAAAGATGGAAACGATTACGGTACAAATATTTTGTACCGTGTTGATCGTATATAACGACGCATCGATGTTACCGCAATCTGTTGCGAGGGACGAAAACATTCATTTCCATTGTTACATCTAAATTTGAGCTTTCCAGTATTACTTACCTGTCAAGCTATGGAAGCTGATATAATTCTACTTTATCCATATTCAGAGGACAAGGAAAGAAATGGATTTAAATGATTTGTAACTCAAGGATATCCTTCATGACGCGCGTTGGTGTTTTACTGTTATTTTGGGGACGTCGGCAATTTCACTTCCGGGCGATCCCCTTTGCAGCATGTATCGAGCTGTGGGTGATATTTGCAGCGTGACCTCGGCTGTCAGCAAGGTTGGCTGGACCTTGCTCGAGAGACAACGAGAAGCTGTATGTAAGCACATTGTCACGTCCAGTTTGTTGAATCCAACGCCCGTGGTCGTTCGCGACATTCCCAAACTCGATGTCAATGTCAACCGCACGTCAACGGTCGAAGCACCTGTGAGCGATGCAACAGCAGCGGCAGCAGCAACAACAGCACCAGAAACTGCTCCTGAATACTTTGCTGGCAAAGCGGCACCATTGCGTTCGACTGCTGAAACGAGCGAGTCGCAACCTGAGCAACAACCACAACCTAGTGTTACCAAGGAACAGCAACCACCTGCCTCTGCAGTCAAGGAAACAAATGATACACTGACTGCCGAAACGGCCGAAGCTAAAACGAACGAAGCCGTATATGAGGCAATAGCATCCTCGCACATGCCAGAAGAACAACGCAAAAAGCTTAACGAATCGCGGATACCCACCACACGCTTCGGTCGGTTGTGGCATTACGGCACGCTTGCCACAGGACTCGGTGTGGGTGCTATTAATGAATCACTAAAGAGAGCAACCGGTCTTTCACGCAATGCTCAAGGCTCTGTCATGTTGAGCGAACGCAACGTGGACTTACTGGTCGATAAGGTTTCAAGGATGCGAGGTGCAGCCCTCAAGATGGGTCAAATGCTTAGCATTCAGGGTATCCAGGCAGCTGGTCAAGGTGAAAGTTGGATACCTCCGCAAATGGAACAGATATTGCTAAAAGTGCACGACAGCGCCAATTACATGCCACGTCGGCAGATGGAGGTAAAGAAAGCTCAATAAGGATTACACTTTGTAGAATAACATTCAAAATGATGCTAATATTATTTTGTTAGAAAGTCATGGAACAAGAGCTAGGTAAAGACTGGCAAAGTCATTTCAGCGATTTGACCCGGTCCCGATAGCAGCTGCATCTATCGGACAAGTTCACGCAGCAACACTCGCCTCAACAGGCGAACAAGTCGTCATCAAGATCCAGTATCCAGGAGTCGCCGAAGCTATCGACAGTGATTTGAATAATCTCAAAGCAATTGTAACCTTCAGCAACCTTCTACCGCGCGGCATGTACCTTGACAACACCATCAAGGTTGCCAAGGAAGAGTTGGCCTGGGAGTGCGATTATGTTCGTGAAGCTTCAAACACTGTTAGATACGGCGACCTGCTTGCGAACGACGATCGATACAAAGTGCCCAAGGTTATCAAGGAGCTATGCAGTCAAAAAGTGCTCGTCATGGAACGGCTCAAGGGTCGCGTTCTAAGCAAAGCTGTCGAAGAATCCCAGGATATGCGCAACAAGGTAAGTCGATGACTATTTCTTGGTAATTATTTCCTTTTTTCTTAAATGCTTGGTATAGCTTGGAGAAAACTTGCTACGATTGTGTCTGCGCGAAGTATTCTCGTTCCGGTTTATGCAGACGGATCCCAACTGGTCCAACTTCTTTTACAATCGACACAATGGACAAATTGAACTGCTGGACTTTGGAGCTTGCAGAGAATTTGGGCAAGAGTTTTTGTCGCTATACGGACGTATTCTCAAATCTGCAGCTCGTGGAGACCGCGACGGTGTATGGGAGTACTCGGAGAAGCTTGGATTCGTTACCGGATACGAGACTGGCGTTATGAAGAATGCCCATATCGATAGCGTCATGGCATTGGGCGAACCTTTCCGGGATGATGCACCGGATTGCTTCGATTTTACACAGCAGACTATTACTGGCCGAGTCCGCGAGACGATTCCTGTCATGCTTCGACACAGGCTAACTCCACCTCCAGACGAGACGTACGGTCTTCACAAGAAATTATCAGGCGCATTTTTGCTTTGCACGAAGCTCGGTAGCAAGTTCGATACCAAGGCAGTGTGGCGTGAAGAAGTAGAATCCATTCCATTGGCATAGACGCAAAAGTAGTATATATATATTCTGTTTGTTTTTTGAGAAAAAGATTGCATTAAAGATCATACTCATCATCGGATTCATCATCGAAACGTCGTCGGTTGTACTATATGAATATTGTTATGCATTCAAAAACACTTAGACGGCCGCTAACTGTAAAGAAGAAACGTACCACAATCTTTGTCTGCGACGCGCTGGGTTCCTGCTGATTGATCTGTCCGAGCAGATCAATCAATTGCTGCTCTGATACTTTACTCCTTAACTGGTTGCTTTGAGCAAGTCTGATCAGCAAATCCTCTACTGCGCGGGCCTTGTCTGCCTTGACCATGTTGATTCTGGCCACTAACGATCGAGTTTCAGTCAAGATTACTTTTATCGAATATGTTGTTATTTCTTACATCGTTCCCGAGCACTGTTGTCCAAAATTTGATATAGCTAGCAATAACGTTAGTCTTGCTGGATACAATGATATGCATTGCTGGTGTATCGCATTACCATGGTTCTTCGCATTTCTTCCATTTGTCTATATAGTGCACGTTTCAGCAGTTAAGATATTTGCATACACTTTGCTCAGTAAGCCTTACCCCTTCTTGTCATCGTCATCGCCTTGTGTTGGACGACCTGAGGATCCTGAAATGGGCGATGCACCTCCCTGTCAGAGAAAATAACTGTCAGTCTCGCAAATAGCAAGAGTCTTCCATCAAAATAAACCATACAGGAGCACCTCCAGCTTGAGCTTGAAGCTCTGCCATGCGTCTTGCGCGAATAGCTTGCAACTCGTCGTCCTCCATTGTGTTGAATCAAAAGGTTGAAGCAAATCGAAGGCGGAGGCAACGCATTTTTCAATCTTTCGAATTCAGCTCATATGCTCATCATCCAAATGCAACTTCAAAGGTCTTCAATCTATATGCTCCACAGAATCAATTTCATCAAACGAAAGAAAACGCTACAACTCTGGACTCATCTGTGAATGGAGACAAGCTTTAATCTGACGTTACAGGCAGAAGAGTCATCATACGGCTTCCACAAGCTTAAGCATGCACAAAAAAGCGCGACCCTTCGTTTAAACGCGAACATAACCGAAAACCTTGTATTCTTTCTAAGAGTCATTACAGCTCGGCTCTGATTCGCGACGTGGGAAAGACTTCAGCATGAGTGCTACATTGCCGTGTATGGAATGAACTACTGGAAAGTCATCTTCTTGGTCATTAAAGCCATTGATTAAATAAAAAATATAAGAGACGAACAAACTTCATGGAAACCTTATGCAGCCGTAAAAAGACACTGCTGAGTGTGGTGTACGTTTCGTGCCGTGCCACGGAAATGGAACACACACTTTCTCATACCTGAAGCCCTAGAAACTGGCCCGTACACATTTTGTGACAATTCTAACTAATTCAAATGCGAAAAATGAGGTCATCGTTAAAGAGGTATGGAAAAGGAATCTTACCTATGAGAAGGATACCATAAGTCATTTAAATTTTTCGAGAAAAACATCTACAAACTAGAAATTGGTTTAAGTTTTTGCAGGACGGCGCGGCGGCCCCATGAAGCTGCACAGGAAATCGCATGCAAAAAAGACAGCAAAGAAGTGGGCCACAGAAGTGTCGTAACGTTTTTTGTTTTGCGTTACGAGACCACAAAGATGGAAGGTAGTTAAATGTCGTTTATTCTACCTTTTGCAACGGCTAAAAATAAAAGGATAATTCATACAATAAGGGAAGGACAAGATATCTGTATAGTTGTGAGAGGGTAAAAAAGGAACAATCTGAGAAGAACGGTGCAAAGATCAAAAAGGGAAATAGCCAGGTCCGTGCACGACAGACGTTGAAGAGCTCAAGAAAATGCAGTCGTCGAACAGTGAATTTATTGGAGTCGCCCCCCTTTCTTTTCGTATCCTAAGTGTTCATCACAGTTTCTTTTTGAAAAGTACAAAACGCATAAAAACTGGCACAATGACTTGTTTGCGTTGACATTTTACCTACACTTTTCGAGTTTTACCTCTGCGAAAGCGCATTCGATGTCATTGACTACGTCCGCGTCATGTCAGTATTTAATGCCATGCATAAATTTCCACGATGCATTCACGGTATGTCTTCTGTAAAATTCTGATGGTATGCATAGCGAGGAGCATTCAACACGTCACCTAAAACAAGAGTTGTCGTGCAAAGTTGAAGGAACTGGGCTTGACAAACCGCAGACGATTTGTATGTTGCCTGTCTCAAGTGTTCTAGTCCAGCGTCAACTTTTCATATTTTCGTATTTTCTCGAGGTTTCTTATTTCGACCATCTGTCAATCGATTTAAGCTAGTAGTATTGCATGCGACAAATTCAATAAGGATGCAGCATCAAGTCTTTTCAGCACGATCATAGGACTATGCGAATATGAGGCAGACCAAAATTTCATGCATTTAGTTCTGTTACACCTGACCTTCGAGTTTCTTGGCTTTCCCTTTTGCGATTCCTCATGAGAATCAACAGCTGCTGCTTCTGCTTTCCGTTACGGTATGTTTTTGGAGATTACGTCCAGTGATTTAGGTCGTTAGTAACTCGAGAAAACGCGAGGTTAGCTCGGGAGTCTTTAGTATTACGGGACTTTCACTTGCAAGTACCGAAAAAGGACACAAAGTTCGCAGCTGCTCGAACTCTAAATATCTACATTGTGACATATAGATCATCTATGGATGCTGCTTTATTTGGTTCCTCTTCCGCCAGGATGGTACGTATATGCATATACTGTGGAGAGGTGTGCACGGACTGCATACTAATAAATACGGTCCCACTTTGACAGTGATTAGCGCCTTCTTCCAAGATTTCTCCCCCGCTGCGCCTATCTTTTACATCTGCATAGCCGTGTCTGGTATTGCAGCTCTTTGCTCGGCCTTTGGCTTGCTTTCGGTCTCACGGGTATAAAAGCACTCGATATGCTATGAGTACACAAAGTGTTAGAGACAACTAAGGAATAAGATATATAGACCAATCTCAGAATGATGCGTATATTCTTGGTACTGTACATTATTGTGGCGACTGTCGTGTTGACGATCACATTCA
>KK100171.1:29717-49130 GCA_000611695.1 Rhizomucor miehei CAU432 | reverse complement strand
AGCGTCGCTGGCGCGGTGGACAGCAGGACTCTGCCGTTGTTTTTTCATTTTTTTTCTACGTCGCTACGTCGAACAGTTTTTAACTAATGCTTCCAGGATATCGCGTGTTCTTTCTATTGCACTGAATACAGACCATCACAGAAACCATACCAGCAAATAGTGTTACACAGGCAGCTTAAGAAAATAAGCTGACCTTTCCATATCTGTGAGTTACAACCCAATTCCGGAAGACATTTTCTTTTTGTTAGAGGATATTCTCGATTTAACGTTAGATCCAAAACAATGGTCGAGCTTATTTCTGTGAAAACCCATTGATTCAATGATACTGACGATTTAATAATGATTTTTGAGCAATGCGAAGGCCATCATTAGATCGGGCACTGTAAAGTTTAATAAAGAAAAGGATATGGCCACAGATAAAAAATGGGGATGTTGTTGTAGGCAGCTTCCGACTTACCAACTTAGCGGTGACCAATTTTTTGAGGAGAGCTTCAATGCTCCGTGGGCCACACTTTCTTTTTCAAACCGACGACTACATGGGCAAGTGGACAGACAAGCTATACATTACTCATTCAGAATGGAGTGGTGAAGTCGGCCAGCACTCTGCTTCATCTGGTACAACCGGCCGTCAACGTGGAGAGGGCTTTCGCCGTCTACCATTCTACTGCTGCTCCCTTTCTTTGCAACCATTCGAGCATCCAGTATGCACACAAGAAGGCATCGTCTTCGATTTGATGAACATTATTCCCTATATTAAAAAATACGGCACAAACCCTGTCACTGGGGAGAAACTCGAAGCCAAAAACTTGATCAAGCTCAACTTTTTCAAAAACGACAAGGACGAATACTACTGCCCTGTAACGTTTAAAGTCTTCTCTGATCACACGGCGATCGCAGCGATCAAGACGTCCGGCAACGTATTTGCATACGATACGATTGAAAGACTCAACATTAAAGCAAAGCATTGGAAAGATCTCTTGACAGACGAGCCTTTTACACGTCAGGATATTATCATGATCCAGGACCCACATAATCTGGACAATCGCAACATGTCAAAGTTCCATTATCTAAAGAACGACCTCAAAGTTGTGGACGAAGCAAAAGAAGCAGCAGAAAAGGAACCCATCAACAATATCAACATGCAAAATCTCGGTTCTACGCAAAAGGTACTAGCCAAACTGCAAGAAAGGAACAAGACAGCAGAAGAAAAGAAAACAACAACTGCTGCCGTCAAGAAAGCACCAGAAGATATGTCAAAACCTCACTTTCAACAGAAAACGACGAGTACCCCTTACAACGCTGCCCATTTTTCAACCGGAAAGGCAGCCTCTTCGTTTACTTCGACCGTGATGACGCCAGTGACCATGAACGAAAAGGCCTTGATTGCAGAGGATGAGTTCATGTACAAGAACATGAAATCCAAAGCGTACGCCCGTATTAGCACCAACCTCGGCAACCTAAACATTGAACTTCATGCTGACAAGACACCACGTACATGCCATAATTTTGTCCTCTTGGCAAAATCTGGATACTACAATGATACCATTTTTCATCGCAACATTAAAAACTTCATGGTAAGTTTGAGACGCGAAAAATGATGAGAGATCAAATAAAATTGACATAAGGGTTTAGATTCAGGGTGGAGATCCAACCGGTACAGGCTCCGGAGGTGCTTCATACTGGAAAACTGAATTCCCTGACGAAATCAGGCAGAATCTTTCACACAGTGATCGAGGCATCATGAGTATGGCAAACAGAGGCAAGGATACCAACGGATCTCAATTGTAAGTTACTTTTGATACAAATGTGAAGAAAATGGTTATACTTAAGGTTTTGTATTAGCTTTATTACTTATCGACCATGCAAGCACTTGGATGGAAAGCATACAGTCTTTGGAAGAGTGGTGGGTGGCATGGATGTACTGGCCAAAATGGAAGCAATCCCGTCAACAGCCGGGGACCGACCGGAACGAGATATTCGGATCAGGGAAGTATCCGTCTTGGTGGATCCGTTTGAAGAGTACAAAGCACGACTCAAGCGTAAACTCGAACACGAAGCGAATGCTGATATCGAGGAAGAACATCGGAGGAAGCTCAAGAAAAAGGAAGATAGCATGGGGTGGTTCGGTCCAAAGCTGGATCCAAGCAAAGCAAACAGCGGTGGCGGTGTAGGCAAGTATCTCCAGAGTGCGAGCAAGAGTAGCGGCGTAGCTACGCCTGTAGAGTCTGTCAAGAAAGTCAAGGCAACTACTTCCAAGCAAACGTACGGAAACTTTGATAACTTTTAAACTGTACATAAAAATCTTGATAGCAATCCAACGCGATCTATAGTTATTGTTTTAATCTTATGTAAATTACAAAGCTGGAAGAGAATGAGTAAAGAGAAACGAGAGCAATCACAAAATATTTATAGTTGTTGACGTGCATCGTACTGCTCAAATCCATTCATCTGTGGCGGCCAAGACACATCACCAGGGTGGGTTGCGGGCGGGGGCATTGCAGCTGGTGCAAGATCCGGTGGCGGCGGCGGTGGTGGTGGTGCTTGCTGCTGCTGTGTGTTGTTGTTGTTGTTGTTGTTGCTGTTGCTGTTGCTGTTGTCTGCTCTGCTGGTTGTTGAGATACATCTTTCTGTTCTTGATTGTTTCCTTTTTGGCCTCTTCAGATTCGTTCTGACCAGGCAGTTTGCCTTCTCGCTCCAGTTGCGCCACTTCCTGGGCAGCTTTGAATGGAATGTCAGAGAAGCTCAGCGAGCGTAAAAGTCATGCAATTAATTAATTAGATACTCACTCAAGAAACGACCACCTGGCCCTCTCGGTCTTCGCATAGCATGACGGTGCCGGCTTTCATGAAGATACGGCTTCCGTGCTTTGGCAACTCGGTTCGCTTCTTCCAGCTTTGCCCGCGCAGCCCTCCGTTTCAGAATGCGATGGTACTGTTTTGCATTGACATACAAGGGTTCTTCTGCCGGCTCAGCTTCGGCAGGCGGTCGATAAGTCATTGGAGATGCAGTTGCTGGCTGTGCCGTAGGCGCACTGTGCTGTTTACAGTCGAGATCAGCGGTTTATGCAGACGTCGCTTTCAAATTGCCAATAGCCTTACCATTGTGTACCCTGGCGGGTAAGCCAAGGGATGGCGCTGGTGTGGATCATAGCCCACCGCGGAACGCCCGATCGAGTTGTTTTCGGGTGATTGACCTCCTACAGCAGAGTAGGAATATCCCGTGTCAATAGGTGGCTGTTGAGAATCGTTATTCATGGGCCAATAGGAATATCTGCTTTGAAGAAATGCGATTGGGGAAAAGAGTGTGTGCTCTTTGATTTGATCTCCCCGACAAAAAGACCCCATGATTCGGATTCATGAGCTGGTATTTCTGCCGACCATTGCCAATCTTGCAACATTGGGATAATAATCATTGCAAATTGGAAAAAGTTTAAATAATGCATATTTTATTTATGAGTGATGATTATTGACACCATTGATAGAGTTCCTTCTGGAATGCATCTAGTCGCTCAAGAGAATAGCCAAAGTAGTCAAAATCAATTTCTTTTTTGGACTTGGGATTGTACCAAACCCCACAATCCCCAGTGTAAATGACTCGCCATCACCCACATTATTGTTTCTTTTTGCAACTCCTCTAGAGTAACAAAAGGGTGATTTTCTTGATCCAAATAAGCTTGCAGGAAGCGCAACTGCTCCTCTTTTGTGGGGAATTGATCCTGTTGCATGGATGCAGGAGTATCCCCATGGTAGTCGTACATCCATTCGCAGAAATGATTAGCCAAGTCGTATCCTCGAGGATTATATCCGGCATACTCAAAGTCAACAACTACAAGATCTCCAGTATCTTTCAACTTGAGGATATTGCCGTACTGAGCCTTCATATAGTGTGTATATGTGTGTTAGTTACTTGGCCCTCTCTCTTTTTCCTATGATAAGAACTGTTCATCTTACATCATTGTGCGCAAAAACCGTAGGACTATCAAGTTTGTCCAGTATTGATTTGCACTTGGCAATATCATGCTCTAGTTGATCAAAATCGACTTTGGGCACATTCATTGTTCGTAAAGTTCGGAACCAGCGGTCAATATTATGCCAGACCGTGTGACAAGTATGGTTTTCAGGAGGAGGGTATATATTAATGATGGAGTGAAGTTGGCGGAAACGGGAACCAATTTGTTGAGAGATGGAGGGATCGCGGATATCATTGTTGGTTAAGGTAGTAGATGGCAAGTATTCTTCGAATCTTCCGTTGCCAAAGATCCCCAAGAGACGTGGACCGAGGCCGAGCTGTGCCAGACGAGACAACCATCGAAGTTCATGTTCACGATCAATTATCTGATCGCATCCAGTACCATAGATTCTCAGAAGCATTGTTTGCTTATCGACAGTGACAAAGTACACCGCGCTGCACGTGGAAAAAAAGATAAAATGATGATGAGCATTTCTGTAACAAGCAAATAAACAAACACACAAAAGATCTTCCATGTTCCTTACTTTGTCATAGCACCACTCACGCGCTTTGTGTGGAAGAATCGAGCCGTCTTCGCGCCAACGCCTGGGAACAGTGTATGCAGGAGATCTCGAATGGCAAGATCAAGCTGCTCACCTTTCAGCGCCCTACACAAGTCAAGTTAGTGACAACTAGTCTCCAAGGTGTAAACTAGGCGTAGAATACTTACAGCAAGTCGAGCGTTTTGGTGCAGTAGGGCACGTTGGCAGCATCTATTTGGTGGGTGTCACTGCTCCTGCGACAGATCCCTCGTTGGCGCCGAGAGTTCGTCTTCTTTGCAATTGTAGGCGCTGTGCTTACCAGGCCCTGCAAGTTGAGACGTGCGGTCGGCGTGGCGTTTGCTGCTATAGCGGTTGTGGTGGCGGTCGCTGGGGTGTCAGCTTTTACTGCCATTTGGAGGTAAAAAAAAAGCGGAAAGAGAAAAGAAAGAAGTCTGAGCCCACGAGACGTCAGGTTCGTCGTTTTTGTTTTAGCGTCTCTTCCTCCGACAGTCGTTTCTATGTGCTTCGATAGAGAGTGAGCAGCTGCAAAGCCGATAGGCATCCACTTTTTCATTTGCTCTTATCGTTTGCAAAAAGTTATGCACAATGATAACATAACACCGCATAATTTCCTATCTTGGCCTTGCAGATATCCAGGCGCAAGAATTCGTGACCCGAGTTGATCTCGTACTTTTCATCACCTTGTCTTCAAGATTTTTCAGAATTCGGTAGGCACATGTTTACATTGAAGTACCTTCCTTGCGGCGCTTCCTGGAGGAACTTTAATGAAGCATTAAGCCGTGTGGACTCTCCAGCGGATGACCTTTGAACTTTTGTGTTGTTTTGCAGCTTAGAGTTGTTTGGCTGTGCAACTTTCCAAGACTGGCAAGGTATTTTTCTTTGCGTATATAGCGTTGCTCACATCAATGTTGGATTTTGACTTGATATGTAAGTGTTGGGCAACAGGGAAAATAGAGGGGTTTGAGAATGATAAGGTACTGCCCTGATAGGAGGCGTTATGTTATTATTGCACTTGTATCGATTGTTGTACCAGATCTTGCTGCTGTTCCTACAGCATATATCTGGATAGTTTCTACTATGTACTGTAAAATTTAGATTCTAATAGGTTTTCAGCCATCCATTGAGGATCGACTCATATGCAAAGAGTTTTTTCAACAGAAACAATCGCGTGAAAGTTACTGATTCTCAGGACAATATGTACGATTGCGGGAAGACTTTATCCTTACAGTCATTGTATTGAGCAAATTTGGCATATTACCAAAGGTTCAAGTTAAAGGGGCTCGTATAGAAGCGATAGATGGGGGCTGCAAAGCTGGAAGGAAGCGCGGTCTCATCGAAACTCTTGAAATCTTAAAATTATAAAAGGTTTGAAATCAACAGGGTTCCAAATTGTACATTGGGCTGACAGCTGTACGTAATATTTTATATCACGAATGCACGGAGTGTAAGTTACTACTTGATGTACGATCTTCTTATCGCCTCGGATACAAGAAGCGCAACCCACGGGCATTTAACTTGGATTGCTATGAGCATGCGCAAACAAAGCGTAAGACTCTTTGACAAGTTTTTATTTGGGCAGGCCTTCGGAGAAATACAGAGATATTGTTACGTTACTAAGTGAGAATTATAGATGTGTCAAAAGAAAAAGAAAAATGTAGTGTTTGTTCCCCATTTTAGAGAGGAAAGTTTGAATTGCCACCAAGACGCTCGTCGTAGGAAGAAGACAAGTGCACGCGCGGCTGACCTTCGTACCTGACAAAAGGCGAGACGCGTGCAGATGAAGTTGGGGCAGCAGTCTCGTCTCGCTCCTCGTTGTTGTCTTCTTCTTCCTGGGCATTTTGAGCTTGTTCTTTTCGAGTCCACGTCGGGAAGGATGCTGAAGACTGGATGGCTTGAGGACATCTTTTACTACTACGTCTTTTTCTTCTTTTCCGTCGTCTGGATGTGTCGTGTGTAGAGGACGATGCTGCAGAGCTTTCTTCGTCTGATATGACCGGATACGCCAGCGCAACCGGTTTGGGATTGAATTGTTGAATCTCGTGGATTGATTTTTCAAGGCTTGCCAGCTTCGACCGCTCGTAACGTAAATTTAACTGCACATAGTCGTTGATGGCTCGCTTAATATCGTGATGCTTCTGTGCTTCGAATAGCTTGATCTCGTCCTTGACACGTGCTTGGCAATCATCGAAATCTTGTCGTTTGGCCTCTAGAGCTCTCGTTGCCTAGGAAAAAACTTCATGTGAGATGATCGCACATATGGCCCTTTTTTCTCTGTCTCTCTCTCTACTTACCTCTTCTTCCTCGGCTACAGTCGCCTTGACTTCCGGTGCATGCATTCCCAGTCGTAGCTTTAGTCTATCAGCCTTGTCCCGCTTCTTATTTCTGTGTTTCATGCTATCTGCATACTGCATCAATTTCTGTGTGCGAGCATTGAAAACAGTCTGATGGTATTGTGAGCAATTAGCAGTAGCCCTTTCAATATCGTACGGAATCAGCACACTCACCTTTAGGCTCTCCATGGCATTTTTATATTCAATCATTACATCGCCAAACTTCATATTCTCTTCGATTCCCTTTTTTACGCATGGCTCAGTTCTGTTGTGACACATCAAAAGATCGGTTGCGAGTTACCTGTCGCGTAGCTATAAAACCTAATTCATCCATCAACAGACCAAACAATTGCATCTTATGATCCAGTGCCCGCTGCGCTTTCCTATGCTCATCCGAGGCACCGTTTCCAAGTCGATACTTGCTCTGCGTCGTCTCAATAATCAAGTCACCCATATGCGTCAAAGCATCCGCAAGTGTCTCACGACTGTGTATCAGATGACCAAGTGACTCTGCCATTGTGCCGAAATAAGTCTCGAGCATTAAGATATAGATTTGATGGCGATGAAATGTATCGTGGTCGTTCTAGAATCCGAAGAAAAATCAGGGACCTCTGTGTGGTAAATTTTTGTATAGAATACTGTCAACCCACTCCTTCAACTGGCTCTGTGGCCTTGTAAGACTTGAATCCTCGATCGCTGTTAGGATGGATGACTCGGTTGAAGCGTAAAAATGACAGGACACCTCGTCCTGATCTGCCCACTTGCGTAGGTGACTATAAAGATATGGATCATTAAAAATCCCTTCCTCACGACCATATGCCCGAGTAACAGTTTCTCTTTCTTACCATCTCACTTGATAAAAAGTGGACAAAGTCAGGATTCGATGTGAATTCAGATCGTGCCGCCAACTTTTCCATGAGCCGGGCTACTTGGAGTCTTTTACGTTCCACATAGTCTTGATCATCCATTCTTGCTGATATGGGAGGTTCAGGCAAAGGAGGAACCATAACTTCGGGAAGTGCCTTCGTCAACTTTTCATGGACCCAACTGATCTGTTGAAAGGAACGAAACACGGTTGGTTGAACAAGTTGATCTTCATGTTCGGCTAGATACTGAGCGAGATCCTAATCGAGTTCAAGTTGATGATCCAAAAACCTTCCTCCTCAACGAGCCTATAATCTATACCTCGCCTCCCAGTACAAGCTTGAATTGTATCGTGTCGGACGATGCAGCCGCCTCAGGTACATCTAGACTTAGCATTGCATCCGAAGGAAAAGCTTCAGAATTCTGTGTTCCACAGACTTTGATGATTTTCCGATCAATGCAGTGTTGCAAGTTCCATTTTTCTGTAGATCCTTTGAACGACATGTCCATACATAACGCTGCTATCAACTTTGCTTGTTACCCAAAATCCACTTGAAGATGAAAGTATTGGCGTACTGATATAATTTTTGAAGGTATACTATTGCCCTTACTCTATCACCATGTAATTGATATAAACTGAGAGACGATTTGTTTTTCCACTGGGTCCGTGTACAAGCAAAAATGATGCAGCAAACATTTGATGCATGTAGATATGTATACTACTCTAGGTGCAACTTCATAAGTATGCTTTTGAGCAGAGAGGGCAAGAAACGATAGATTCGCAGAAAAACTTACATGATGTCGATTAATCGTATAAGTTAGCTTTGGATACAAATACTCAACTTTTATTATTGATAACTACAGCCATTATATATGTTTTCAGCGTTTGTAGTGCAATCAGTATACTGTATCCTGTAGTGTCGCGTGGCGGGCGGGAAATTCGTGAAATCGCGTCTGCTCGTGCGCAGTCGGGAGGAAACGCGTTCGGGGGATAACCTTGACATGACAAGTGCCACTACGATTTGCCGATTGCTGGAAGATCGTAAGGGCGTTCGTTTAAAGCAAGAATATGTCGAATCGTGGCTACGCTCACTACCACCTGATCTGGCTCGAGCCGATCGTGAGACTGTCCTTGATGCAGCATTCCAAGATTTTCTAAGCAAAGACATTGCGGATACATCTCGATCGACGATCCCTGCCAACTTTGGACAAGAAGACCTCTTCACTTTTCCACCAGGCAACCTGAAGAATGGAGGTGGTGTGGTCCTTCAGCTCATGGACGCACTCGATATCAGCAACTCGGCTCACTCGCTCTTGAATAGCCTGGCAACAGTAGCTCCAGTGAGACAAGTGTACGTACAGCGCAACAACGAAGAAATCACTTTTCCACGTGGTATGCTACGGCTGACTCTGTCAGATGGCGTGCGCATGGTGCGAGCTATTGAATTGACAACAATATCGAATTTGGACTTGAAAACGCCTTACGGATGCAAGGTATAAATCAGCTTAATTTTCAGACGATATCAGACATGTTCACAGATGAAAAATCAGATACTTGTAAAAAATTGTCAAGTACGGCGTGGACTTATGCTTTTGGAAGCGAATAATGTAAAGGTGCTTGGTGGAGCTGTACCTGAACTCTACGGAGGAAACATGATATCAGAGTTGGAGAAACGTTTGAAATTGCGGCTGGGGTAAGCATCGATGTTGAGGATTTAAAAAGCTGTGATTTACAAATAATCTTTTGATAGCATTGCACCTGTCAACGAGCCCCCACAGCAGTCAAATGTATCATCACCAAGCAACAGCACCAGCAACAGCATCAGGATCACCAATAGTAACAACACTGATCATAACTTCAGCAACTATAACAACAACAATGATAATAACAATTCTATTGCAAACAATCCTATCCGAGACCCAGAGCCAGCAGTCAACGATCCAACGGCCATGGACATCGACGAGGACTTTTACGACGACATGGACGATGTGGATATGGACGAACTATGTGCTGTGGAATCTATGTACACTCATCAAACAACACGAGACGCAGACATAGTGCCGGAAAATGACATGTTGCTTGAGAACTACGACGAGGCTACCGTCGTTCAGTCTCCTCCAATGGAAACTATTGATCTTTCAAACGACAAAGATGATGCCAGCGACATACCATCATTATCCTTACCATCATCAACTCGTTGCTCGGACGATTTCAAGTCATTCTCAACTTCCAATACCACCATTCATGCAAAATCATCTCCATGTACATACAATAATGACAAGACAACTCATGATATCAAAAGTATCTCTTCACCAACTCCCGTAGCTTGTTCAACATCATCTTCACCATCGTTATCGAAACCACTTGAAATAACCCCGGATGAATCACCTCGTTTACCACCATCTTCAAAATCTAGTTCTTCCACTAGAGATATCGATCTGCTTGCTGTTGGGCCTGAACCAGATATTGAGCCACCGTTAAAGACTATTTCAGAAGTTATCGATGCACTTGAAGGCAAAATTGAGTGCCCCGACATTGTGCGGGTGAAGGTTCGGGTTTGCTTACATTGTGTTTATAGAACACTCTGGCGCATGCTAACTTAAAGACGGACGTTAGGGTGTGCTTAAAATGTTTACGAAAATCAAAATAGCTACCTCGAAGTTCTTCGTAGTGATCATCCTCGTGGAACCCTATGATTACGAAAAGCAGCTTAAAATCGTCCTTCGGGGTAAAGTAGGTGCTAACTCTGTACTGAGATATAATGAGCTTGTTGTCTAAATTCGATGACGTAGCTCACAGAAGCAATATTGGATACCACAGCTGAAGCACTATTAAGAAAGAAAAGGGAAGTTGGAGAAAGAGAGCTTATAAAGGTGAGGTTCTTGTTTATACAAATCTTGTCTACCACACCGCTGCTAACTTTTCTGTATTCAAGTATTTGCAACCTACTTTGCTGCGAAAGATGGGTACTATCTGTGAAGTCGAACTTGACTTGTCATCATTAGAAGACTGTGGAAAATATGGACATTGCCCATGCGCAAAAAATTATAAAGTTTGTAAAAAAGACGATGAAAATAATAAAGTAATAGTTCTTTAGAGTTCATCAGCAACATGCGAGGGATGAGGCTGTGTCGTCGCTGCAGTATTCGCCTGGTGGACTCCTGCTGCAACGCGTTTACGCAATGCATCTATCTGTTTGTCGTATGTCTCCCACTCTGGAACTTGCCGACGAGCTCTGTCTAGTTTTGGCTCCTTGGTCAATGGATTATTGCACTGTAAACGACAGGAATGAATTACATTTTTGCTCTTTATTGATCCTAAATAGCACTTTGCCACTTACTAGATCAATAGTCTTG
The DNA here is from genome assembly GCA_000611695.1 of Rhizomucor miehei CAU432. NCBI lineage: Eukaryota > Fungi > Mucoromycota > Mucoromycetes > Mucorales > Lichtheimiaceae > Rhizomucor > Rhizomucor miehei. Next base: position 38,068 of record KK100171.1, on the reverse strand, counting down.
GCTCTGGCAAGACTCTCGTCACTGCACCAAGTTTCACACCACAGCCATTCTTGAGGTAGTGAATAAATGGGGACTACATGTTGCATATTGTTGGGAAGATCTTGATCCAAGTTTGCAAGTGAGTTGGGATCAGCGCTGAGTGCCTGATACTGTGCTCGAAGTCGATCGCCTGCAGCCATCTGTCGGAAACGGTTCAGGTCGATCACATACAAGGCGCTAATGTGATACGGTTTGCCTTGCAAGTGGTCCTTCCAGTAACCTTGGTTCCAGAATCTAAAGCCATCCATTTCTGTGCGGTCAGAGCAGAATGGTGTGTAGCCATAGGGTGCGCCGTGAAGGTCCATATCCACCAATTCTTTGAGATCCGTGCGAACGATTTGGTCAGCGTCGACGAAGATAACCTTGTCGAGATCAAGAGGGAACAGGACGTCCAGGAACAAAATCTTGTAGCCCCAAATAGTGCGCTGCTTTTCCTTTTGTGCCCTGAGCCAGGAAGGCCATTTGTAGGTTACCATTTCGTACTCGAAGCCATACTCTTGAGCCATGTGGGGTACAAAGTTCTATGATGATAATAGTATTGGTTGATAAGTACGGCTAACTCGTTTTTAATATTGCAGATTTGTCGTTTACCTTGAACGATGGAGACAAAAAGTTTTCAATGAACCAAAACTTGACTGAGCTTTCCGTATGCTCCATAACTGATGCAATCATGATGGACAAGAATCGTTCGTAGAGTTGGCCGGATGCCACCGAAAAGATATTGATATCCGCTTGCTTCTTTTGATGCTTTTCTTCGGTTGATCCAAAGAGCCTGTAGAAAAGGGGGAAAAGAAGAGTTTGTTAGATCCAACCCTTCTATTATAATCTTTGCATTTACAATTGGCATACTTGTGTGAAAGGGAGGACCAGAATCCTTCTTGTTCATTGCTTTCTGCTAGTACATCCTCACGCTCCATACCAGGGTTCTTTCGTACTTGGGGAAAAACCGTGAGTCCCTCAAAAGATGTCAAGGCAAGCGTCGTCGTGGTCTGATTATTATATTTTGAATCGTGTTCCCATCGACCTTCAGTACCGACGCTCGAGATATCATATACTTCGCTTGATCGACCTGGTCGCAGGGCAAGTTGCCACACGCCTGGTTGAGCTTTGAGTTGGAAATATCCCAAATTGGCCATAACAATCGTATCCGTCATATAAGGTTGAGTAGGAGTACCAAGCACGAATTGCATGCCACGTGGTGCTATCTGTGCAGGCACTTCCACACAGTGGCCCTCAATCAGGATATGCTCGAGCTCGTACACGGCAGTAACCGATGTTGAAACATCCTTCAATCGGATGTTATCCAGATCGACATTGGCTTCCTTGACAGCCACGTGCCATGATTTGATGGTATCCACGCCAAGAGTGTAAAGAGCATCGATTGGCAAGTCATCAAAGTAGGCTGTAGGTGTTGTCAAGTCTCCAGTAGCTGGATCAAATTGCAATTCCGTGTCAAATACGTAGCGATAGAAGCGTTTCACGGGAATTTCGCTGAGCTGCATGAGCGGGCTCATGTAGACTTGAATGAAAATGCCAGGAACTTGTGCCAACGTTTGCAAAATGGATGCCCACTTTTGTGTCGTTTCACTTAGCGAATCCATGACCACACCGATTTCTACAAAATAGTCGTTTTCGTCGCCTGCCGTGAATTGGGTACGTCCTCCTCGCAGACTCTTGTAAGGGCGTTGACGCAAGACCGGTCCGTCAGTTTCAAATATACTCGGCTTGGAGCTAGCCCTATCTGCTTCAACTAGACATGTTACTCGCATTATCAAGTCTGCATTGATATCGGTAACATTGACAGATTCAAGAGCTTCGCGCGCCGGAAGAATGCGCTCTTTTGTTTCCAGGGAGAGCAAGTTGTTGAAATCATCCACTGTGAACTGCTCATGCTCTGGTAAGGAACCCACTACCTATATCCGCACGGAATCAATTTTTTGTTCGAATCTTTTTTGAGTGGACTTCTTTGACATTACCCTTCCGTTCAATACGATGCCTCTGAAACCTTCCTCCAGCCCAGACTCTAAGAGTATGGATGTCTGTTCTTCCCAAGCCTGCTGAGCGGCATTTTCGATGATAGGCGAACCAGGAGCGAAAGCTTTCACTTGAGGTGGCGGTGAAGATTCTGTGCCTTGTACTGAGCGTTCTTCCAAAACCTTGTCGACCAGCGTCTTGATCTCTGACAGACCAGATTGCTTTGCATAAAGTTCGTGGTACAAGAATGCAGAAAATGAAGCATCTTGTGTAGCAGATGCTTCAGCTGCGTGATGCAACAAGGCCAAGCGGACGTTTCGGTTGGATTCCTTTTCCGTAAATGTTAGTGGTATGGCACACAATTTGTTGTTCAGTCATCATCACGACTTACCGCAAATGTGAGAGCGGTCGCTGCTAACAACAAGCCTTCAGTCGAGTCCATGTCTGCCACAATCCACATATTCACTGCTTCAGCAGTGTTGTCTCCTAAAAGACGAGAGCAAAATGATCTATAAGCATTGGGGGAGAAGCAACGTAGCAAACGATAGATCCCCCTTACCAATGTAAGCAACGTTGGGAACACTGCGCAGGACTTGAAGTTGATGATCTTCGGAAATGGCAATGTACGGGTTACGCGAACTAGATACATAAGGTTGAGAGAGTAAATAGTCATAGACATTGGCATCGGCCTTGATCTCTCCAAAGTAGACCTTGTGAGAGAGGGCATAGATTTGTCTAGTCATTCATGTTTCATTTAATCCGGTAAAAAGTCATATTTACCTTTATGGCCATTAACCGAGTTTGCTCGCCAATGTTCATCATCACAAGTCTTATAAATGGCTAGTAAAGATAAATTGTTGAGTCTCTAGTCATGCTCGAAACAGTAATCTATCTTCAGAGCCATACCAGATCATCTCTGTATTCCAGTAATTTACCATTCAGGAACATAGTCGGTGAGTAAAGTCCAAAGCGCTTGGAAAATCTTCGCAATTTTTTCAATGTATTCTTGTCGGGCAGATATCAACGACTTGTCCGAAGAACCATATGCTTTGCCAGCAATTTCCATAGTAGCTCGATCCAGTTTTTTAGACCGCATCTCTTGCAAGAGTTTCTCCAAGAATGACATGCCTGCGGTACGCTTATCCTCCTTGAACATAGTCTTCAACATTGCTGCCAACGTTTCCGAAACAGGATCATTGACCAAGGGAATCAAACCAAAACGAATTGGCATATTACGCTGGATCATGTCCCGCGTTTGCTCTACAATACGCTCAAGCGAGCTGAGCGACGCCAAATCTTCGACCATGACCAAATTGTAGATATTTTTCTTGATAGCTCGCATGTGGCTCGGGTATGCAGGTTTTAACAGCTAGATCCATCGAAACAAATGTTAGCTCTGCCGAAATTTAAGAATCAGACTTTACAAAAAGATAAAAACATACCTCGGCGAGACTACTTGGCCACGTTTTGTAGCGCTTATCCTTTTCCAAATCGTTCCACCAAAGAACAGAATCGGTTCGAATATCATAGACGTCTTGTATCTCGTCTTCAGAGGCAGCACCCGCACGTGAGTAGGCAGGATGAGTGATAACGTCGATGGCTTGCTTTGAAGTGAGGCCGATGGACTTGAAGGACTCCATCAGACGCTGTTCATGTTGCAATGCTCGGACGATGCTACATTATACTATTCAATATATCATTTGACTACCGTTTTCTTTTCTTTTTTGTAACTTACGCAAAAGGATCCATCTCTGTATCATCAAATGAAATACCATTGATCCACAATGCATGTACACCGGGAACATTTCCGTTCTTCATAACCTCGTCAGTGAACGTTTCATCGAGTTCCAAGTTTGCAATATCCTTGGCATATCTGGGGAAATCAATCGCCAACTGCGTCAAGTCTGCTAGTGGCTGCGATGATTGAGCAATGTACTGCGCTGTCTTGATGCTTAATTGTTTAATTTCTGCAGCAGTAAGAGGCTCAATCGTTGATGGTCCAGAGAACAGAGACTTCTTCTTTTTACTGCCGCCCACAAGACTGTCGAGCTTGCTCTTTAGAAAAGATTTCTCCTCTTGTTGTTGTTGTTGTTGTTGTTGTTGTTCTTCTTCCTTGCGGTCGTCAATCACTAGATAATCCGTATTTTTCAAGGCCATCTCGACACCGTAGCCCGATAAATACAAGGGACTAATCTGCGCTGTATCGTTGAGGTCCCCTGCTTTGTAGCGAATTGCAAACGTAGCATCATTTGATTCAAGCACAGAGAAGAAGCGCGAAAATGAAGGTGACGAAAAGTCTGGTGTGTACAATATCACAGTTGGTGCCTTGCCACGACGGATTCGATCAAACGCAAGTGTTTCGGCATCGTCGCGAATGTCTTTGCGTTTCAAAAGTTGTTCAAGTTCTGCTGGATCACATATCGGGTCCTTGCCGTTCGCATAAACCCAAACGTCGCAGGGGGCAACGCTGCCCTGCGTTGCAATGAATTGGTTGTAATATTGCCGGTAGGCCTCTACAAGGGGCGCTGATGCATGTACTGACAGAGCTAGCTTTGCAATATCGACTGCGTGCTGAGACGTCAAGTGTCCACCTTCTACAACGCGCTTAAACGCGCCCGTGTACAGCTCGGCAGCAGTCTGCGCTTGAGAAGCAGTGGTATCAGACAGGTCTCTAAGCAGAGGAAAGAATGCTGTTTCATTGATAGAGGCAATAGTTTCACTAGGAACTAGAGAGTTAGAGCCGAGCCTGCGCAAAAAACCAACTCATTGCAGTACATGATCTCGACTAGCAGATTAGGACTTTGCCATGGCGACACTAAAGAAAGCTCTACAGGCGTCGTCGTCGCAAGAACTGGCAACACTTGAAGAGCCGTGGCAGTCAGGGTCAACACGAAGTGTCTTCCCGTCCGAACCATTTGTTCCTGAGATCTTTGCTACCGACGTTGCCACGTTGCACGCATTTTACGGTCTCTAAGCGCTGGTTTTCAATTCACTTAGCAAAGGATTATGCAAATGCAAACGTTGTTTCGAAAAAAAAGACTATATACAATGAACTACATCTACTTTTAACGTGCTGTATACATGTAATTGAAGACCATCCAACCGCACATCCAGTAGAGTAACCATTGTTTTCCTTGCAAATTTACCAACCGAAAGAGGGATTAGAAGGTGGTGCTCCCCAACCATCAACGGTGGGAGCAGCAGGAGCAGGTCCCCAGCCATCATCTTGAGAATCGTTCACGCTTAATGTTCATGTCATTAGTGATCTTGTCTTCAGCAGGAGCGGCAGCAGGCAGTGGCACCCCATCCGTTGTTTGCGGGCTGTGCAGGTCCGTTAGACGCGGGAGCACCCCATCCATTGTTGTTAGCAGCAGGAGGAGTAGATGTTGCGGGAGCCTTGGGAGGAGGAGTAGGTGTCGAGGGAGCAGGTTGACCCCATCCGTTGCCGCTTGAAGGTGCATTTTGAGCAGGTGCTGGAGATCCCCAGGAATCGTTGCTGGGAGGAGGTTGAGCCTGGGCAGGAGCTAAGCGTCACTGCCGCCGTTCCATTGGGCAGCAGCAGCGCTAGAATCGTTTTGTCCCCAACCAGCAGAGGCAGCATTGGCGTCCCAGCCGCCAGAAGAAGCATCCCAGTTACCACTGCCTGAGGCGTCACCACCGTACGAGGCGTCGCCGTATCCACTAGCACCGCCTTCCTTGGCAGTATGGCACTTGTAGCAATCGTTTCTGCGGGCAAAGTTGACAGCACCGCATCTACGAGTTTCATGAGTTAGTGTTTCCCAGATGCTATGCTACTTGGCATTTTCCTTTCACTTACGAAGGGCAGTCCCAGTCACCATCACGTCGAGGAGGACGTCCCCGGCGTTCACCACCACCGAGACCTTCGGGCTTGGGAGTGTTGCACTTGAAGCATTCGAAACGTCTGGCAAAGTTATTTACGCCACAGCTGGGGCAGTCCCAATCACCTTCGCGAGCAGGCTTGGAATCACCATATCCACCATATCCGCCATCGCCACCAGTGTTCCAGCTGGAATCGCCGCCTGCTGCACCCCAAGAGTCGCCAGCAGATGCAGCTGGTGCAGCACCAGGTGGAGGGTTTCTTTCGGGAGGAACGTATTCTTGACCAGCGTAGCTTGGGGCTGGAATATCTTCTTCCGGCAAATCTTCTTCCCATACACTAACTTTTGTCTTAGTATTTCAACAGTTGACCTGCATCGGAAAGACTTACATTTCTTCCGTCATGTATGGTTGCAAGAAGTCAGGGATTTCTTGATTGCATTCCTTCAAGAGCTTAGTAAGCTCAGGAGCCAAGGCCGCGCTGCGGTCATTGTAGAAGGATGTGGCCAAACCAGATTTACCGACACGAGCAGTACTAATGAACATTACTTACAATGCTTTCTGCGATTTATGTAATTCTGCTGCACTTACCGACCAATACGATGGATGTATTCATCCATACTTTCGGGCATATCATAGTTGACGACGTGCATGACGTTGCGGATATCAATACCACGAGCAGCGACAGCGGTGGCAACAAGAATGGGGCATCGACCACTCTTGAAAGAGAGAAGGGCATCTTCTCTTTCCATCTGAGTACGGTCACCGTGAATAGAAGTAGAGGGGAAGCTTCTTTCATAGAGATAGTGATCCAAACTATAGGAAAGAAGTCAGCATCTGACCAAAAGGCTTCGAATTCGATACAACGTACCTGTCAGCACTACGCTTCGTTTCGACGAAGATAAGGGTACGGCTTGGTGGCTGAGAGTTCAACAAGGTACGAAGAGCCTCTCTCTTGTCTTGCTCTTCGACGTACATGATCTTCTGGGTGATCGAGGATGTGGTACCACCGACACGGCCAACCTTCAAGAAGAGGTAATCGGGACGCAGGAAATCGCGGGCAAGCTTTCGAATAGCACGAGGGAAAGTAGCACTGTACATGAGAGTTTGACGGTCAGGGTTCAAGCCTGTTTACAAACTTTAGTTAGACGGAAGCTCATTGCAAAAAGTAGATGTGATTTGCATACCTCGCTTCTGGACGATAGCACGGATGACAGGTTCGAAACCCATATCCAACATTCTGTCGGCTTCATCAATGACGAGATAGCGGACTCTGTTCAAGGCAACCTTGCCACGTTCAATAAAGTCCATGAGGCGACCAGGAGAAGCGGCCAAGATATCACAGCCACGTTCGAGTTGAGCCAATTGAGATCGAGCATCAGAACCACCATAGATTGCACTGTTTGATCATTAGGGTCATGCTACTGCACTTTCAAGATTTGCTGGGCTATTTACCAAGGTCTCAACATGCTGCGATAGGTGAACTAAAGATGGGATGATGAGCCATTGCCGACCAGGATATACTCCAGCGTCCTTACCTTTCTGCATTCATCGAAAATCTGAGAGCACAATTCACGAGTAGGAGCAATGATTAGTACAAGAGGCTCGGCCTTGAAAGAGCGGGTCTCGAAGGGAGCAGGACGAGGCTGTGCGAGCTCCTTTGCACGACCAAAGAGACCAGAGAGAGTTGGTACCAGGAAAGCGGCAGTCTTACCCGAACCTGCATTCCAAAGTTAACATGGAAGTATTTTTTCCCGCATGTAAAGCACTAACCAGTTTGGGCACAAGCCATCAAATCTTTACCGGCAGTAACGATAGGGATGGAATATGTCTGAAGACTAGTCTTAGATAAGGAGCAATCGGCATCTCTTCAGATATACACATACCTGGACAGGGGTAGGCTGTTGATAGCCGGCGAGTCTGATGTTTTCCTTCATGACTGGATGCAAATCGGCTTGATCGAACTACAGATAATGCAAAGGTGAGCAGCCTTCCACAATTGAAAATTGTGTATGCTTACATACAGTTGCAACAGGTGGGGGTGCTTGTCCACGTTCGACAGAAATAGGGATGTTTGCATACTTGGAAAAATCAAGAGGAGTCTGTTGCTCGGATGGATCAAGACCGAAAAGTTCAGCTTCCAATTTTTCATCGCGGGGAGCCATGCCATCGGGACCGACGGCATTCTCATTGTATTCATATCTTGCACGGTTGGAAGCCCAGTTGAAGTTACGTCGAGCTTCAATGCTAGGATCAAGTGGCGCGCCAGGTGCGCCGGCGCGTTCGGGTCTCGGAGTATTGCACTTAAAGCATTCTTGTCGGCTTGCAAAGTTGCTTGCATTACATCTGCATAGTCGTCGGCGATTTGCTCAGTATAGAGAAAACGATCGTAATTTACTTACGAAGGGCAGTCCCAGTCACCAGGACGAGGAGTACGTGCAGGTGCAGGTGCACCTACACCTTTCGGTTTGGGAGCACCGCACTTGAAGCATTCTGAACGG
>KK100171.1:15388-29640 GCA_000611695.1 Rhizomucor miehei CAU432 | reverse complement strand
TCTGGTTAAAAAATCAGTACCTTGAGTATCACAAAGCTAAATAGGACGCGTTTCAAAAACGAGAAAAACAATCAAAAAACATACTCTGGGCAGTCCCAATCGCCTGGACGTGGAGTGCGCTTAGGCTTCTCGTTACCACCGCCATAGCCATAACGGTCGCCACCAGAAGCACCGTAATTAGTGGCGCCATGGCCTTGACCACTGCCAAATTGGTTGTCACCAGCGTTCCAGGAAGCGTCACTGCCGCCGTTCCATTGGGCATCGCCATTGCTAAAGTCGACGGAACCACCCCAAGGTGTCGAGTTGGCGTTCCACGAGTCGCCACCAGAGGCAGGAGCAGGAGCACCCCAAGAATCACCTGCGTTCGCGTTGTTGTTTTGATCCCAGGACATGATCTGACTCTGCGTTGTTTAATTCAAGAGAAAAGCAGAGAGTCTGACCTTTGACAGACTAGGGAAAGAGAGGGGTCAAAAGTCGGTTCCCGCTCTCGAAAATTTGCCACGATCGATTGAGCGGGCGGGTGGGAAGTTGCAATATGCCGTCTTCTTTGTCCTTTTCAATCGAACAAAAATATACGCGTTTCCTCTAACTTATGAAACTCTAACGTGAAAAGCACAGCTGCAAAGCTTTCTTTACTCGATTAAGAAATTGAATTACTATATAGAATTGCACCAGCCTTGTTTACGCTGAAGGGGCAAAGATGCCATCAGTTTGCTTTGGACAATAGAAAAAGGAGTACATATGATTAAAATAAGTCTAAACTTTGCCGACAATGAAGCCAACAACAATGTATCAACCCCGCCCCCACCTCTTCGCTCGTTCGCGTTCATTGTATACTCATATGCTTTCTTACATGAATCCTGGTTGCCTCCGGAATACTTCATCCATAATCTATCATGAAGTTAACGAACTCATAATTTTGCCCTTTTTCGTCACATAGCTTTATAGCTCACACCATGGCAACATATCCTATCAATGCTGAAATATCTCAGTTTCTCCATGTACTGATGATTGATCGCCTCCTATCTGTCATACGGTCAACACACCATTGCTGTCTCCCTCTGAAGAGTGGTAGATGAATTTGGATCTTTACATTTGTTCGTCTGGATAAGGTTTGAGTTAAACGGTTTTATATATGACTTGCTTCTTGCATCATAAAGACCTTTTACGCTAACTTCAAAATACGATTTAATGCCACAAATTAAGTCATATGGGTCGACTTTGCGCGAGGACTGCAGAAAAGGATCTGCCTGTTATGATACAAGCAGTAGATATCGTAATAGCAAATCCATTACAAATTGCTGTGTGCTTTTGGTTCAAAAATTTCTATAACTCATGCTAGAAGAAGGTGTCGATTTTCTTTATGGACGTTCGTAAACATATGTTCGATTGACGACATAAATAGGTTAAAGTCTACATAACCAGATGCACCTTAATTTGACAACTGCCTTTGCGTGAAGAGAGTATATGCTAGCACTGCTTAAAGTAGCGCTCCTTTCGCAAACAAAGGCTGCAGTCTATAGATATATAGATGCTACACTTGTCTACCAAAGACTTCACAGTATTTAGAAGTACAACATTTACGACTTATCCCCGCCCACACATTGTTCCCACCATATACTATCCTAAATTATTTACTATATGACCTCATCTACAGTGACTGTATCTGCAATCGACTTTGCTAACACATTGCTTATCTAAGATGCTTTTCATTGATCAGGGTGAGCAATGACAGAAATACGAAGTTTCACAAGATTCACAGCCACATTTCTTTGTTTGCATCAAAATTACTATAAAAGGCGAGATCACGCACAAGACTACAGTGACTCACTGTTGGTATACTGTATTGACGGATATATGGATCGATGTGAATAAGGTCGTCGCAACGCAGTTGTTCCCCATACCTTTCATCTTGTTTTTTTACATAACCCTTGAACTAAAAGATGGTTCTGACACTTTCACGATACACAACAGTGCAAGACTTTGTCGACGAGAACGGCGTGATTCTAGAGCAGCACGAGCTGGAAAACACTTTTGTCTTACTTACATGCAAAGCACTGGCGAAACAAGAAAGCCTAAGGGCATCGTATTGTGGAACGGTATGGGATGTGGATGACAATGGAAAAAGACACCACGTTATATCGATCACTGCAATGCATACATTGTGTATGTATCCTTCTTTGCCAAGAGACAAGAACAAGCAGGCAGAGGTACAAGCGGCCATCGAAATGCTAGTCAAAGATGCATTGCAGACGTCTCTTGAGATTAAACACATTTATGGAAATGAACCCGAAACTGCAATGCTTGTGGAAACCTGGAATACGCTCGCCTCACCTCGATACAAACTTAAGCGTGAACACGCCATGTGGAGCTATATCCTCACCAAGGGCGACCTCATATCTGTAGATGGGAAGCAGCTACAAAGTGGTATACTTAGACCCTTCAAAGCGGATGAGTTCGAATTGCTGGTGGAATGGACAAAGGCTTTCTATACGGATTCCGGAGCATTTGCACCTGATGACAGCGACGAAGGGATCAGGAAACAATGCCAGAGCGAGATGGATCAAGGCAACACATTTCTGTGGTGCGATAAGAAAGATGGTACACCAAAGTGCATGCTCTGGAAGCGAAGGCCAATGAGAAAAGGCTGTGCTGTCGGCTATGTGTATACTCCTACGGGATTTCGACATGGTGGCGTTGCAAGATCAGCTGTCACTGAATTTTGCATAGAGTGTCTGGACAAGTATGAATATATGACTTTGCTCGCTGATGAAAAGCAAGACCGGTATACCAACCTGTACACACGGATTGGATTTAAATACCTTAATCCATGTAGCATGTACTCCCTTTAACAATATTCGTATGATGTAAAAGCTATTCGATGTACTTCTCTCATTAACCGGACTGTATATTGTTACCTGAAACTTTTCTTTTCGTGTACTGCCTTCCCGAAATCTTTTATAACAGTTTCTGTATTGAATCGAAATCTGCTATCTCACGGAGAAGTAAATATCAGGTTACACATAAAGGAAGTGATGGCTGTCCATTCAAGTACAGTATCCCGCTCAAGAAGTGCATTTGACAGCAATTTTTATCAGACGTCAGGTCTAGGTTCAAAGGTGTACGAAGTAGGCACAATGAAATTCGGTGATTACCGTTTACGCGGGTAAAGTCTGAGTGAATACCCGGGTTTCTGAAATTTCCATTTGCATTGATCCGCACCCTTTCCTGCAGAAATCAAGAATCGCGCGAATGCCTTGTCGGAACACGGATCAGACGTTGTTCCTGAAAAGCCATCATCTTTGACATGTCTCTGGACAGACGCAAACCAAGAGAATAAAATGAATATGAGGAGCTGATGCTTCACAGAACTCTGTATCTGTAAAAAAGAACCAAGTTTTTTGCATTCAGCATGTTTAACAATGTGTCGAGACTTTACGATTCAGGGTTACACTGACCATCCGTTTTCCTGGTAATAGGCAAAGAATAACAACACCATAAGTAGAGGATTTGAGAGCTTGGATATAAGGAGAGAGACAGAGTTCGTGAGTATGACAAGACGCATGTACGCCAAACGTCACAGTCAATGGCTAAAAATGATCGACCATATCGCCTGCAGCGCCGGTTCTTTCGTCAAAGTGGCCGTATTCACCGACTGTTTTGGACGTAGAAGGCGGCTTATGGCACCAGCCAGACCGTGCAGTCCTTCACCGTCCTCTTCAACAATGAAAGAAGCCAAGCAATTCATTGAGTACGTCGTCTCTGCTAATCAGCTCTCTATGTGTCATGTGGGAAACTGATCATGGCATCTAAAGGAAACCGGAATGGGCACGGAGACCGTTGCTCGGCTTTTCTACTTGGTCCACGCAACTCTTGGACGATGTGCCTGGATACGGCGGTAAACATGTGGAACCTTGGTAGGAGCTGGATTCAGCTTTATCTATATTATCCGCAAACAATTTGACACATTGGGAACACAGGTTTAACGAGAATAATATCAAGGAGATATCGGATGTGATGAAGTTGAAAATGCCACAGTACGAATACATTAACCTGGATTCTGGATGGCAAGTGATCAATAGCTGTTTTTCTGATGGTTTCAATTTACTAATGGGAACATATCCAGGTGTGAAACTTTTGACGAGTATGGACGATGGACCTTTCGGCAAAAATTGTTCCCTAATGGCTTACGAGCGCTGTCGGATTACTTGGCAAAAAATGGCCACAAGCTTGGGGTTTACATTCTTCCTGGTATTCGCAAAGACGCGCTAGAAGCAAATACACCTATCAAGGGCACCAATTACAGACTGGCGGATATCGTCAAACAAAAGAAAGAAGGAAATGGATTCAAAGGCACCACTTTCATGCCAGATGCCAACTTAGATGTTGCACAAATGTACTATGATTCCATGGCGGAACTTTTCGCCGAGTGGGGCGTTCGATTCGTCAAAGTCGATGGTTGCGGTCCTGGCGGAGGAGACCAATTTTACCCTTATCAATCGCCAGATAATCGCCAATGCCTACGGATGATGTCGCGATCCTTTAGACGATATGATATATGGATGGAGTTATCCTGGTACATGGACCATTCTTATGCGGATGAATGGGCAGAGCTTGCAAATGGCGCGCGAATATTCGTAGATATCGAATCATATTCAACCAAAACCATGACCTCCTCCCATCGAGTATTTCAACGCATCACGCAGGCCTCCCGTTGGGTCGACACTGGCGTTATTGGAAAAGATTATGGATTTTACCTAGATCTTGACGTCGTTTTGGTCGGCATGACAGTTAACGGCAAATGCGTCGATGGACTCGACAACGACGATGTGCGACGATCTTATATCAGCTTCTGGGCACTTTTGAGCACTGTATTTTGCATCGGCTCAGATCCACGAATGATACCCGACAAATACTTGAATCAATTAAACCATCCAGATATACTCTATGTGCACCAGTCTGGTATCATGGCCAGACCGGTAGGTTCTGGCGACGTATGGCTAAATAGAAAGCAGATTTGGTGGAAGGAGCTGCCAGATGGACGCATTTGCTGCGGAATATTCAACGCACATACATACGTTTTCATGCTTGGATTTAGCCATGAAATCACCCTACAGTTGGCAGATTTGAATATCGGGCCAGCTGGTGCAATTATATATGACATTTGGGAAGGCAAAGAGCTGGGCAGGTATACTGAAAAATATTCTGTCCGATTACGCCCAGGACAATGCCAGATGCTTTTCTTGACAGCTCTCGTATCCCCTTCTTCTGAATTGTAATTTCGCCGCTTTTTTGCTTCATGTATCTGTTTTGTCTTCATATTTATTTTTTGTTCGTTTCTGTTTGATATAAAAACTATCCGGCAATGACGGATTGGCTACTTTGCTGATAGGACAAACAAACCCAGTATCAATATCACTGTTATTTAATATCCTGCCCACCAACTCAAATGTTGGTTCTTACCGAAGTGCAAATTCCAGGACATGAAGATCTTGCGACGCCAAACTTGGACACATTAAGCCCAGGTGAGCCATATGTAAAAGGTGCCAGAAAGACAAGCATGTAAACTTGCGAGAGAGCCAACAGAAGCTGCATTAATGGTACAATGAAGCGGGAATTTGACCTCGATATCCTGCAAACTGTTGCATAGTGGTTGATAGCTTCAAGAGGGGCGAGATTAATGTGGCAAACAAAAGTTAAACATGACTCCTAAAAGCAGATAACCAGAGGTTGCTGCTGGCAAATAATAATGCAGAAACAGCGAACGGCTCATTACAAAAATTGGCAGGTAAGGAAAAACCAGGAAACGTAAAAGAATCCTTCATTCTTGAACGCAAGGCTGCATGCAAAAATATATTTAGAGCTACAGAGGTTATTACGTAGAGAGTTGACTTTTCTTACGTTCTCGAACAAGTTGTATATTTCTTTGGCGCGCCAAGCAGTCGATAGCAATAACAGCAGCGCATAGGAGCAAGCTGGCAATGATAGTCCACTAACCGACGACGTTGCCTGTCATGTAAATTTGCGCTCTCGAAGCCTTGTTTGTCCAATATGATATCCCACAAAGCATGAATGGCCACGTAAATGGACTCGGCTGATATGGATGCGGCTTCGTCAAAGCAGAGTTATGCTTGAGCATTTTTATCTGGAGGGCCATAAACTTGTGAAGAAAAGGCATCTCCTCCATATCCTTTCTTCCTCCTTTCTTCAAATTCACTCCAGTGGCTGCAGAAACAACCTTCATAAGCAGAATCGATGTAAAATAAAGAAACGGCATTTAGTTTTTGATTTACCGTCAGCCCCTTTGATTCCCATTGGTACCTAACAGTTGCTAGGGTCCTTAACATCCTTGTTACCATTCACCTCTTGATGGTTCAAGACCCAGTCCGGCAATTTCTTCTTTCGTGTCCACAGAGCCACATTGGTATCTATATTGAGCAATCATACAGACTTCATGTGAGTCTGCCAAATGTTTCCATTGTTGGCATCGTTCAAGAAGTCCTTGAATAGCGTCTCGTTGTACAGTCGAGCAGGAGACACAGCGGTGAACTTTTGGTTTGTAAGCATAAAAGGAGCAGCCACGTCGTGAGTCAATAGCAGTTTGCCCGTGCCTACATGCTTCAACTGTACAAGATCGCCGTGACGCACCTGCTTTCTGTCGATCTCCTCGCTTAGCTCGCGTTACCGTTGCTCTGAGGATAGCACATCAGCTGGTATTGCACGCCTATAGCTGCTGTCGTCAGGTTCTTGAACTGCAGTTACTTGCTGCCCTTTTATATCGCAATAAACATTTGTAAGCATATCGGTGATCACAGTAAAGATGTAGCCTACCTGTACTGCTGCTTCTAAAAGCCTCATATCGCAGAGGAGGATACAGATCATGCGAGTGAAGATATGCATTTGTTGTTGTGTGGACCAAAGTGATAGCATCGTAGTAGTGTATGTCTGCCAAAAAGTGTAGGTCCAAGTTTTAGCAACATTGAAATTGAACAACACGCAGACTTTGACTACCCACCGAGAGAATTCAGTTTTATAGGCGAATTTTTCAGTGAAGACTGGGAATTTGCTGCTCATAAAAGTCATCACCGGGTCCAGATTCGTTTAGAATGGCAAAGTGTACATAAAGCACGCCAAGATAAATGGCTGCAGGTACAACAATCAACGCAAAAGCACGGACGGTCACATGCATTCCAAAGCGTGTCTACATAAACAAACCGAGGAGGATGCTCATACATATTCAATATCGATACGAACACCTAAATATTGGTAGATATTACTCATTAAGGTGAGACCTGTTTTGCCGATAGCCAGAAAGTTCCAAAATTCAAAGCAGTTGCCAGTCCTACCGTAGCTACGATAAACAGCTCAACCATCGTAATAGACAAAGTTATACACAATCTAGAGTTACGGACTAGAATGCGTGTTATTGCAATACAACGGACAAATCTGTTTGTTAGCACATAAAAATGCCAGTCTCCATCAACCACAGCCACCAGTTGAAGGAAAATGCTCTTTTCTGTAAATGTTAGCGAATGGCGATAGTAAATGGTAGTGGCTAACCTTACTGGTGGCGAAGCTTGTAAAGCGAGTATTCGAGCAAACAGTCAAAAGCATATAATATATATATATATATATATATATATGCCATCTAGCAAGATGAGGCGATTGTGTGCAACAAACGCATTGTCTAGTTCTGTTTAGTAGAATCACACTTTATAGTAATACCTTGAGCATAGATCTCAAGACGTCTGCTTACCGAAAAGGTACATGCAGGACGCTACAAGGCATGCAATGCCGCTATACTTAGATTTCTTGAGGATGCTGTAAACTAGCTACACGGTCAGCGCGCTCAAGGATGCGGGAAGGCCCCTCAACGCAACGTACGGCACGCTGCCGTTTTCGATGTAACTTTTACCGATCGAGCCAAAATTGTAGTGTCCGTCATAGCCAGCAAGATACCCTATCCCAGCTATCATCATTTCCGCGAGAGGTGGATGGACGTCGAAAAAGAACGTTCGATTAAGATAAGAGCTTGCAAACTTTCCAAAATGAACTTCATCGAAGCTGGCAATGCGTGGAGTATTGAAGACTATGTTTTGTAGAAATCATGAACAAATTGCTTGCACCATTTCAGTCGGATACCATATCCTGTGAAAATTGACTAAGCACGACGGATATGCTACAAGCAACTGAGGCCGATTTGCAGTCCAAAGTTTTCCAAGCGAATGCTCGTTCTTGTTCTGTAAAGTGTCAAAAGATCTACGTGAGCTTGGCGTAAATGCAGGGAAGAAGAAAAATACAGCTATCAAGCTACCCCTGACGGTTTTGAAAGCTTTTTGTTGACATCTGGGTTTTCGGCATAGTTTTGTACGAGTTCGTTAGGAGATAAAGTTTCCTTATCTGCCACATCCAGCCCTTTGTCTGATTCGTATAATAGATATCAGCGTGAGGCCTCCTAAGCATCCTGGGACTTTTTCAAAACGAAGAATAGATATGATATAGAAAGGATAGATAGATCAGAAGTTTGAAATATATTTCTTCTCAAGGGCATTCCCGATAACTGGATTAAAAGGCATATAATATTACCTTACAAGGTCGTCGGCGGTCCCGCTATTGCGTCCAATGCAACTGATAAACTTCACCAAATACATACAGATAGTTTATTTGTTATGATATGTAAGAGTCAATTTTTACAGTGTGTTTTCAATTACAAAGAAATACAGTGTTTAGAGTTTGAGGCCGAAGCGCTTAGCAAGGAATTCGAGAAGTTCCTTGTCGCCCAGGTAACTGTCCTTCACGGAGGTGCGGTTGGTAATACCTTGAAGGAATTCTGAGAAACGAGGAGAGTTCTTGACTGTCTCGGAGGTATATCCATTCAAGAGAGCCTTTTCTACGGCAAGAAGACGGATAGCGAATGGTGCAATGGCAATATCTGCAATAGAGAACTGATCACCCAGGAAGTAGGGACCAGAAGGCGATTGCTCGCGCAAAAGTTCGTCAAGCTAAATACATCCCATTAGTTTAACAAGACCATAACACCGTATAATCATATTCCACATACTCTCTTGTAAGCAACTTCAGTAGCCTCCTTATATTCTTTGCGTTGTTCTTCAGTGTTGTTCGTGATCAACTTGTAAAATTGAGGGACCAATTTGGAAGAAAAGTATTCGATTACGAAGCGAGTTTGTGCTCGCTGGACAGGGTCCTTGGGAGTCAAGTTCTTCTCGGGATACAGGTCACTGATTAACTCGACAAGAACGAGGGATTCAGCAATGTTCTTTCCTTGGATATTCAATGCGGGAACCTTGAGTTCTGGGTTAACATCCTTGTACCTAGCAACGGAAAGTGTTAATCTACAATCCCGGCACCATTTTTTTATATATTCGTGCGCTTACCAAGAAGGCTTGTTTTGCAAGTCAATCTCGACAGATTCATACTCGGCGCCGACTTCACGGAGAGCGATCACGGCGCGTTGGGCATAAGGGCAGATCCGTGCGGTGTAAAGGACGAGCTTGTTAGCTACGAGGAGATCAGTATATTGCGCCACGAATGGCGTTCAAGGTAAGCTCATTACCGGCAGCAGACATTTCGAGAGATTCGGGAAGAGGCGTGGTATGCTGGGAGTATTTCGCACGCGCTAGATTTATATTCCTTACCGTTTGATTACAAATCATAGTCCTTGCGTCATTCTACTCTCAAATGACAACACTTTATGGCAGACACATGGGAACTTGAAAGTATGTAGTCTAAATATACTAGGAGCTCTATGTTAGTGGATAAGCGGTTATCAACACGAACGTCTAACACAATCATCATGAATATTAACTACAAGATATCCCTTCCTATACGTCAGATCACCTTGCACCGTGTTGTGCTTCTCCGATACTTCAGGTTTCTGCATTTTTCCTTTTGTGCAACAAGAGCGTAGCACAGTGAATAATAAGGTAACCGCATAGCTTCATTTTAGGGCAGCAAAGAAGCTGCTATCAGGCTTGTTTATCACGATACGTTTGTTGTCAAGGACATTCATGGATAGTTCCAGTTGACAGCCAATACAAGCATCGATATCGTAACATGATCCACCACGCAGCATTAAAGAATGTTTGATCTGCATGTCACGTCTCTCATGCGCTTGCCCGACGACTGAGTGCCACAGATAAGTTATTTGCTAAGGCACATCATGTAAAGCTCTTCATGCGCGTAGCTACTGGATGCATGTAGAATACGGTAGATACTGTGTTACTATTCCCTCAAGAAACACTGATTTTTAGGATGTATGCTTACTATTTCATATTAAAGAATTCCAACGTAGTCTCTCGCAAAATGGTACAGGCATTGTTTGTAGCACACGATCCACCTTACAGGTTTTATCATTGCGACCATGCTTGTTTTTACATTGGAAAGGAAGCAGGAAAAATGTACATACATAGACAGGATATTTACATACCAACCAACCAACCAAGAACGAATTTATTTTATCCCGTAATTGCTGCTCTTCTGGATTTTTCTCCCTTTCTTTTCGCCTTAAATCTCTCTGTTTCTACAAAATGGATTGCACCGATGATTCGCAAGGTTTCCCAGTAGATGATAACTTGAAGGCAGCAGTTTCATCATATCTGTCAAAGACCTCGGCTGAACCAAATATCGGGAGTAAGCAGCCTAGGCGTAAGCCACCCACAACGTCCACCTTGTACGATGATTTTGCAATATACTCCTTTGAACATGGCAAGTTTTCAACCTTGAGATATTATACACAGAAAAACAAAATAAATTGCCATTTCCGCCGTCGAACTAATGAATAATCTTTGTAGTGTCACGAGAAGTTAAAGCCAATGCAAACAATGTACTGCCATATATTGTCAGCGATTATTCTTCGTACTCGGGAATGTATTATCCGCACAATATCATGGAGAATAAACCATCCGATCAGTCGTCGCGATGGGCATCGGCTTCTAACGATCAGTCTCAATATTTAATGCTCAAGTTTGAGCATCCCGTAGTAGCATGCAAGTATATATACAGTTGACAATGGTTCTGACGATTGATTTATCAGCTGACGAGATCATGTCAACAAACTGTGTAGGTTCCATCACGTTCGGCAAGTTCCACAGAGGACATGTATGCAATGTCAAGGAGTTCAAGATTTATGGTGGGATGAATCCAGACTCGGATATGGTAGAGCTCTTACATAGCGGTACGTCTTTTCTTGGGAGAAAGTGAAGCCAATAAGTTTTTGAAATAGTCAACGCTAAGTAACGAGGGCTTATAGGTCTACGGAACGACACTGTACCGGAAATGTTTCCATTGCTGCATATAACTCAGAAATCAATGGTACCATCAAAAAAATGCAATGCATCATTGTTTATTAATAATAATGCTTAACTTACGAGATGCTGCTCCCTTAGGTCTTTCCCATTCAATATCTAAAAATTGTACCTTTATCAACCTATGGCGTCACTTTTAATTATTGCATTTGGTTTGTTCAAGTCAGAGGCAACAATGATGTGAAAACGATATCTAAAGTGCTAAAACTGTATCGCGGTGTATGTTGCTACTAGAATATGAGAACCATATAGTGAGCTTCAGCTAACAGAGACTACTCGACTTGGTAGTACAAGGAAACGGAAACTGCACGATACTGTCTCAAGTACTTTCGGCAAAGAAACATGATGGATATGTACTATATGCTCAAGAACCGACTTGGAATTACTTTGGAAGACTCTCTTGTTTCTGAACTGCATCAGCAGCTTGTCATAGAGGGCAACTACGAAGCAGCGGAAGAGATAATCGACAGAGCACATGCATTAAATGTATTCGAACCATTCGCCCAAAAGACCAGATATACCCTCGAATGGAAACAATTATGGACTGGTAAGTTTGCAGATCAAGTTTGCATTTGCTTAACAGCTACGTTTATCGCTAATTTGCCTCAATTCACGCAGAAAATGAAAATTATCGACCATGTGCCCGTGGAGGACATCAAATGTGCTTAGATGTACAGAGACAAAGAATCTACTTGTTTGGAGGCTGGAACGGTATCCAGGATCTAGCTGATTTTTGGTATTATTCGATCCAACACAACACATGGCTTCTGATAAGCCCGAACACCGAGATGTAAATGACTTTCAATACGCCTGACTCGAGGGACTATAGCCAGGACTAAGAAGAGAGTATGGCTTTTTTTAGGAACCGTGGTCCAAGAGCACGTTCGTGTCACAAGATTTGCCTGGATGCGCAAGGCAAATCATTGCTTGTGTTTGGAAGATACATTGATCAGTTCAGCCCAAAGATCAAGTCGGCGCTACCGGATCTGTACCGGTACTGGATAGATGAGGATCATTGGGAGAGAGTCAGTGAAAGCACATTGGTATGTAGACAATCAATCCCGATGAAAATTATTGGCCTACCTCTAACATGAGACATATTTATTTAGAATGATGGAGGTCCTGACATTCTGTACGATTCTCAGATATGTGTAGATCCAGTTACTTCCGAAATCTATGTATTTGGAGGACAGGACGTGCGCGCACGTCCAATGGATGGTAGACAAGTGTACGGCGACTTGTACTCTCTTCACATTGATGACAATGTATGGGAATGCATAAGGTTAGTAAAAAAGAAAGACGGTCATCACATTTAATTCTACAGAGTGACGTGTAGCTTAATACAAAATCATCAAATGTTGCAGGCGGGATGGAACCGAACGTAGCAACGATATTGGTTTGAAAGGATTAAAATCTAGAGTTGGTCACTCGATGCTGTTTGATACAACAACCAGAGACTTGTACATTTTGGCTGGCAAGCGGCACAAGGATCAACTCACAGATTTGATCCGCTTTTCTGTCGATCAGGACCAATTGGCACTGCTATCTGACAATATTTCCAAAGACGGTGGACCTAGTGGAACTTTCACACAGCGAGCAGCCATCGATTGTCAAAAGCAAGAGATATACGTCCACACAGCGACTATGCAAAAGAACGTAGCAAATGCGCCCGTTGCTAACGATTTTTTCGTTTATTCTATACGCAACAACCAATGGATCAAAGTCGAAGGTGACAACGGTCCATTACCTCGCTACGCGCACGAGCTCGTGTACAATCCAACGGATGGCACTTTTTACCTTTTCGGTGGCAACCCAGGCAACACAAAAGCTGATGCCAGACGTTTGGACGATTTTTGGCAGCTACGCCTTAGAAAGTAAGCTTGCTTATTGTTCATGTTCTATTTTTCTTATGTGTTAATAATAGTCTTTGATGATTTGTTTTTAGACCTGATTCTGCAAGTATTCTTCGACGATGCATATATATGCTACGAATGCAGAAGTTGCGAGAGCTCTGTAGGAGGCAAACATCACCCTTTGCAGCTACCAAGGAAACCATGCAGGCGCTCGAGTACCTTCGAACCAAAGTTACACCTCTAGTTGACGAGGACAATGAATCCGAGAAGCGAGAGTTTCAGATGATTTGCTCGCGTATGTTTATATCGTCGGAAATAACAGAAGAAGAAGTGAATCCTTTTGAAGCACATCCTGGAGAACAGGGTAAAAAAGGAAAGAAAACTTTGTTCTTTGCTTATTCTGGATGACTGACACAATTTTTTAAACAGGAACTCCAGAAGTATTTGCCGAACGAACACGATTGTTTGAAGACATCATTGCATATCTGCCACCAGAAATGAGAGAGCCTTCCGGGCAATTGACGGATGTAGTCAGAATTTAGACAGGGATCGTCGTTGTCCTTCATTCATCAACCCCCAGAACCTACTGTCTATTCATCCTTCTCTTCTTTTCCCCCATTTTCTTTGCTTTTCCCCCTTCCTTAAAAGCATAAACAATGGCCCCACCTGTACGTAGTCCAGTAATACACAATCTTGTAGAGGCGCACATGTATCTTATGGCCTTTGCATGGCTTATCGCTGCTCCTCTTGCAATAGCAATTGCTATTTATGGACGATTTTTCAAGGCGAAGTGGTGGGTCAAAGCCCACATGCTCATTATGGGTTTCGGCGTAGGCCTGCCTTTTACAGTGGCAGCCATTGCTGGCATGGTAGCAAGCCATGGGATCAAGCCAAGGCCTCATATGGTAATAAGAATGAATTGAGTATCTACTATTTTGTTTACAAGAAGTTACCAACATTGGACCATATGGAAAACAAGGTCCTCGGCACGATTATCGCATTTTTGGCGTGGGGACAGATCACGTTAGGTGTCGTAAACCACATCATCTTTCGATGCTCAAAGAAACCACGAACT
>KK100171.1:0-14896 GCA_000611695.1 Rhizomucor miehei CAU432 | reverse complement strand
GGCGTCGGTAGATGAGGAGAGAAAGTAAAATGTGGATGAATTAAAAAAATGTTAAATATTTCTTCTACATTCCAATATAACTTCGGCTGCCATAATGCATAACTTGTTTGAGGAGGTAATAATAAAGTTGGCGTCGTCTGTGATTAAGGTATGTGCACGACTCTGCATATTTGGCAAACTCTTCCGGGCCAAGATCTTCCAGCTGATATCGCAAATGCTTCACCATGGTTTCCACGTGGTCACCAACCACTGCGTCGACGCCCCAGACGACACACGTGTGCATCATTTCCACATCGTTGATTGTCCAAGTGATGAGACGTTTTCCTTGTTCGTGCACCTCCTTGATAAATGATTGGCCATCAGCATCCGTTAATGCAGCAAATGGAATGCTAAGGTAGTCTGCTGTGTGTAAAAAGTATTTGCGCGCGGCTGTAAGTGACAAGCCAATGAAACATAACTTGAAATCCTTAAACAGTCGGTGAGTAGGCTCCAAAAAGTCAACATGCCAAATGCCGATAACAAGGTTTTTGCCAGGATATCCATCTTGTCGGCAAATTCCGTCGTCAGCAACTTGTGAACTGCATCCAGAATCTCAATCGGGTTATCAAACTGCCGAGTTGAATATGCATTAGCGCATGGGCCACACACAGAAAAATACGGCACATATTTTTTGCCTATAGCAGCATGTGCTCTCTCTCTCTCTCTCTCTCCAACTGACCTTGATATCCACAATCATGTACATGTTACGATCAATAACATCCTGACGTAGCATCAGATTGACTACTTCTTTGAATCGGGGTATAGGTTGTGGTGGGTCTGTCTTTGTTGTGAGTCCATCAATGTAGCCTTCCCAGTTACACTCTGTCGTTTTGCCAGTGCCGGTCGTGGTCCGGTTAAGTGTGGCATCATGCATCATAATCACCTCACCGTCCTTGGTCAACCGGATATCTAGGTACTTTATAAGTTAGCATGCTGTGTCATTGTTCCTGGTCGTCATGGAAACAGACCTCCTTCAAGAGCAGTAGCATTTGCCTCTATGGCTTTTTCATAGGATATCATGGTATTTTCTGGATACTGTCCAGAGTATCCACGGTGAGCAACAACGTCAGGGATTTCTGGCAATGCTCGCGTAAGCATTGGCTGGCGACATGAGCAGCAATGTCAGTTACTTGGCACCGTTTCTACGGTCATTTCAGTGTGTGCAGGTCGGAGCAGTAGCTTCTGAACGGAAAAACGAAAAGCGGAAAAGAAAGACGATGCAGTTAACTTAGCATTCTAACTTTGCAAGAGACATCTGAGCTTAAATGAATCCGCACTATGGAGTTTATCTAACCGAAACCGAAAGTTGCAAAGAATGCTGCATGCATGTAACACCTTAGGGACGACGACAACAACATCGAGACCTGATCTGCTTAGCCCTGATCGGATCCCAGAATCGGACCTGGTTGCTAAGGTAACTACATGGCATTCAAAACTGTCAAAATGCTCGATTCAGAACAATTGATGTTCATATGTTAAGAAGACCGGCTCCGGGAAACAATGTGCCGTCCGAGCGACTAAGAAAGGAATAACTCAGGGCTCTAGCAACGTCACATGTACGCACCAGCGAGAGAGAATACGTATGTTTCCTTTTCAGCTCGATATGCACAGATAAAGGACAAATTGTATAGATACAAGACCATGCAAAAACAAAAACACATATGTTTATTAATGATGAAGGAAAAAGAACTCTTAGACAAGTAGCACAGCGTTGATACAACCATCGTTTTCTATCAAAAGCAACGGAATGTGTTAAACTTCTCCTCT
The DNA here is from genome assembly GCA_000611695.1 of Rhizomucor miehei CAU432. Classification (NCBI taxonomy): domain Eukaryota; kingdom Fungi; phylum Mucoromycota; class Mucoromycetes; order Mucorales; family Lichtheimiaceae; genus Rhizomucor; species Rhizomucor miehei. The sequence goes on along the minus strand of KK100171.1, from coordinate 13,090 downwards.
TTCCATACTTAAGCAACTCTCCCATTCATCAACGTACCTGGATTATTCGTTACCTGGGCATATTTACCCCAGACGACTTTACCACCTGTGGTAACCAGACCCAGTTCGGATACGTTCACTTCCAATACAGTACCCTTGGTGATAACTCCCAACTGGGTATACAGAGGCGATTGTGGGTTCTTCTTTACACCAATAATGGGCAGTTGGAAGGTTGCTTTCAGCTCGGGGTGTGTCACATGTGCCTTCTTGTATCGAAGTGCCATAGGTCGAATGAATCGTTCGTATTTTGGTGGCTTTCGAGTAAATCCATCTCCCACAAAGGTTGCCTTGGTGATCATACGCTTCCATGACTTTGTCTTGCTCTTGCCAGTCTTGATCACCTTGAACATTTCGTCTTCGGCCATACCACGCACAGCAGGCAAAGGTACAGACCATTTGCCAGCCTTTTCTTTCCGCTTCTGCTTCACCATATTGCTGAGGATCTTTGCGCGATCTTGACCCTCACGATCCAAAAGATATGCTGGAACGGCACCTTCGGGAAGAGCGTCTGCTGATTTCTGTTTGGCGTTCTTTTCTTCATGCTGCTTAATCGTCTTCTTCATTTGAATCTTCTCGGCATGTCGCTTCTTGTTGTGCAGTTTGGCTCTCAAACCATGCACCTTTTGTGCAAATTGTGAGTCTTTGTGTGCCTGACGTGCTTCTCGCTTTCGTCTGGTCAATACAATTTAGTGAATCTTGTTGCACAAACTAAGTTCCTTGTTCCGGCAAACTTACTTGCGCTCAGCGTAATCGAGACGGCGACCATGCCGCTTAATGTGTTCTTCAATGTGCTCGTTTTGAGGCTAATCGTTGTGATCGTATGAGATCAATGCATACTATATAAGTTTATTCTAGGTAGTTTACCATGGGTGTATATTCTAGGTTGTATTGATAAAAAGAACGACACTGGTGGAGCCGCTCGAGTTCAAAAATGAGACTGCAAATTTTTCGTTCAGCACTTTTGTGTAACATCGACAGGCCGCGGCCAGCATTGTGCATTTTATGATACTGTTACAAGATCAAAAAGGCTTTATATATGTTTTTAGGGACTTTATAATTTTTCCTGTACTTTAAACACATCCCATGCTTCGTTCAGTGTACTAAATATGGAGCTGGCAAGCATGCGCTGTTCTATAGTAACGTTGGAGGGTAACTAAGAGCAACGTATACTATAAGTTTCACGCTTGACAATGACAAACTGCTGTTCTTTTTTTCATCTCACCTTATCGGGGTGTACCTTGGCTATTGCCTTCAAGTATACCACTTTACATCTTTTTGGATCAATGAGTTCGCTCATTTGTGCTCCTCGCCACATTGCGCCTGGCCATAAGAGTGTATCCAAGGTTGCAAGCAATGCACGAAGATTCTGCTCCTTGCCCGCTTTCCACTTCGTTATCCGAGCATTTACATCGTCTGTCTTTCTAAGGCGCTCCGCTTCATCGGCTTCTTGCTGTGCAGCTTGAGCACGCAAATCCGCCACTGCTTTGCTGTTTTGAACGTGGGCGCTGGCCGCTGGTTTCGCTTCAAAAATGGAGTAGTCAATGCCAGGGAAAGCGGATCCGGAACTCTTGTTTTCGTTAGGTTTGGCAGCAGCTGCAGGTGATGATGGAGGTTTGGAGGATTTGGGTGTAGGGTTGAGAGCTTTTCGGCATCGAGTGAGACCTAGGCTTGCTTTTGCGCTGTGTGGACCTCCCATTTGGACAAGTTCTTCATACGCCTTCATTGCATCTTGGTACTTTTCTATGTTCTCGAGGGCTTCAGCTTTTCGAGACAGTCCCTTTGCAATTTGATCTTTCCACTGGATAGTTATTCCTTGTGCTTCATAGTTGTCTTCCCCGCTTGCTTTTGCCATGTCGATAGCCATTGTACAGTCTTCGATGCATTTCTTGTACTCTCCAATTTTTAAGCGAGCAGCTGCGCGGTTGTTGAATAGTATTACTAGATGATCGTGCCCAGAAGGCAGAGCCATAATGGCCTGGGTATAAGATACTTCAGCTTCACCAAATTGGCCCAGTTTGAATAGCCCGTTTCCTTTTTCTCTAGCTTGATTAGCACGCGACAGTGCTTCCGGCGCTGCAGTGATGACAGGACGGGTCCGCTGTACTTTGGGTCGGACAGGAGGAAATGATACTGTTTGCGGTGCCGGCGCAGGCTGTTGCTTTCTAGTTGATGTTCGAGGAACCGCAGCTCTTCGTCGTGACGGCGAGATGTATACCTCTTCCTGTTGCTCTTTTTGCGCTCGCAGTTTTGCATCTTCTCTTTGCTGTTGTCGCTTCATCTGAGCAATGTATTCTCTTCTTTTTGCTTCCTGTTGTTCTTTCCAGGCGAGTTCTCGTCTTCGTTCTTCCTCTGCATTTTCGTCTGAGCTATCATCATCCACGAACTTGTCTGTGAATTTGTTTTCATTTTTATCTGCTGATTCCTCCAAAGTACCGTCCATGTCATGAGTCATCCAGCGTGGCCGACCTTGCTGTCGGTAGAGTTGCTCTGCTCGCTGCTGCTCCTGCCACGTCTCCATCGCTTTGTTGATCCGCTCACGTCCAGTCTTGACAAACATACTGGCATTTTTGTACAGAAATCCACCTAACTCTGTGGCCTGCGCCATCAACTTTTCTTTGTGCTGCTGTAAGGAGACTGGACTGAATATTTCAGACTGCCCGGATCGAGACGATGCTCGGCTTTGCTCGCTCTCTGCCGCAGGTCTTTTTTGATGCTGCTGCTTCCTAGGCGATTTAGCAGGAGATCTTTCATCGCTGAATATTGCATTCCGTGCTCGCGCCGTATCTGAGGTTTGCTGTGCCTGAACAACCTCTGCATTTTGTACAAGCAAGTCGATAGCTTCCTGTAAATCTCTTCCTCCGGTCGCTTCCAAGGCTACCTGTGCCTGTTCGACTTCAAATCCCATATCCACCAATTGTGCTACTAGCATATCCTTTCCGCTGCTAGCTGATGAATGAGGCGGTAATTCCGTAGTCGATGGCGGTGGTGATGGAGAAGGTGATCGTGCAGGTGGAGGCGATGGTGATCGAGCTTTAACAGCCGGCCCTGCCAATATACCAAGCGGGTTATCATCGTCGTTGACAATCTCGGGTATCGTAGTGCGTACACGTGGCATTTCGGCACTCAATGCATCCATATCAAATGGATCAATGGGTCCTGTAGGTGTTCGCGTGCCCTGCACATCATGCATATAAGTAAAGTTTAGATTGCATAATCTACAGTAAAACTCGCTCTCTCACCGTGCTTCGCACTTGTTCATTACTGCTCGTTCCTGTGCTCTTGCTTTCCAGCAAATCAAAATTCCATTGCCCTTCCTGATGGGATTGGTTAAAATAACCACCGGGACTGCCAGCAGCTTCTTGCTTCCTAAATAACACAACTATCACTCAGCTATTCTGTTACTGCTTTCCATCCTTGCACAGCCCAGACTTACAGAGCATTTAATGGCTTGTTAGCATTCGACGAGCGTGTTTTTGATTGCTTTCCAAACGGGTCGAGCAACGAGTCAAAGGTATCTGCAGCTGCTGTGCTTCCGGTTGTTGAAGGCGGACCGGAAGCCGAATGCTTAGGAGTAGGTGAAAGTGTACGAAGCGACAGACTCGCTGCGGGAGATGATGTTGGTAAAGCGTGTGCGGGAGACGATGAGGCTGTTGTCGATGGTTGCCACTGGGCAACTCTGTCTCTTCGCTGCTGTTCGGCAAGGGAAAGCGGTGGCTCCTTTTGTTCCGATGGTAGATTCAGCAACCCTGCAAAGGCATCTGGAGGTTTCTTGTCGCGCGTCGTAGGATTGCCGGCCAAATAGCTAGGCTTGTGTGGTTTCGCAGGTGGTGTATTGCTCGCAGGCTTTTGAGGCTTGCCTGACCAGTCTAGATCAAGCAAGTCATCCATAACGACTGCCGAGAGTGAATGAAACAATGCGCAGGCTCAACCCGCATTTACAAAGTCGGGTTATCAAAAAATAAAAAAAGGTGCTCTGGAGTCAACGCATCAAGGGTATGTCTTGGCATAGTGAATACTCGATCTAAAAGTCAATGAAGTACCAAAGTTGTACAGAAAGCGTGCAAATTGAAGCCCTTCCTACTCCATATTTTGTTAATAGGTGTACCGAGTTCTGGGCATACGAAAGCCTTATCATAGCAATAATACTGACTTGTCGATTCGCCACGTTGTTGTCTTGCATTGTGAGAAGCAACAATCGCCGGTTCTAAGCAGGAAATAAGATGAAATTGATGGATAGTGAAAAGAATAAAAGAGAGTTTGCCGGTTTTCCAAAGAAAGCACTGCCGGCAATTTCTCATTGTCTGAAGGCCTGTTGCCAGAATTCAACAGCTTCTTCTCTACGCCTCGCAACGTGTTTCAGGAACGACGCATCCTAGCAACTACTGAAACAGACTTGTTGATTTGCTGCGGCGTTGATCCCCTGACAGCCTTCATATATTTGCTTTCCGGAGCATTTGTGTGATTGATTGATAGAAAAGACAGAGTGCATGAACCATGCATGAAGTATTTTTCGGCGGGGAACGTAAGTACGCTTTTTTTTTCTTCTCGACAATTGTGCGAGTACCTTGGTTCCTGTTTGACGACTCATGCTGAAGCAAGGGCAGTACACAAACAAAGAGGTCAAAATCTTTCAGGAAGCTTTAAAGAAAGTACTCGAAGAAGGCATTGAGCCAGTGCAAGCTGGCGTCAAGAATGAACGACGATTTAGAAACTGGCGACGAACAAAGTCAGGTACCGCATTCGAAAATTCTCTCAGGAAAGGAATGAAGAGGCCACCGAAGAACCCGAGAAAGTCTCCACGAAAATCTCCCTCTAAACGTGATTCAGCCCGCAAAGCACTTGCGCGTGTCAAGCAGATCAACTTGCAAATACAAAAGCAGCTTGAGCCAGCCCTGAAACATAGCGAGGAAGAAGTAAACTCTTCGACTGCAATAACGTCAACTCCTCGTTCAAACTCGCCCTTGTTTTCTTCAAGTTCGTCGCTTTCGTCACACTCCTCTATGTCCAGCACTTCAATGGAAAGCGTACACGATAATAGAAAATACAGTATTGAAAACTATCCTCTAAAAATCGACCGCAGTCAACTTAAGTTTGTACGGACGCCGCCTTTGGGAGAAGGTCAGAATGGACTGGTAGCGTTGGCGCAGTATCAGGGTCTGACTGTTGCTGTCAAGTACCGGAGGATAGCCCAGAATGTCACAGCTTTTGCAGAGACGATGGCTCGGGAATTGACCTTTGCGGCAAAGTTGTCAGCGTGTCGATACACAAACACGTACATTGGCTTGCTCCAATGCATGCCTCAACATATCAAGGTTATTGACGCCCCAAAGGATCTGCCTTCATATAACAAGCTAATCAGACCGAAAAATGCAAAAAAATCTGATCTCTACATTGTCCAAAAATACTTTCACAACGGCGACCTGCGTGATTACATGGAGAAGCGTCAAGGTGAATGATGGATAATGGAATTGGGTTGGAAATCCAGTGTCAGAATCTGACAAAATGATTTTATATAAGGCTCTCCGTTTCACTTGTTGGAAGTCTTACAGATCGGTTTATGTATTTTTGCATCACTTACGGATGCTCACAAACTCGACATTGGTATAGTGGATCTAAAGCTCGAAAACATTCTTATTGACACGGCTGGCTCGGCATGGTTGACGGATTTTGGGTAAGTTCGAATTCTATTCGTGGGACGATCACATTGTGTCTAATTCTATTGTTTGGCATACAAGATCATGTGTAATCGTAGGCGATGGCCAAATGTGCGACCTTGAAGCTTGTCCTGTCTTTTGGACCAAGGGAGTTGCGGCGCCAGGTAAAATTACTTAATCTAACTCTTAATGGCTGTCAGGATTATCTCACATTCTTGATGGATCTGTAGAAATGCTTCGCGACGCCGTGTTTTGCAAAAAGTCTGATATATTCATGGCCGCGCTGATTTTACTTGAAATCCTAACGCCTCACTTATCCGACGAAGAGTTTGCAAAGCAGATTCTTGTACGCGATGCTGGAGGCAATGTTACCATCAATGAGAAGCAGATACCAACAAATTACTCTTGCATACTCCCAATTCTACGCCGTTGCCTTGATAATGACTATAGCAAGCGCCCTCAAGCTGCAGAAGTCCTTCGCGTTATGGAAACTAAAAAGGCTGCCCTGCTCGAAATATTGCCATTCGGATGATTGACTGCACGCCCATTCCGCAATCCATGCTGTCTATTCATCTCATTTGCATAGTGATACGTCTTCCAATTTGTATAAAGTCTCATCCATTGACTCATCTTCTGTGTATAACTTTTTACCTTGATGGTCTTTACTCCTTTGTCCTGCGACAGCGCTCTGTTCCATACCATGCTTGTTCGATTTGGGATGATCAAGAAATTTGACCTAATTGCATGCACCATTATCGATAGAATTATCATTATTATATTTATATTATTTAGAAGGATGATACAAAAAGAATAGTAGATGGATGAAGAAGGGTCTACATGATTGCACAGAAATGCGCATTGTCATTTTTAGGGGTATTTTCTTCTTCTTCTTCTTCTGCTGCTGCTGCTGCCGTGTTATTGTATTGTTGCGTTTCCATGTTGGGCGGATCATCTCCTGTGTCGTGATAGTTTTCATGATGTATTGCATCATGATCGATGATTATAGAAGACTGTTGGAGCTGGTACATAGCCACTCTATCTGATGCCGTTGCATGCCCGAGATCAGCTGCTTTCTGGTACCACTGCATGGCCAACTCTGTGGACTTTTCGAACACTCCAATGCCATGCTCCGTGTAATATCCTGTTACAAAATACGCCTTTGCGAGAGGCCAACGCTCTGCACCTGTACGTTCATATTCCTCCAAGGCGAACGTTACTGCTTTTCGAGCCCACAGAAACGCTTCTCGATCCGATTGCTCAAGGATTCCTGTTGCTCCGGTAAGATATAACCCTGACAAGGCCAGCGCTGCTTCGGCATTGCCAAGCTCGGCTGCGCGTGTGTACCAGTAGGCAGCTGTCGCGATATCTGGCTGGACGACTCGACCGTGCTCAAAGCATTCTCCGAGGAGGACTTGACTCGGTGTATAGTTGTAGTGTGCTGCTTGGCATAACAGATCGATTGCATACTGCTTGTCGGCGATCAGGCTCGTATCGAGGCATTCGTTTTGCAGTTGTATCAATGCGAGGGTATGCAATGCATGCGGGTTTTTTATGGATGCATCGGCTGCTGCTCGCTGCAGCCAGCTGATTGCTTCACGGGGATGAGCTGTTTGGCCATACATGCCTCTTAGCAGTATAATGCCGAGTTTGTACATGCTCGCAACATGCGTGAGATGTGCTGCCTTGCGGTAAAACATGACTGCTCGTCCTGTATCTTTCCGAGTGCCTACACCTAATTCATAACAGACGGCTGTGCGGTATGTTGCTTCGCAGTGATTCTGTTTGGATGCTTGGGTGTACCACATAAAGGCACGCTCGCGGTCGACACGTAAGCCTAATGCTCCGGTACCGTAACAGGTGCCAAGTAAGTATTGTGCCTCGCCGCATACTTGTCGGTTGGTCATTGTTGATGCCAGTCGTTTTAAAAGGCGGTATGCTTCTCGTGAGGCTACATAGTGTGCCGGAGCTTCTGCACCTTTTTTTCTGCAGAAGGAATCTTCGCTCACGGAAAGAAATGTGCTCGGTGTCTCTGGAACGATTCCTTCTCTCGTTTCTTGCATATCCACCAACATTGTACACAGTTTGAGTGCCAAATGCGGATCGTGCTTTGCTTCTTCCAGCCATCCGTATACTTGTGCTGACGATTCGAGTGCTGGCCACGGTTGTCCTGCGTCAAGGATACTCTTTAGAGAACTGTCCAATGGTTCTGGTCTCGCTGGCGATCGTCGTCGCGGCGGAGTGGTTGCATGGTAATTGTTTGTATTGCTCGCAGATGGAGCGCAAAGTCGATACAACCCAGAAAACTCGTCATAGTACCATTGACTAGTATTCTGCTGGAGTATATCTCTCCTTTGTCTGTATTCTTGGCCTATAAGATGCTCAGGCTCAAAAGCCTGTTCGATGCTGAAGCGGAATCGCTCCAGATGCTTGTCGTTGGACCCCGATGGCGGATCATTTTCTTCCTCTTTCACTGATAAAGTGCTCATACTGCCAGGGCCGAGTATAACGGATAGAAAGAGTCCATGTTTGGGTACAAAGCCGATTTAGAAAGAGCCAAAGATTCAAAGATGAGTTCGATGTAAATTTTCCGAATAATCGCGTCAACAACCCCTTCCTGTTGGAGACGTTCGCGCATTTACAATTGTTTTATACTTTTTCTTCGTGATGAAATGTGATCATGCCTCCAGAGGCAGTCTTAGATCAGATTATATAAAGTAGGTAAAGTTCTAGCTACTACGTTGTGGGTAGGGAATCTATGTATATGTTCTAGCAATCCAAGTAAAAATTTCATAACCACGCTCGGCTGTAGGTAAATGGATGTATATTGAGGATCCACATCGATCACCTACAAACGAGACACTTAAACGGTACATGTAAGTAGAGTATCGTAAATTCGCATTGAGACCATTTTTGCAAACTCCAGTGTTGATTATCGATTATTGGTTTGTCGAACAAATTTGCAGAAAAAATTCCCTCAAGGCACTTGCTTTCGCACTTCTTGTTTTCAACATGACCTGAATGTGCTCCAAAGGTTCGAAGCAACTGATGTATTTGATTCGAAGCTTCTCAATCCATTCATCCAATAAGTATTCATTCTGTCATTTTCACACAGTCGTATCTTTTTAGTCAATACGTCCTTCCGGCGAAGTAAGAGCATTTTGTGTTACAAGCTCAGGATAATATCGGCGAGCAGGGAGCTGAAAGAAACTCGATATATTATTCACGTATCTGTATCTATGTAAATTTAATTGAATCCTTGCTCCTTGGTACTGGGAATCAGCGACAGTGAACAGAGAAACGGGGACATAAGTCCTGGTTCGTAAAAGATTACGCTCGCTTCGGCGACTTACTGTCTTCCCTCCGGCGTTTTTTATTCTCTTTCACTTCACTCCCATCCCCGGCCACCGAAATGCGGATCGAAACGGAACAGCGTTAGACCTTGGTCACGCTGTAGACTGGTGTACCCACCTGCAGACTATCGTTGCTAGGGACAACAGATCGTATCTTGCAACAGTGATGAACTGTCATGGTCCGTGATCGGTTAGTCACTGATCAAAAGGAACCAATTGAAAGGGAGGGATTGCCGATTACTCATCTCGTATAAAGAAACGGTTTTGTATGCGTCGAGGAAAGAAAAAAAATTACCAACGGCAAAACGTTGTGGAACCCCAATCAGAGTGAGGCATGAAGGCAAGGCACTTAAAGCCTAGGCAACAACCCCTCAAGTTGCTCTTGAACACTTTACAGTGGTACCCATGACAATTAAACTCGTTCTATAAATGTTCCCCCTCGGGAGCACACCTCTTTTAGAATTTTTGATAACAGGGACTTTAACGCCGGAAAAACCCTTTTTCTTTGCTTGGTGTCACCCAGCTTCAACGAATGCATGTGAATGGTTCCGGGATTACCCCGCATTCTCTTGCGACCCACGAGTTGCTTCGGAGTTGCCTCGCATCTGATGGAGTTTAGGCATCAGAGCAAACAGTCCGAGGAAATGCTGCTGAGTAATTTGCACATCAATTCAAGCTATTGACTATTGGTTGAATGACCATTTGAGCAAATCATGTGAAAGGTGGGGAGTTGCCGCCTTCTAGATATGTTTCCATGACGTTATCGGATCTAACCTTACCCCATTGCATAAGCTTGGAATGTACAGGAATTCAGGTTATGCACATTGAATGGGATCGAACTACAGAGCTTCGCCGGATAGAGGGATATGCTGCAAAGGACAGCGAGGACTCTTCCGAGTATGAAGGAATTGCGCATAGCATGAATGGAAAATCAATGCAAGAAAAGAATTGTTGCCAAGAAGTGGGTTCCAGACATATACACTGCTATATCCCTTAACAATACTGATGGAAAATATTTTAACGACGATAACACAACAACGATACTATGTAAAAAAGTGGGGCTTTTTACTAGGAAAAGGCAAGGAAACATCACCGGCACGTGCTCAAAAATGTTTCGGAATCCAGCGAAATTGCTGGCCAAGGGAGCCAATAAAGTCAACTCGAGACCTCACAGCTCCTTCAAAAGATTAGGCGACGAGTTGAAGCAAGCATATGAAAATGATTTAAGCGGACCATATAAAATGTCACGACCATCGAGCTCAAACCTGATCTTCTTTCTTCCCCTTCTTCTTCACACATTATGAGCCGAAACAACGACGGTAAAAAGACACCCCTCCTCACACATCTTGTAGCCGGCGGTGCTGCTGGTTTTATGGAAGCATGCACTTGTCATCCTCTTGATACCATCAAAGTCAGAATGCAACTTGCCAAAAACACTCAACGAAACGCTGCTGTAAGCATAAAACGTCATCCATGTCACAATTTTTGGGCTTTTAATCGTCTCACTTATTGATCCCCTTCCTATACCCCAGGGCAAGCGTCTAGGCTTCATTGGCGTTGGCGTAAGAATTGTAAAGAATGAGTCCTTTCTCGCCCTCTACAAAGGTCTCGGTGCCGTCATTGCGGGTATCGTGCCCAAGATGGCCATCCGTTTCAGCTCTTTTGAAATGTACAAGGGCTGGCTCGCTGATGAACAGGGCAAAACAAGCAGAACAGGTGTCTTCTTTGGTATGTACATAGACTACTAATCAATGATAGCATGCAAAAAATCACTAAAGCTTCTATTTTCTCTTCCACATAGCCGGACTTGCTGCCGGTACGACAGAAGCTGTGCTCGTCGTATCTCCTATGGACTTGATCAAGATTAGACTGCAGGTACTTGAGCACCTTGAGATCAGTAGGGAATGAATGACGTCCCTAACACGTGAAATGCTATAGGCTCAACGCAACTCTATGGCTGATCCCATGGATATTCCCAAGTACCGCAACGCACCTCACGCTGCGTATACCATCATCAAGGAGGAAGGTATCCGTGCCCTGTACAAGGGTGTTGCTTTGACCGCCTTGAGACAAGGTATGGAGTACTAAGAAATTGTAGTGGATGAGACAATTTCTTGTTTTTTCTCATCATCCCGTGATAAATTTTTAGCGACCAACCAAGCCGCCAACTTCACTGCTTACCAAGAACTGAAAAAGTGGGGTAAGAAACTCCAGGACGTTGAGGAACTTCCGTCATACCAGACGTTGGTCATCGGTGGTATCTCGGGTGCAATGGGTAAGTTCGGAAATCTCCGTTAACCCCAATCCTGAAAATGCTGACAAAAAATATCCAACTAGGTCCATGCACCAACGCTCCTATTGATACCATCAAGACTCGTATCCAGAAATCATCTGTATCGACTGGTTCTGCATGGCAACGCTTCACCATTGTCACCTCTGAAATTTACCAGAAGGAAGGTATCCGCGCCTTCTACAAGGGTCTCACTCCTCGTGTCCTTCGTGTTGCTCCTGGTCAGGCTGTCACCTTTGTCGTTTACGAAAAGGTCAAGGGTTGGCTCGATGTTATCCAGGGCAAGGTACAAGAGAAAGAGTTGACTGTCCTTCCCGCTCAGAAATAAGAAGTCCTCTTCTACTCTCGACAAAGTCAAACACACACACACACACACACACACACGCACGCGCGCACACACACACAATGATACGGCGACTTTGTACGCAACCATTACAAAATTTGACTTGACCTTTATATTCTCCCTTCCACACACACACTTTCTCTCTCACACACCACGCTTTCTCTCTCTCTATCTTTCTCAACTTGCTCGATAGGACTTAGTATCTCCGGACAAGTAGATATAATTCATCTTTGTATGTTTCCTTGCTTGCTGATTTGGTTAATGATTTTCAGAAATCAAAGCATCCAAAATTTTTGACTTTTCGCTTCCTCTTCTCCCTTTTGCAAATGACACAAAAACGGCAACACGCGGGGAAATCAGAAAGTAAACGCAAGCGATCAAAGACATACCACTGTGCCAAAGTATAGCAACAGCATACCATTGTTGAGCTTACAAGGTCTCTTGTAGACTGACGCAAGCTTTGTCACATATAGGAACGCTATGGAGGAAAGGCGTCCTTTTCAGTCCAACCCAACATGAGTGGAGTTATGGTGACATGCACACGTGGTCGAGAGAATCGCGCCGTCAAGGAAGTACTCGATTTGTTCAATGAGGTGAATGCCGTTTAACGTTCACACACGATCGGGGCTCGGCTCCTAAACCCTTTGCCGACTTACCTAGTATTTCGAGAGCTTGTATCCGGCTGCAAAGTTGGAGGCCAGCAACGACGAAGAGAACGACGAGCAAGAAGAGGATTTGGAGGCTTCTATAGCCAAAGAAGTGGCCGCCATGAAAGATAACACACAGAAAAAGATATTTGCAAATATACCAACAAATCTCGATTGTGGTGTGTATGCATGCAACAACAACAATTTCATAAGTTTGCCAAGTTATCGTTACGGCATAAATTGACATTTTTTCCCATGTATCCAACAGTCATCTTTATACGGACGCAAGCACCAGTGGAACCAGTACACTTTGTCCATCATATCTTGACAGACATGAAGAAACAGCAAGTAAAAAAGACTCGATATATATCGAGATTGCTTCCAGTAGAAACGACATGTCAAGCCAACATGGAAGATATTGAACGCGTCGCGAGGCAAATTGTTACCCCTAAATTTAATACTTGTAATGAAGACGGTTCGATTACAAGCAAAGCAGTAAGTCGGCGCGCATATAGTCATTAATGAAACTATATAACACGGTTGCATGCTCATATATGTTTATACAGTTTGCAGTCGTAGCCCGCGTTAGGAATTGCACAAAAATCGACCGAAGTGAGGTTATAAGAACGATAGCTTCCACAGTCGGCAAAGACCACAAGGTTGATCTGGATAATCCGGAGCTGTCAATTATTGTGGAAATATGTCAGGTACAAAAGCAATAGTCCCAACCTCAAATCTACATGAACCACTCATGAAAAAGCATCTTT
>KK100170.1:2857-29943 GCA_000611695.1 Rhizomucor miehei CAU432 | reverse complement strand
ATTTACTGTATCAAGACCAAACAAGCGATCAGACCATGTTCTCAAAAACCCGCGTAGCTTCGCGGAGCGGGGACTTCAACGGGAGAACCATCGTACATGTGGTTCTAGATGACCTCCACAGCCTTTCAGGTCTATCGAGCCAAAGTAGTCTCGAACGGCTTCTGAGAGCCGCGCTTGCAATGCTTTGCGACAAAGCGGAACAACGGAAGTGTTAGTATGAGTTTGGCATTCGGCCCCTTTATTCCTTACCTATTATTTTCGATACTTACCAGTTTGCTATGTACACAGATATGATCATCTGAACTTGGAAAGCTTGCATGCTGTGCTGACATTCTTCTTCCATCCCTGTCTCCAATGGCAATCTCTTTTGCAGCCGAAGGTCAAGCGAGGTGTGAAGGGCCGCATCGTCACGAGATCCTCTAATACCGCTAAGTACTTTTTCTGTTTCTCTGTGCCACTAGTGACATCCAATAACAGTTAAAAGGGAACTCTATCAACCTTGTGCGGCATGGATGCATGTATTCAACGGAAATGAATTGAATGGTGAATCTGTCTAGAATCTTGCATGGAATTTACATTTTATTCTACCCGGACGCATACGGAGACAAATTAACGGCTAGACATATATGTATGCCTGTACTGTGGATTACGGTAGCGTTGTGGGGAGTTGAAATATTTGTTCTTTATGCGTATATTGGAATGTGCATAGTAGCAGGTATATTACGGAGTATTAACTTCTTTAAAGACGACAGCCAACTGAATCAGCTTGTTTTCAATGGTAGCAGTCAATTAATAAGGCAGAGAAGAACATCTATACAGCAGACTGACAGGTGACAGAGTAGCAATGAGCGCCATCTGTTGACAAAGAGACAGATAAGGATATCCGCCCTCATTTTGGCAGCAACGACTAAAACACAGAGAAACTGTATAGAAAAAATAACTAGAAAAAGAACCAAGCACGGGATCGTGAAGCACAATGAAATAGAAGATGCCTGCCACCGGGTCAACATAGGTCGCCCGTATTTCTTTGGAAATCATAAATGTGAACACAAATTGGAGCTTTTTTCATCAAAAACGTCCTCTGCTTATATTTTTTGTGTTTCCTTTAAGCCCGTTTGCATAGTCTAACATATATCGTCCACAAGGAACAGTAATCGATAATACTGCGTTGTTACAAACAAATGCTTGATGCACTTAAGAGTTTTTTTTAAAATAGGTAATGAGGTATCAACCATTATAGATATATAAGCATGCTATGCCCTTAAAAGATAGATGACAAAAGCATTTAAGCTTTTTCTTCCGTGCTACTGACAGGACCGAAGACCACGCCACAGGAGATTGTCAGCAACGGTGACGGTGTGACACGATATTATCTATAAAGCCGTCATATCAGAGCAAGCTATAACAACAACCCTTCACAAGTCAAATACTGTATATACTTCGTGAAACCGAATGGTAAAATATATTGGACCACTCCTTGCGACGACGAAGGCGGATCTGCTTGAGCCAATTGTGGACGCAGGGACCCAGTCGCACCAGCCAACCGGGAGATCGATGTCCATGGGAACCGTTGATATCCACGGGGTCAACTCCCCTCAGTCACGCCACCACCGAGAGGGCGTGCAGGCATGCTTTCTTTTTGATGGAGCGCTTTTCGATACGCCTTCGAGTATCACCTTGGTTTTCATCGGTCTTGTTGTTGGCTTTTGGTACATTGCTCTTCCCACCAACCACCGCCGTCTCGACTTAAGGCATGGAGCGACCATGACCATAGCGAGCCGAGAGTCAGAGAGCCAGAGAGCCAGAAAGGATTCCCACCAACCACTACCTTGCTCCACCAAGTAAATAGGCATTCAGTGCTTGTACCAGGATCGGTAGTAACCAGGTACGCTGGTACAGGACACGGTTCTTCTTCCTGTGGAAGTTGGGCCGGATTTGTTCGTACTAAAGAAGGAAAGAAGAGCGAAAAAGTAATGGGAAGGCCGTATGAGAGAACATAAGGATACAAGCTTTCTTTTTTTAAGCGACGAGAGACCCAGAGAGAGCATCGAAAGGCACCAAAGAGCAGCGGCGGCTACTACTGAAAGAAGCAACATGTTCTATAGAGTCATCATGTCAGAGCAATCACAACTTCTGTTGACAAATCAGGCGGATACCTTGAAAAACGCGGCTCCATATCTTTTGGTACCACTATTGATATCGATCTCCAGGGGTCGCCTTTCTGTGCCATGTTACGTGCAGAGAAGACTCGCAAGCACGTCCATTTGTCGAAAGAGGATATGGTACGATCCTCTCGGAATGACGAAAGTGAGGATTCTTTTCGTGCATGTTTTGTGGGCATGGATGAATGTGAAGAGAAGAGGCCTGAGATCATAGGTGACAAGGACAGCAATGATGCTGGCAGAAAGCGACAAGTGATTGTAGACGATCAGGTTATTGAGACTTCTGTTATGTCTCGAGGGAAATAATAGCATTAATATCACATTCTCCTCCGTACGTCCATTATCACCTTAGGCACCTTTCAGCATCTTTCGAATCACTTAATAACATTGTTGTATCCGTTACTGTCTTCCAGTATCCGCCATGTCCGATATGTTCAACACAATTCTCATAACGCTCTAAACATATCGATTTGTTTGGAGTTGCTTCTTTGCTGCTTGCTTTGGATATCGTTGTGATATTTGGTAGGTGTGATATGGAGACAGGTAACAACGAGATACGTTGAGACTCTTGGATACATTTTATTCTTTTCTTTCATGTCTGCTTTTATAGCTTTAGCGGTGTTCCTGGAGAATAAAAGTTTTACAACGAATGTCCAATGATCGAGTCTATGGTTGTTTTAGATGTCGGCAGGTACAATTGCTTTGTCATTCAGCCTCTATATTGTTTATCCGTGTTCTTGTTATTGGTGCTTGCTTGTGGAATACGACAATCGTGGTCACTTATTCAGCCAGGTGACTAACTACTGGTAGAAGTAGTCTTCGACCAGTCTGGGGAATCCGCTGCAAATTTTTCGTCATCCGTAAGAATGCATGCCTGTATAATCGTCGTCGTTTTTTTTGACTCGGTGACGGCAAAAAGTATCTGCTCAACTTTATGTGTCTGGCCTCTAGTACTAAGTAACAAATCGATGATTTTCAGTCCAGGAATGTAACTCCGGGTTCTTTCTAGTCTTACCATTGGAAATTGTCGTATTTTAAGCATCCTTACTGCTGAGTGTGTACCTCGGTTGCTATCCTGCTGACTCTAGAAGGTACCTTGATTGCTCTACTACAACTTCTATAGCAGAACTGAGATAACCCACTGTAATCTACGACAATGAGCTATAATTAACAGATCTGAGACAATACCAATCCACTAAGTCAGTGATGATTAATCCGTTTATAGTCCGTCTTCTCGTACTTCCCGACAGCTAGAGTCAGCTAGAGTATAAATAGGCGTATTGCGAGATTAGTAGTTCAACACAGAGATTCAATCTTCTGAATACATTTACATCTCACAGACTTTTAAAAAACGCTCCTTTTCTACTTGTATCAACTGCCTCACCAAATTCTACAAAAATTGAGGATTTCACTGGATCGAGCACCACCAAATCAAGTATCTTACACTATCGTTTTGACCAGTTGGATGTTCTGGCTATACAGATTTACTAATACAACGGGTATAAGTACCTTATCCAGCTAGTACAGCAGGAGTTGTATATTAGTACCTGAGATGCCCAGTACGACCTTGTAAATGCGTTTGCTAAATGCTGCCCTCATCTTTGCCGTTTCTATAGAAGAAACGTTTACTATTTCGTCTGCAACTCGGATGTTTGTATAGAAACGGATACCATTTATCACTCGCATCATCGTCAGTAATTGGCGACCTTCTTGGATTGGAAAGATGGTGTTTTTGGTGTACTTGAAAAGACTTGTTTGATTAAGCCCATCACCACGGGCTCCGTTGGATCTTGCGCCATAGAGATATGAGGCTCCAAAATGTGATCTGTCAAATATGCTCCTTGTTTCTCCGGGGTTTCGTAGGCTTGACTTCCCCCAAAGACGAGGCAACAGAAATATCCTTTGTCTGTATCTTCGGCAGAAAGTCGCACTCCACTCCTTGGACTTTAACTAGAATTATGCTGAGCTCATGGCAAGGTGACGTTGGTGCTGATTCGCGACATGCACACTACATGGTGCAAGACAGGGAGTTTATAACCTTGGCCGAAAGGGTCTGTGCAAACAATTGCGAAGCGATGCAGATCACTTTCTCTGGAGCTATGCTTGTCCATAGGAAGTGTTGGTGATTCGTGGTCGAAAAGCATTCCTTGTTCGTGAAAAATGTTGAACAATGGTCGTTAAGGATTTTGCTATTCGACATATTCGATATAAGGAAACAACACTTGCGCAACCAGTCTCATATACCAGGCTTTCAAAAACTGCTCAAAATTATACTTTGTATATTGTTGTTCGTAATAACGTAACGGCAGTACAAAAATGTATAGTTTAACAGACTATGCTAATAAGATACGGGGTCGCTCAGCAACAATGTTTCTACTTGCGAATATCCTGCAAAGCGTTAAGGAGGGTGTTTTCATCATCGTCCTAAAAAGCAAAATGTGTGTGAGTTAGATTAAAGGGCAACCATTAAATCCAAACATACCATTTCCAGGGACCAGAGCATAACACCACCGAGACCTTGTTTCTTGGCATAATCCACCTTGTCTTGCAAAGAAGCAGCATCATCAAAAGACAAGACCTTGGAGCCGCTGAAAGAGTAAGCATAGGGAGTCTTGGAGATATCATCCCAGTAAGTCACCCATCCAGAAGAGTTGCGAGCAATGCCTTCCTGAGCAATGGTGCGCCAAATGTATTGGCCAGAGTAGGTAGCAACAGCGTTCGGGCAAGGGTCGGCTGCCTTTTCGTCAGTGCTGTCGCCCTTGATTTGGCTGCTTTGGCTGATGGGAACGTAGAGACCAGTGGAAGCAGTAATAGGCTCAAGAGTTTTGCTGACACGGCCGTAAAACGGAACGCCCAAGACGAGTTGCTCAGCTGGAATACCGGCTGCGATCCAAGCCTTGACTGCATCGTTGCCGCTGGTGGGTTCGACGCCGGTTACCTTTGGGCTGTAGTACAAGGGTGCGTTGGCACCAGCGTTCTTGTCCCAGATACCATTGACATCGTAAGCCTGTAATAAAAAAAGATTCACAAGTCAGAACCTGCTAAATGCTTCTGTGTATAGGAAATATGTTTCATACCATAATGTAGAAAGCATCAACGGTGGAAGCCCAGTTATCGTCAAGTTTAGTGGATGGTTGTTGGTTTTCATCGTTGAAGGGAGCAGTGGGGACAGCAGTGGTGAGAATAGTCTTGCTACCAAGTTTCTCGCGCAATGCCTTGAAAAGCTTCAAGTAGTTCGCAGTGTCGTTTTCGTCCCTGTAAAAATGAAAAGAAAATGGTTAATCTAAATCTCGCCCAGCAACCCGAGGAATCATGTCAAAAATAAAATTACAGACTTGGAGTTGCAAGCGACACCGTTAGGGCTGTTAGGATATTCTACATAGAAAGGAAAAAAATCAGTTCTGCCATTGTCGCCACGTTAACAGTGCGTGTGTTTGGACATACCCCAGTCCAAGTTGAGACCATCGAGATCATATTCCTTGACAACATCGACCAAGTTGCTAACAAAGTTGTCAAAGGAGGAGGAGGACTTTAGGAGGTCGCTGAAATAAAGGGAGCCAGTCCATCTAGACATACGAAATTATATCTTTGCTTAGTCGCGTGTTGTATATATGATAACGACATGAATTGTTAGGTATTCACCCGCCGACGCTGAGACTGATCGATTTGCCTCTGCTGTGAGCTTCTTGTACAACTAGTAACGAAAGAGTATGCGGGAGAACTCGCGTTACACCGAAATGCACTTTTGTAAAACCAACAACTAATTACTGGTACGTACCTGATTTGAGTTGAGAGTCAGTAAATCCAGAGAGTTCACCGTCTTTGGTGGGTTCAGCAAATGCGTAAACAATGTGATCCAACTTGTCCCAAGCAATTGATTTAGGAAGATCCTAAGGGGATTTTCATCTGTATTAATGGATTCTGTATCATAACAACGGTGATCCTCGACTGCAAGCTGGCTTACCCAGTCGACAACGTAAGCTGACAACTTCTGACCAGAGGAAGAAGAGCCGGATGTATGAGGTTGGGTGGCAACTGGGAGGGTGCTAACGGACGGTTTGGCGGCTGAGGTCGTTGAAGCAGATGCGCTGTTGGATTTGGCGGCGGCGTCATCATGGCTAGCGTGTGCTGCCGAGGCATGGTCTCTGCAAGCCAGTGCAGGATGGAGCAAGAGGGTGGCAACAAAAAGCCAAACGACAATCAAATGAATGGACTTGGCCATCAGTACAGAGGCAACAAAATGATGGAAAAGAAAAAAAATAAAATTTGAATGAGGTAGACAGGTCCCAAAACCCGGTTGTTTATATACTTTTCAGGATAAATTCGTTATATTCAGTTTGATAATTAACAGGCATAAAATCTGACTAGCTCCGCCTTTTAAAGGGTAAATGACGATGATCCTTTGCTGCATTCTTTTTACGGCGCTTTTCCAGAATTTTATCCATTTTGCTCTCATCTAGGTTAGCGTATCGATCCATAAGTTCCAACTTGCGTTTCTCAGCTAGACAACAAGAATTATTTTTAGTTTCATTGTCATAAGTAAACCCACGTTTCTTTGACGAGAGGGACGCACGATGAACATATTATCCAGAAACAACTTACATCGCTTTAAGAAGTATGGTCTCTTTCCTTGTTTCACAAGCTCGGCTTCGGCCTTTTTACGTTCGCGTAACAGCTCCTGCTTCCGCTTGAGCTGCTTGGCTGAAATTTCACGAGAAATCTAAGGCAAAATATATAAGAAAATGTCGCACAGTAACTTGGTTGTAGTACATTACCATCTTTTGCAAGAGTCGTTCCAGACGTTCACGCTCTTCTGGATTCTTTTCTTTGCGAATCCGCTCGTGTACCATGACTTTTTCAGATTGCTTGTAATCTTCCAAAAATGAATATGATTTTTCAAACAGATCCTTGTTGAAATGACCCGACAGCTTGTCAAACCGTGGATCTCGTGATCTCTGTGCAGATTTTTAGCACGTTAGCGACGTCGTTCTTGTTCATGATCATCCATCATGCACTCCCTATCACTCTTTCTCCCTCTCTATGACCCGGGTGACAAAAAACATACCGGCTTGTTGACCTCTACGACTTCTCTGAATCGGCTTACTGCCTTTTTGAACGACATTTCCATCGGACTAGAGAGAAAGCAAAATCTATTGTGTCAGCGATATGCAGAAAAAAGAAACTTGTCCATCAAATCCCTCCAACAAACAAAAAAGCGCTACTCACCTGTGCTTATCTGCACGCTTCATTTCTGCCTTGGTCTTTTTCACACGATCCTTCTTTTTCAATTGGCTGGCTGCTCCTTGCAGGTCTTTCAGAATTTGATCTTTTGATATCTTTCTCCTTGTCTGTTCTTGATCTTCTTTTTCCATTCCCATCTTGTTTTTAATTTGTGCAAGCTTCTCAAACGATACATGTGCAAGACCTTTCTTCTTGTGTTAGCTCGTGCATACTACACATATCGGCTGTTATTAACTCACTTCGTTTCATTTTATCCAGTTGTGGCTGTGTATCTTCCTCCTCTTCCTCCTCTTCGTCTTCGTCTTCGTCTTCTTCATCATCCTCGTCATTATATTCTCCTTCCGATTCGGTATATTCTTCAGCTTCATCATCATTGCTGTGGATCTTTAAAGATTCAGTTGTTATCACTTTTGCCACTCTTTTTAATCAATCTCACGCATATTACTTGTTGCTCGTCTTCAGATTGATCGGTGTATTCCAATTGCTCTTCTTCTTCTTCTTCTTCCGATTCTGAATCTTCTATTCGCCTTGATCGTCCCATTTTTTGAAAGTTGTAAGAAACCTAAAGTTCCGTTGAACGGCTTGCCAATGCAATCGATTGCATAAGAGAAAAGCCACGATCCCGGCAATTTGGTTCAGGCACAGAAAATGGAATCCCTTGCAGTTCCTCCTTTTTTTCTTCGGTCCCTTTTTCTATCCACTCCTTCTAGAAGCTTAATTCCCACACTCCTTATGGTCCTTCGGCCAGGCTTTGCGCTTCTACTGCGCTCGAATAAATCTCGTAGCTACAGCAGCAACACCCGCCCATTTCTGAGGTCAAGGACGACGACAACGATCGGAAGCGGAAGCCGAGGAGGAAGAAGACTACTCTTGACATCAGGGGCAGCAGTAACCATTTGTGCAGCAGGCTTCGGCCTTTATCATTCCAATGAAACATTTCGGCACCTTGCTCGGGCAAGCCTGCGATGCAGCAAGGCCATAACAACAGGAGTTCTAGTCGCAGCTGATTACCAATGGACACTGTGGACCGGAGGCGATAAAAGCAAATGTCACAAACGTTGTGCCGAGCGAGTTTTGTCAACACTCGAAAAGTTGGGTGGTATCTATGTAAAATGGGGGCAACACTTGTCGTCGATGGTTTATATCCTGCCACTCGAATGGACGACGACCTTGTCCCGTCTCCAGGATCGTTGCGAGGTGGCAAGCTCCGAGCACGATATCCGCAGCACGTTTCGACAAGACTTTTGCAAGAACCAGGATATAGACGACGTCTTTGAAGAATTTGACTTTGCACCGATTGGCGTGGCATCGTTGGCACAGGTTCACAAGGCCAAACTGCGATCGTCGGGAGAATGGGTGGCTGTCAAGGTGCAGCATCCATTCGTGGACGAGTTTTGCCGGCTCGATATTGATACTGTGTCGTGGATATTCGGTACTATCCAAAAGTTGTTTCCGGATTTCGGGTTCCACTGGGTAGCAGAGGATATGCGTGAATCGTTGCCACAAGAGCTTGATTTTCGATACGAGGCTGCGAACGCGGAAAAAGTGGTGCAGCAATTTGCAGGAGAAAAGACGGCGCTCGTGATTCCCAAGGTGTTGTGGGCAAGCAAACGAATGTTGTGCATGGAATGTAAGTTAAATTAATTAATAATCCATCGTTATCTTATCAATTTAAAATTTGCGTGAATAATCCTTTACTGTATACCTGTAGTCATTGAAGGCGCACGTATCGACGATGCAGAGTACATGACGAAGCACGGTATTGATCCCTCAGCAGTGTCTCGTGAATTGATTACCATCTTTTCAAAAATGATCTTCATTCACGGGTTTGTGCATTGCGATCCACGTGAGTTTTTTTGTTTTATAAGTTTAGTTATAGAAAAAAAGAATCTGATAAGAGGCGGAAAACATAAATATAGACCCTGGCAATATTTTGATACGAAAGAAGACACGAAACACTGCAGACAACTCCTCCTCCTCCTCCAAATTCAACTTTGATATTGTACTTTTAGATCACGGTGTTTATCGCAGTCTGCCAGATCAGATGAGACTCGACTATGCGCATCTTTGGACGGCATTGATTCAAGGTGACGAGGACGGTATTCGAAAATACTCTGCGCGCGTGGGAGGTTCGGACCATCGATTGTTTGCGTCGCTGCTTACTGGACGAGAATGGCACACGATTACGGCTGCTCAGCTGTTCACTGCCCGAACGGAGGAAGAAGTCAAGCGCGTCGCTTCTAAATCTGGCCTTTCATTTTTCAAGCGCATCACCGACATTTTATCGACGCTTCCTCGTGTCATGCTACTGCTTTTAAAGACAGGCGATTTGTTACGCAACATAGACGAAGTATTGCGCGCTGCTTCACAGACACAGCAGCGTCTAACCTACGTTATCATGGGCCGCTTCTGTGCAAAGGCTGTGTGGTTAGATACAAAGCAGGCCTTTGTTGATCAATGCCGTGCAGCTGGTCTTAAATGGCAACTTGTCAAGGATACCGCAATTGCCTGGTGGCGTCTGCGTTCTCTAGAATGTAACATGTACATATACACACTCCAACTCTCATGCATGCATTGGTGGAACACTGCAATGACTACAAAACTACTATTACTCATTAGATATACCATGTAAATAAAATAAAAAAGAAGAAGCACGGATAGAGACATGCAAGAAAGGAATTACATTTGATTAGAAAGAGCAAATGAGAAAGGTTACAAGAGAGACACACAGAGAAGAAAGAAAGAGCGGAACAGAGATAGAAAGAAACACAAAGGTAAACAGAGATATATAGCGATATAGAGAATGTTGTGTATACGTAGGGTGTGCGCGAGAATGAGGGAATCAAGAGGGAAATACAAGTAAGTAGAAGGAAGGAAGGAATTAGCGGGAAAAGGGGTCATGATAATTAGGAATATGTTCTCGGCTTCTTTCCAGTAAGGATATTATTTTGCGTTATTATTATTATTATTGTTGTTGTTGTTGATCGTTCCTGCTATACTTTCGATGCTTTTGCCTTTCGAACGATGAGCCAGCCCAGACACGTGTCGAAAGCGAAAACATCCGCCATTTTTTTTCTTTCTTTACCAAGATGTCTGTTGTGACTGCTGCTGATGGTGGTATCCGCCAGGAGGATCAATCCATTTGTTGTGATGAGGTGATGGTTGTTGATAATACTGTGTAATGTACATGTCCATTTGTTCGCCGTATGCTCCGGTGGTTTCGGGATTAATGTACGCAGCAGTATTGCTGGTATTGATTGTGCTAGAGTTATCGTACGGATGTACTGAGAATTGGGAGTGGTATTGCTGCTGGGAACCGGGTGTCGCTGGGGCAGAATCCGAAATGCCCGAAAGGACAGACGAGGACCCGCCAGCTTTGCTTGCATAGTCAACTAGGCTGTGGTTGCTGCCGACCTTCTCCATTTCAAAAGAATAGATGTTGGGGTCATGGAACGACGCAGACGGCGGACGAAATTGAGAGCTGTTGCTGGTTGGTCGCTCGCGACGGACATACGACTGCTCTTGAGAAGGATACGGGTACACGTCCTGTGGCACCATACTAGGAATTTCTGGGGCAGGAGCGACGTTGCTGTTATTTCTGACGGCTAAATAAATAGAAAAAAAAATTACACTAATCAGCAAATTGGAGATCTATCGTCGGCGTTAATGATTAACCATACCATATTGGGGTGGGTATCCCATTGGTATGTAATATCCGCTCAAGGGTGCCATTAATGGTGGAGGAGGAGGAGGGGCATTCATGTAAAAGCAGATAGATGGGTCATCCGCAAAAAGTGGTTGCAACAGATCCGTAATATTGTACTGTGCGGCCAATGCTTTTGCACGAGAAAATGTTATCCTGGAACGCGAAAACAAATAAGGACCAGCGGAAACCATAAACACTGCAAACTGTGCATACCAAACACCTTTCAGGTGCATAGCGCCAACTTTAACGACTACACGGCCTCGCTCGTTCTTGAGGATACCGTCTCGCTTTCCACGAGACATGCCTACGACGTTGAGTAACTTTGTACCATTGACCATATCGTTATCTAATTAACAAGAGATTTATCTTTAGTCATCACCTGCTTTTCACGTAATCACCAATTGCAAAGACATTACCTTGTCGTCTGGCAACGCAAATACCTCTGGCGTCGACTTGGTAGCAGATAGTACCTTCGTCCTCCCAAAAAGAAGTTGTCAACTTGGGTTGCTGGCTTGATCCATGGTCCGATATAGCTGGCTGTGGCATCACTGGCAAATCTTGTTGCAACCGCATGCCCTGCACAGAGTTTGCCCGAGGTACATTCATGTAATTATTAAAACTAGGATGCTGCCGATGTTTGTCCATTGGTGCTGGCGGGTTCCAGGTCATGGCCGGGATCTGACCACCATTGGAAGAACGTGCCGTCGCTGTTGCTGCCGTTGCTGTTACCTGGGCCGCATGTGGAGTGAAGACAGGCTGACTAGTATTTGGGGCGGAATATGCTTGCTCGTAGTTATACATTGTTGGCTTATCTCGTCAGTAGATACAATGCTGGGGAAGAAGAGACAGGTAGAGAAAGGGAGAGAGAGAGAGAGAGAGAACGAATACAGGTACAAAAAATTCTGGTTTTCACGTTGGTTGAAAAACTGTTTGCAAACGGTTATAAAGCTAGCGTCAGCTGTCGTCGAGGACTAATGAGGCTGACGCTGTAGTCACTCGTGGAACTGGTCAAAATGAGGAGAAAGAGTTGTTGAAAGAAGAAAGAAGAGAGAAAGAGAGAAAGAGAGAAAGAGAGAGATAGAGAGAATAAAGAAGAGCGAAAATGGAATATGTACGTCAGTGTCAAAAGTAACAAAACAAAGGCAAGGAGGAACAAGTGGCGGGGAAAAACGTGCAAAGAACCCCCTTTTTATTGACCAAGTTTTGATTTTTTTTTCTTGGGTGTCCCAAAAAATTTTGTTTCAAGTCAAACCTTATCAGAAAGCCTTTTCAAAAACCATGATCCGCATGTTCATGACCTAAATAGCCACACTTCGTAGGCGATGGCATGATCTTACGCTATTCTATTAAAGAGTTTGATGTTTGAAGGTTTGTGGAATCACAGAATGTACAAGATTACAGTCCTCTGTCCGACCCAGTGAGAGTTTGTGATTTCCACGACCTTGAAAATTTCGCGCGAAACTGAAAGGCTGCCATTCGCCGCTGAAAAAGAAAAATCGATTCCCCCATCCATCCTTTTTGATTCCGGTTGGTTGTCGGAAAGGAACCTGCTTCTTGGTTCCGAAAAATTAAAACACTTGCATGCCCAAACTGATAACGTAAATTTTCGCATAAGAACAGATAGACAGCGAGTAAAAGTTGGATTAAGCAATTGGGAAAAAGACACAAAGTTTTGGTTCCACGCAATGATGGTAACAATGATGACGAGTGCGTATGCAATGCTTGGGGCCATCGAGTTACACTGCGTCGTACCGAGTTATCGTAACGAGAATAGCGTAGGGCTTCCGCCGCGCCCTGAAGGGCAAAAAACCTACATTATCGGAATGCCGATCCCTGCTTTTATGTGCCCTGCAAAAGGAATGGATCGGCCATGTTGCGTCGGTTTATCGGATGAACATTTGTTTTGGCGCACGTCAACGTGCCTCTTTCTTTCTTCTTGTAATTGTCCCGTCGTTGGTCCATCTTTTTCGTTGGACGTGAAAAAAGTCCCGCTTCTCGAGTCGCCACGTTTTTAGTACCCCGGAGACTACAGGCTAAAAGTATTTCTCTCTCTCTTCTATTCTCCTCCCTCTGTCTTGTGTTTAAGTTCACGGACGAGTCCGATGATCGAAAGATATCCAATAGATTCAAGTTCTTTGAAGTCATTACCACTTTACTTTCTTTTCGGCTGATGACGACTCTTGTCAAACCATTCATTTCATATACGCGTTGCTATAAAATGAACCTGTGAAACCAAGATACGTGCTACCGGACGATCAAGTTTTTGTACACGTTTCTCTCTCTTACATTATTTCCTTTTACTGTGTGGTGCCTGGTAACTTTGGTTTCTGTATTTCGTGTTTGTTCTATATTGTCATCATTTTTTCTCTTTTGGCTGTGAAATATTTCTTTTTTATCAGATATGGATATGTACACATGCCTACATTCCCATTATTAACACATGAGTTTCCTAATTGGTGCGAAAAAATGTGTATTTGTGTAGGCTTTGCACAGAGGTACTCGGATTTAACTTGCTTTTGGTTATCTCTTCTGCAGTCTCCTCACTTGCGGGACCAACACTCGGAAGAGCTGCCGGTCCACTATCTCCGCATTGCGGTACTTGTACCGAGGTTCTTTGTTAGAGAGAAATACCGACCTGCACAAGTGAATCGGGGTGTGATGAGATCGCCTGGGATTGCCCTTGTGTTACCTACAGAAATGAAAAAATTCAAGTGTGTAGCACATCGGCTTGCTTTGGCACAGACATCTCCAAAGTGTATCAGTCATTGCGCGCACATCCCCTTTTTTTTCGCACTAAACAATAACCTAAACATTTTTCCCTAAGCTGCACAGACGCTTATTGTAGCCTAACAAGCTTTATGGTCCTTTCCTTCCAGGTAAAGAAAAAAAGGTAAGGGCGGAACTGTGCCGCACCTTACACCCGGAGATCTCGCCAAGAAAGTATCTCATTCTCAATCGTTGAAACCATAGCAACCCTTTCTTTCTTGCAATTAGCTTCATTGCAAAACATCTCTTCAACTGCAAGCAGCCCAACTTTTTTCTCTCCCCGTTTATTTTCGCTTGCAACAGCTTCTCACTCCTGTAGCATATGAAAAAGAAGCGTAGTATCTTCCAAGGGTCTCGTAGCAAGACAACGGCTACAACAACGAAGAAGGGCGGCTCTGATATACTAGAGATAGCGCTCGAGAAAGCCAACGTAGCCGTCCTGTACGACTCGACCGACAATACGCAAGATGCGATCGCGGCCTACAGAGAAGCCATCAGTCTTTTAGAACGCGCAATAGACTCGGCCGCCAAGGAAGACAAGGCTCGACTGCAAAAGATAGTATGTATAATCCTTAAATGTTAGTTCTTGCATTTAAGGGGACCAAGTTCTTACACATATATCTCCCTTGCTTGTAGCACGAGTCCTACAGTGATCGAATCCGTGTTCTTACAAGCAACCAGAACCCTTCACCTTATTCTTTTTCACCTCCTCCTTCTCGTCCTCGTTCTCCTCAGCAGCAACAGCAACAGCAACAGCAACAGCAGCCATCTCCACCTCCTTCCAACAAGCCATCCATCGACGACAAATACATGTTACAAACAATCAATGAAGAGGTCAACGCATCTTGGCATAAATCTTCTAGTAGAAAGACCTCTAAACGGAAACAGTCGCGGCCGCCATCTTTGGTGAATGATTACTGCAGTACAGCTCAGGAATTTTCTCAACCTGGAACGCCCACTTCGACTGTTACTCCCTTTGATACCTTATCCACCCATACCATCGATTCTGCTCGAACTATTGGCACCAGCTCTATATTCTCCAACATGTTTGCTAGACGGTCGCAGTCAAGACTTAGCAAAATCAGTCTTTCCACGCAGGATTTGCCGGATCCAAAGCCTTCGAGGAGCACACCCATCCCATCATTCAGCCAGTCTGCAAAGCAATTGCGCAATGCCGGTAATTATTATCTTAATGCTAAATATCCACAAAGAGTATTCACATAAACATATTGGAAAATTCTAGTCTCGAGGCGTAAACTACGTGCATCTAGTGAATTTAAGAATCACAGGGATGAAGAAGAAGAAGAATACGTCAGTCAATTACCCCCACTTCCACCGATCTTGCCACTCCCAGTGATTGAAGCGACCCCGAAAGAAGAAGATTACTTTGATCTACATTCTATAGGAGCAGATAACTTACTCAGTGAGCACCAACAACCAGTATCATTCGTCACTACGCTCAAGCGAGAACCAAACTTGCAGCCACCGGAAGAAGAGGAAGAAGAAAAGCAGCGCAGACAATCGACAGACAGCGACCGTTCCTCCTCGAGCAGCGAAGAAGAATTGCTCAATGTATCTACCACAGCAACGAGAACTATCTATTCTGTCCCTCGCGCCTGCAAAACATCAGAAAATATTGTACGGCAGGCTCCGTCTCATTTTCATCGTTCAACAACAACAACTCCCCTGCAGCAACAGGCGTCCTTCATTGACCTGAGCAAACTTGACTTTGATTCGGAATTAACAGAAACTTTACAAACGAAGAAAAAATCATTTGTGCCTCCCCCTCGAAGCCAAAGCAAAGCAGCCACTCCACACGTTGTAAAGAAGACCAGTGGACCCCTGGAAAAGTCATCATCGAAGCAGCAACGGATCCAGGATGCGCCACCTTCCCTTAATACTGCCATATCAAGGACTCGCAGTAGCAGCAACTCGTCCCAATCCTCCATCTCGCCCACCCAGTCGCCTCGTCCACGCGCAAGTAGATCAACTTTTGACCTGACTCAGTCGCGAAGCAGCACGTTCTTTCCATCCTTGGTCCAGGGTGCCCTGTCGCCTACCAAAGAACGTAACAGCAGCTCGGCAGGATACGTGTACAACATCGATCATTTCTTGGATCAGTCGTTACCTCCATCATCACCATCAAACAATCCAAAAAACAACGACAGCCATATCAGTGATAGTCGTAGTTTGATGGATCGTTTAGCAGAATGCATGCAACATGGAGGATACCTTACCGAGCGGCTGCACATTCCCAAGGAGATATGGAATCAACCGAATATTCG
Organism: Rhizomucor miehei CAU432; assembly: GCA_000611695.1. Classification (NCBI taxonomy): domain Eukaryota; kingdom Fungi; phylum Mucoromycota; class Mucoromycetes; order Mucorales; family Lichtheimiaceae; genus Rhizomucor; species Rhizomucor miehei. Next base: position 13,783 of record KK100170.1, on the reverse strand, counting down.
GCTAAATGCCATAGAAACCAAGGTGGCAACATGCGAGGCGTTGCTCGGTGCATTGAACCACATGCAAACTCGCACCAATTTCGATAACGTGTCAAATGCTTTGCAAGATCTCTCCTTGCTGGAGCAGACGTTTGAGCAAATGAGGGAAAGTTTTGCACGCAAATTGTTTCCTGAGCCCCTGTCGCCTACTGAGGCTCTCCGATCACCCACATCCCCAACTCATCAGCATACCACTACACGTAAAACATCCCAGGTAAATCAGTCTATTCATCTTGCTTTTATTATATGGATTAATAAGATAACATTTTTTCCTTATTGCAGGCGCTGGCCGCTTGGAGCAACAGGTTTTCGAAATCTGTAGAACGCATGACTACCCGCACAAGGCAAGTTTCTCTCAAGAAGAAGGATATTCCTTGAGTTTTTCGAAACTAATATCAATTTTTTTTCCTGCAGTGAAGATATCTGTAAAGCATACACGGAAACACTCATTGAACTCTTTGCAGCTGCCAAAACACTAGGTATGAATGCGAAAAATGATGCAAGGGCATTATCTAGGAGATAGATGGATACTAAATTTTCTCACACAACCAGATGTGTGGCACGCCAAGTACATACAACTCATTTCAACGACACCACCTCATCAAGCCAAGCTTTTCATTCATGCGTTGGCAAAGACATCATCGTGCATAGAAACATTACACACTGTTGTATGTGGATTCGTTATCCAGGATATGCTTCTTTTATTATCGAAGTGGACCAAGCGTCATCGCGAGAAGGCGCTTGAATAAACTTTTACAGTTACAAAGTTGTTCCCTGAGCTTAACCATAGTTGATGCTTTGTACTCTTCTTGAGTGATCCAAGTGAACGTTGAGCCTTTCGGGTCGATAGTCCATGGTCATGATACTGTTGGGAGGGAGGACCCGGTGAGGCCGGGGTAGATCTTTTTCACGTACAAACTAATAGAATTCAAATAACATAGTTTGTTTAACAAAAACAAGACAAGTGGACGGAGAGCTTCTTATATCGCTACCTCATGAGCTGCCAATGTCGTCTCCTCATTGTCTTTGAGAAGGATTTTACCGACAAGTCTGTCACGCCAGATATTTTGCTCCATGGTATTGTCGTGTGTGCGTCGAGTAATGCTGGAAAACTTTTCTTGAATGGGAACAGGCATGCGTCGAGAGAACAAGCCGCGACGACAAACGTGCATAAATGCTGGAATGAATTTGGGTTTTTCTTGGCCTTTGTCCCTTTTTGGTTGTCGGGACCGAGTACCTTTATCCTAAGCTCAATTGAAACCCTCGCTATGTCATGTGTTGAATAATTTCTATAGCAGTATCCCGAATGTAATGGACTGCTGCGCATAAGCTCGCATCAAGCTGGAGCAGCCGGAACTTGGACTGACAGGCTTTCAAAGACAAGAGCCAGATTATGAACCAGCAATTTCTGTGTCAGGTCATCCTTCAACGTGGAAGGGTTACAGTTGCTGTTTGACATGATATTCAATCAATGCGTATATAATGGAAAGAAAGAAAAGAAATAAAAAAGTGAGAGAGAGAGAACGAAAAAACATGCCGCAGTGTTTCATCGACACTAGTTGAACCTCTCTTTCACTCTCTCTCTCCACTGTGTTACGTGACGCGGTAATCTGCATTTTTGTGTCCCCCCTCGGGAGGCACTCTCCAATTAATTACAGGATCAAAATAAAGGAAGTTTTCACTTTTGTAATCTGTACAGAACGTTTTAGTTGATTGCTTCTCTGAATGCTACCAATTTTTCTCCTTTCACTTGACCTAGATAGTGCATGTTTAGCTTTTTTATCCGAATTTGCAAAAACTTATATACTCTTGTCGACTTACTCTCTCTCTCTACAACATATTCTCCTGCTACATCGCAATCCTTCAATACGGCCTTCTCTAGAACCTTGGCATTGTTGCAGATAACACAGCCGTCCACCTTGGCACTACAAGATAGCATTTAACACTTTGGATCCGTTACATACACAAACAGATCAAAAGACAGAACTTACTTGTCACCAATAACAACGTGGTCCATAATAACCGAGTTGGCAATTTTGACGTTTTTACCAATAACACAGTGCGATCCAACACATGACTTTTTGACCGAGGATCGTTCATCAATCTTTGTATATTCACCAATAACCGAGTCGTTGCCGACTTGCGTCTTGGGCGCAACGTCGGCGGTTGTTGGTATGCGAGTGATATTCTCGCCTTGTTTCGTTTCCTAACAAAGTATATGTACAGGTGAATATCTTACCTTCATTCATCACCCTTTCATCCATTCAGAATAACTCACGTGTCTGTTTAGTTCGTGATAGCCGACAATGGTATTGCCTCTGCCGCAGAATCCATCTCTGTAAACAAAAATGTGCGTCCTTACAGGACTCTTGAATGTCGCATAAATAGGATCGTAGGGTGCGAGGTCGTCCTCTGTAATATCAGATGCTGTAGTGGATAGAGACAATGCTGTACTTAGGAGAGGAATTTCTCGACTTGCGTCTATAAAATCCAACCCATTGGTAAAAAGAAGGCCCAACGAAACTGGTGTACAAGAATGCAACAACTTTAATAAACTTACATTGACAAACATTCTCTTGTTCAACCATCTTCTTTTGGTATTGACATTTGACCAGCATCGGTATTAAGTCTTCTGATATGCTCGAAATCTTCTCCTTGTCGGCAACCAAGTCCAGTACCCAGCGCTTGAAGATATATAAATGTGCATCCTGAAGGTCAGTGTATACTCGTACTCGTGGGAATCTAGGGAACCTGTCAGTATGGCAGACGTTATAGAAATCTCTCACGATATTACATACTTGTTGAGCAGTGACATGCGCATTGAAAAGTCCTCATCTTCTAACCGGCTAGTCTTGTAAACCAATGCAGAGTTGGTTGGATCTATACCAATGTAGGGAAGCAAACCTTCAAAAATCCAGGCGTTAATTGTTTATGCATGTTAGGGTTGAAATATATAAACACAACAACCATCTTCCTTTCCGAATGCTTCGGTGGTGCTTGGTGCGTACATCAATGCAGACACGGTGGGATCGGCGACTCGATGTGCATCCAAAAATTCTCTAGGGTTCATGTCCGTTACTAGATCGCACGGTACAACGATAAAGTCTTTCTATTATAAATGTAACATTTCAGTCTTTTTCTTTTGCGTCCTTTTAAAGAAAAATGGTATGGTCCAAGTCCCCATACCTCTATTCTGTCCTTGATAGATCGCAATGCATCTGCAGTGCCGCAATCTTCGCTTACGCTGACTACGGTGCAGTGTACATTTCCTTGATATCCGCGTGCAATGTAAGCAGATAGCTTTTGGTGGGCAGTGCCTGAAGCCTGTATTAACAGGAAAGCCTCTACAACAGCGCACTCGTCGTCAGTGGTTCGTTTTCTCAACTTTGTAATATATATATATATATATCGCGCACACAACACGCACCGTGAATGCCAGCTTTCTCGAGCCAGTCAAGAGTGTACGAGATTATAGGTCTATTGGCGACAGGCAAAAGTGCCTTTGGCAAGTTGTCTTCTTCGGATATCGGGTAAAGTCTAGTGCATCGATCGCAGCAAGAGTGTCAGTGCCATGATTGCGTGTCTTCCAAACGTCAGCCTGCATTGAACCTGTTAGTACTTCCATAACCGGCGAGCACAACAGCCTGGAACTCGGAAATCCGGTGGTGTTTCGATTTGTCGAATAGCATTTAGAGGAAGTTCGCGTTTCTTTGGTTGTGGCTGGACGGCGGGCCTAAGCGTTGCCTGCGCTGGATTTTTTTTTAAAATTGGTAACTCTGTATTGAAGCATGGTAGCTAGAAAAAAATGTGATCATCTACAGGATTTTACAGTTCACTAAAGCGAAGATCGGCCTCCTCGGAAAGCCAGCTCATCCATCTCTTCAAGAATCCTCCATCTCTTCTTCCTTTATCGCCTTTGGAACCGGATAAGGTTTCTGTGTCACAAATGACACAGAGCTGTCGCCTGGGTCTCGTCATGGCAACTATTTTGGTTGGGTTATTAAGCAAAAGAAAAAAAAGTTCAATAGATACTATAATGACTTGTGCTTACCATTGAGTCGTCTTTTCTCGGCCAAAAAGCCAACCTCACCATCCTCGTTCGAGCGTACAAGCGACAGGATAATGACTTCCTTTTCATGACCCTGGAAACCATCGACCGTGCCAATTTCAATGTGTGGCCATTTCTCTCGGATAGCAGCAATTAGCTTGGTCACCTGGAAAGCATACGGCGTGATAACACCAATGTGTTCCTGGGCAAGACCACCATCGTCTATCAACGCTTGAATGTGTTTTACTGCCAGCTCGACTTCAATCTCGTTAGCCCTGCTTTGCTCTCCACCTTCCTCGGCATCATCCACAATCTCGTGAGCTAGTCCAGTATCGCTGGTATCAATAAGGACGATCGGTACTTGCGTATCCTCAGTGGCTGACACATCCGGCAGATCGGCTAGTAAATGCTCTGCGACGCTGTCGTCTGCAACCAGTTCATTTTCGTACAATTCACGAGAACTAAACTCCATGATTTTCTGGTGCATTCTGTACTGGACCTTGAGCATGCGCTTGATACTGTTGCCATACATTCCAAGTAGACGATCGAAAAGTGTTGTTGTCAAGGTAATTTCCGTAGTGAGACCTGTCTTTGCTTTTGAAGGATTCTTTGCGTCAGGAGTTTTTACAGTTGGTGGCAACTGCAAGTGATCTCCTGCCTAATTTTATAGACTTAGCATATCCAAAGAATATTCTTTTCCGTCGATAAGATTACTTGCCAGGATCGCCTTTTTAGCCTTGAGCAGGGCTATCCAGCACTCTGCCTCGAGCGCCTGCGTTACTTCGTCAATAATAACAACATCAAACTCTCTTTGGAGCATATTACGACTTCCACATCTGTTTTCAAACATACAGTGATGATGAGTGCATCTGGTATGAAAAAGCTACTCTGAACTTATATGTACTATCATACCCGTTCAATGTAGAGATCAATACTTCGGCACCCGTCATAACTTCATCGAGAACTCTGCGCTCTCGTGCTCGGTAATCTTTACGAAGGTCATTCAAGTGTTGATAAAGCTGTCGTCTCTCACTTCGATTTTTGCATTTGCTGATTTTTGCCAAAGTTTCATCCATTTCTTTGCGAACATCCGCTACTATCTGGCCAGAATCGCAGGTACGAGTTATGATATCGAGCGAGTGCTCCAGAACTGTAGGTAGAATTCGCGCAGGATGGCCGACTCGTACAAGGTTCATCCGATGGCGGGCAAGTCGCTCAACAAGGTTATCTACATGAGGGAAGATGTGTAAGTATAAAATATACAATTCGAGAAAGAATATTACATCAAAATGACTGACCGACGGAAATGTTGGATGGTCCACAGACCAGCACTTTCTTCTTTTGCACGACTGCCAGCTGCCGAATAATTTCAACGAGTGTATAAGTTTTTCCTGTCTGTTTGGAAAATGCTGTAAGCTTAATACGTTGCGCTTTAAATCGTTATGAGGATCGAACCTGACCCCTGAGTAGCACAGCTGACGTTAGCATTGCATTTCGGTTGAAGACTTTTCTAATACACGTCTTACCTGGTGGACCGTGGATAAGTGCAATCTCATGAGAACCCAAGGCAAACTTGACTGCATCTTTCTGTGATTCATTGAGAGTCTCATCAAAGAATGTGATATCGTTTATTGTCTGCGGAGGCAGCGGCCGTTTTTGTCCAAGTAGAACTTGTACGAGGTTGTTCGAGTTTTGCAATGCGGTTGTCTTTAATCCTTCCAATGCTTTCAGCATGCTAACGAATTATATAAGCATTTAGTCTTTGTTAATTAAATATTTGGAACATTGATCTCTCACCGTTCATACGTGACATTGTTGGCCAGCTTGACACTTTTCAAAGTATGAGCTTCTTTTGATAGCATAAACAATAGTTTTTTCGCGGGCTTACATTTGGCATCGATCCTGCACTTCTGGAGGTAACTCGCTATCTTGAGAAAGTGCGACTGTAATACGAGTCTCTGTTGCTCGCAAGACCACACCAGACCATTTGGAGCTCGGAGACTTGGATGCCTTGGTTTGTTTATCCTTTTTGTACTCGTCTATTCCCACAATATCGCCAGTACTTATCTTGTGTGAAGGAAAGACGGGTGGTGTTCGCACAGGATTTGCAAGCTCCAAATCTATCAAGCTATTCGTTCTTTCTTTCAGGGCATAGCCTCTCTAGTGCAACCTCCACTTCCTCCATTTTACCTTTTACCACCGAGTCCAGTGCGCATGCCTAGGTTGACAAAAAAAAATGAGACATGCTTGTCGTCATTTCGTAGACGCGTACCAATCTACCTGTCACCTTGAGGTTGATCAGAGCAACGCCTCGCTTCTGAAGCTGAATCGGTGTCAGCGAAGACAGGAGCTTTTGCGTGTCCTCAATGTCGATCTTTTTCTCGGTCTCAACAAGCTGGATCTGATGATCGACGAACTTGTCCATTGGTCGAACTGTGTAACAGGGCAGACAAACCTGCTCGCACATACTGGACTTTTGTTTCCGAATACATTTGACATATCAATTTATTCATCCTTCACTACAGACGACTTCTTTGCAACTACTAGTGGAAGAATTATTCTATATATTCCAGTCTATCTTTGTGCGGTAATAGCATTAGCAGAAGGAACTGTTTTGCGTCGAGACATTTTACTTATTCAGCAGCCCAAAGGTGTCTTTGGCAGCAACTATCCTTCCATTAGTATCCGGTACTTAAGGTCCAGTGTATCTAATCACGCTTACCTATCGGAATTTGTGGACAAAGTCAATGAAACTTTGGTGTAGGCAGTTTAATGTCATGTACAGGTGAAACTATATAGCTAAATTTATCATCTGTATGCATCCCATAACAAGAGATAGGACAAGGTAGTAAGGGTAGCCCTTCTACCAAAATTACCAAAGATTCCAAGTGGCTTTCAACCCATACAAGCTGATAGCTCTACGTACTATGAAAATTGACTCAAGAAATTGCAACCACGTTATCATACTTTGTTGCAAAGAAAATGCAGAGGAAAGAATTATTGTCAGTGAAATCCGCGTTTATTCTCGATAAGCAGAACACTGTTATACAACTACAGCTACGCAACTGATATACGATGTATCTGAAGTATTATTCTTGTCTATTTCAGATATTCCCGCTATCAAGCATGCCCTTACTGTGTCCACGACAAGGATACCGGCTATAAAAATCGAAAGGACTCCAAAAGGATCATGTGAACTGCAAATACGTTTATCGTCTGTCTGGTACATATGGAACCGTGCAGTACAAAAGTAGCGTAAAGGGGACGAGTACAAAATAGAGATTATAGTTTACATAGCACCATCCTGACACAAATTACTAAATCAGTCTACTATGTAGCAATCAGTGGAATTGTCATTCATAGACCTATATGAAACATATTGCATTCTTGATTTAATAGCAGCGTTTTGAGCTTCTACCAAGGACCTCAACGACTTGATTGGCTCTTTCCGTTGTACTTGTTTCCATATATTACAGAGGGAGCTCGATTTAAGAAACACACCGATGACACCGAAAAGCATTTCCTAAACAGAATTTTTCTTAAATCGAATGATGAGAGTCTATATTTTAGCTGGCAGTCGACGATGACGGGAATAAGGTCCTGAAAAGTTCCCACGTCGAAATATTTCTAAATCGAGTACTCTTAAATCGCGCGCCTACTGTACAATTTTGCTGCTGATTCAATTCTAGCTCTTGGAAGAATAACCTACATAGCCGCCATTATTCGTTTATGGCCATGAATTATCAGAGAGTGCTTCTTGAAAGGCACATCCATGGCCTACCTTAACTATCTCTCAAAGCGTGCAATGTTTGGATGTTTGGATTCAGAGAAGCAAAAACAATAGGAGGAAATGTCTAAGCACTTTTTGGATCTTCATCTTTTGAAAGCGACTCATACATTTTTCGGGAGAAAGGAACACGTCATTGCAAACCTTTTCGACTTTAATTGGGGCACAACTTTTGTCCGCCTTTCTTTCAATTCCTCATCGCAAACTCTCCTTCAAAAACCATACAGGCAGAACAATTTGGTCTACTGCAAGTATAACCATCTCCTGTTCATAGTCTAATAGATATTTTAACAGCACCAGGCGCCGTGCTGCTAATACACTTCTGAGGAGCGAATGCGTTCAAGTTCAACTTGAGAGGAAACTATCCGGAAGCCATTTGCACAATCAAACATGAGGATGCCGACTCGACGAATATCCTTCTTTATATATGAGTAACAAGATAGTGTCGGGTATACAAGTGTATCGTTATACAAGGAGTGTAGTAAATTTCTAGCTACATATCTATCTACGTTGGTATGTATGACCATCGTTTGAAAATAATGCTACAGCTATATCGTTATGCAAATGTTTACTAATGAAAAACGGAATCCAGCATGCTTTCGAAGGTGTCATTTTTTTTATACAATGAAATGTGGACAAACACTGCTGCAGAAAGGCGTAACCGCAGAACGTCAACCAGTACATAAAAGTGACCGCCGAGAAGCCAGTACAACCCGGATGCAAAAGCAGACTTGCAAAGCTACAAAAAGAGGCAATGTAGCAAAAGGAAGAGATCAGCATGTACAGCCTATTACAAAAGTATCCAAACACATACCGGGAATATCAAAGCAGCATAAACGAATTATAACATACAGATTGAAGCACGATCGGCAAAATGCGCCAGAAACGGGAGAGTGCAGAGTAGCTTGAGCACTAAAGAAGACGCAAAAGATGACTAGCATATATGATACAAGCACAAGGTGTCTGGTACTGACCGACATTTCAGAGCAGATGTGACCACAGTCAAAGGCAGCATAGATGCGCATGATGATTAGCAAGACTACGCAAAATTTACTATATCACATGAAGAAATTCAGCGCGCATCACCGGAACAAGACAAAAGACAAATAACGAAATACGTACCAACGAGTCAAGACCGAGAATGCAAAATCAAGCAGAGTACGACAGAAACAGGCGCATCGACCGACAGATCAGAAGAGAATTTCACCGTTGAGTTGCAAAACAGAATGAATCAAAGCACATGCAAGCAAGCACCAGGCGAAGGAGACGATCACTATGCATGGGAACAATGTAATGTTGATCTACACGGTCAAACAAAATGACAAAGAGACAAGCCAGCCATTGCAACAGTACATATGCTTACCATGACAACGGAGCATATTCAGACCGTCTCAATGCAAGGCGACAAAAACCGGCACAAGCACCGAAACCGAACGCAGGAGTACAGCAGCCACCCACTATTTGTAATAGCGATCAGGTAGGAGAAAAAGAGCAGAACACGGCGAAAGACAGAGAGCAGAGTCTAGACCAGCAAGACGAGATAGTAGATCAATATAAGGAACAGGACCATGGTGCAGAAGGAAGAGAGCAAAGGGATAAACCGGAAACTTGAGATGGTCGGTATATGCCATACCATAGAACGGGAGATACACACAAGCACCAGCAGAACAGCAGTCAGAGTCAGGAACAGAGCGCAACGACTGAACACCCGCAGCAATGCCAGACGAGAAAGATGGACGCACACGGCACACACTGAGAGAGACGGAGAGAACGTGCGATCGAAGAAAAGCACCAAAATGGAAGAACGCGCAGATAGGCTGACGCTCTTGGAAGAGAGAGATTCCCACCAACCACCGCCGTCTCCACCCAAGTACAGAGAGGGAAGCACTCAGTGCTTGTACCAGTAGCAGCGGTACCACAGCCGAGAGAAAGCAACGCAGTCCACCTTCTTGTGGAAGTTCGGCCTGAACGCAGGCAAAGCTGGTTCAGCGACGACTTCCTCGTCAATATCCATTGGGCCGTATAGCTCCATGGGATTGTCTTTGGGACGTGTCGCGCCCAGTACGTCGAAGGAACACTAGGTGATGCGCCCCTTGCGGACGCGGGAGAGCTGAATGCTGGCCTTGTAACCAGAACCTCGCTGAATGGCCATGATAAAAGGAAAAAGAAGGTGAGAAAACACTCTTCTGGGAATTTACTGCTCTTTTAAAATCTTTTGAAGAAAAAAAAACGCGAAAAGCCTCGCCTGTGAATTCATTCCCAGCGCGTTTTCTCTTTTTTTTCTTTTCACTCTGCAAGACAAATGTTGTTATCGTTCATGTACCTTGCCTTTACAACGTGTTGCCATGACTTGCAAACGTTCGGTGTTCCTGAAATCTGAAACACGACTCTATAATTTGTTGCTGGCCGCCATCAAAAAAAATTGCGCAAAGTTAAAAGAGCGCATTTTCGCGTTTGTGAAAAATCACGAAAAATTACGCGCTGGAAAAATTTCGCGATGTCGTTGAAAAAGAAAAAAATGGCATTGAAAGCGCGTTGCCCGTCTTTGTAAATACTCTAATCCAAATACTTCGATATGAGAAAATAAAGAGGATGAATGGAGCTTGTGAAAACTGAATTTGCGCTGTGTTTGGGTTTTCTTTTTTGTGGTTTTATGTGAAAATATTAGGCACATACATGAGGCGGTGCTTGGACGCTAGCGCGAGTTTCCTTATCCTCATCCTTCAATAGTTGCTATGCCTTGCTAGTGTAAAGCAGCATCCACGCATGATTTCAAAAAATACTAAGGAAAGCACATGCTTCCCGATCGCTGTATTCTACAAGCAAGCCCCAATAACAAGATCCCAGATGAACAACATCGGGGTTGAACGGAACGAAAAGCAATTGTGCCTGCCGACATATGAAGCAACCCTAGACTCGATCATTGGACATTTGCTTTAAAAGTTTTACTCTTTAGGAGCAACAGTAAAGCTATAAGGCATACATCAAAGGAAAAAATAAGTATACAAGCGTCCCAACGTATCTCGTTGTTATCCGTCTCTCCATTACACTT
>KK100168.1:435986-454443 GCA_000611695.1 Rhizomucor miehei CAU432 | reverse complement strand
AGCTGTCGGGAAGTACGAGAAGACGGATTATAAACGGATTAACAATCACTGACTTAGTGGATTAATATTGTCTCAGATCTGTTAAGTATAGCTCATTGTCGTAGATTACAGTGGATTTTCTCAGTTCTGCTATAGAAGTTGTAGTGCAGCAGTCAGGGCACCTTCTAGAATCAGCAGGATGGCAACCGAGGTACACATTCAACAGTAAGGATACTTAGAATACGACAGTCTCTTCTGGTCATTTGGTCAACGTTCTTGATGCTATCCAACTCTGTCTGTATTTACATTTTCGGCAATGGATAATCAAATCATCCTATGAGTTTATACGGTTGCGAACATCATATATCTAAAGGAGCATCGCTGAAATGAATAAGAGTAAAAGGTCCCAAAGAACAAATTATAAAGTAATCAGATGAATACTCATCCAAGAACACTTTTGCATGTTGTATTTGGTGCGGTCTTTTCCTTCATCATGCATATGTCCCTTGCCGTTTGATTCTGGTCACACACTTGTTCTCTCTAAGTTGTGGACTGTCGGGCAGTACCAGCCTTTTTTTGCATTTTGCATTGGTGCTATATATACTAATCACCTTCTATTTCTTCCTCAGTACTAAAGTAGTAAAGCCAATCTGCCTATTCGTGGTCCAGGCGCTTTGCGCTGCTGTGAGTCCCAGATACTGCTTTGATTTTCTGGTCTGTGTTGTATACTTTCATAATATGCTGTCCATGCTGATCTTATTCTTTGCTGCATAACTTCTTGTTGTAGCTTTGGAAATTCGCTTTTGCACCAGCATTGTGCTGGCTCCTTGGTGGTTTCTTTGTTGGCTAATGTTCAGTGATCATCCCTTTCTGCAGCAGGTGTACTTTTCCATTTTAAGAAAATACCTCGAAAGCATGTTTGAATCCATTTCCTATTAGAAACATCTGCTTATACTCTTGTGTAGTAAGTACATTTAACAGAATATGATATAAAATAGTCAAATTGATTGTTGTATCATTCCTGTGATTATGAATTCTTTAATGGTATTGATGAGTATGAGTGGCGAGGAACTGAAAGAAAGGAGCATGAAATACGTGCTTCAGCTTACAGTGGAGAAAATTTTGCATTGACGTGTTCTTTTCTCGCAAGGAATGTCTGAGACAGCCTTCACGGAAAACGGCGGGCACAAAAATGATTCTTTTTCTTTTCTTTCCAAGATACCACATTGTTAGCTGTGTAGCAATCATTCAATCATTATGTCTTCATAGTCGCTAACGAAGGTGAATTCTTGCTGAACTAGTAGCCATTTTTACATATTCTAATCAAGGCTTTGAATCGTTTCAAAAGCAAAGTTTATGGGCGACACTGCCACGATAGACGCCGTTGGAAAGCTTCCTACTTGATTTACAAGTGCTCAATGGCTGCATGGTGCTCTCAAAGCGTATGATTTTTAGAGCGAATAAAAAGCGTTAAGTTCGATTCACTATATTTTAACTTTTACAGTGTTCCTGATATGCGTTCCTTTTCACTTTTACAGAGATTACGGCTAGCTTCGCTCGGCAAGGCAGTAAGCTGAATATGCAAGTATTTTCTGGCAGCTCTTTGCAACGTTGAAAGGCCAATGGAATGCAGTAGTCGACTTGGATATGTGGCCTCCAAATACGAACACTTTAAAACGAGATTAAGCGCCTAAACCAGGTTGTCGTGGAATTCCAAGGAACAGAGCATCGATGAATTGAAAGAAGCCGTATAATCAGGACATGAATCTACTGACACTGTCATGCAGCTACTGCAAGAGAGTGCAAGAGAGTGGAAAACTGGAGCGAATACTGGAAAAAGGACTTACCGGATCCCACCAACGTCATATTCACACTTCAGCCTCTATATCTTTGAATATGTCGAAGCCATGGCTTGAAACACAAGAAAAGGAATTCGCAAGGACGCTATACTCAGACAACGATCCGAGCGAAGAGGTCAGTCAACGCGCAGAGCATGTTTGATGCCACTCTATCCTTACAAATACGGCCTATCAGGTGGTAAGTTTGAAGAGCCAGGGATTTTCACCTCTTCCCCATATTTTCAAAGGCAACCTGCAAGGCTGCAAGTGTAACCTGTCCCTTTCCCGCGTCCGCAGAGGACGTATTTCCAAGCAAGATTGCGACCGTCGAGAGTGCGACGATCCAATGGATCTTTAAGATCCTATGGATATCGATGACGAAATCTGGGAGTGTCGTATACGCATACAATGGATAAAAGAATAATGTCATTGATTGATATATTAACAATGGATAATCAAATCATCCTATGAGTTTATACGGTTGCGAACATCATATATCTAAAGGAGCATCGCTGAAATGAATAAGAGTAAAAGGTCCCAAAGAACAAATTATAAAGTAATCAGATGAATACTCATCCAAGAACACTTCTTAAACAAGAAGGATAACGGATCAAGAAAGATCCATTACATAACAATTGCACTATACTGTTTTTATGACTACATGAACGACGGTATCTATCCTCGATGTTTTCTCAAGTAGAATACTAGTAGTCAAACTAGGGCTACAGTGGGGACGCGTTCTTTTGATTTCAGAGAACAGTATCTATTGTGTGAATCGAGAAGCCAAGTCGATGAGCAATGAAGTCGAAAGGACCATCACGTCGTGCATACGCTGTGTGAATGTGAATGTGATTTTCTAGACCCAAAGTTTTGTGTATCAATTTGAAGGCAAGGTCATCGATTACTACGTAAATAATTCATCCAGTTGAACTTGATGAAAAGATACAGTATAAAAGAAGTGGCAGTGAGAGTCGGATCACACAAATGCTTCTATAAAGATACACACAATCCCACAAGATCACAAGACCTACTTGTACCTTTATAATTTTAATGTGATTTACTCAATGTCTCTTTTCACTTACTAAGTGTGATATTTGCAGGCAAAGGAAAAGGGAAAAGAAACAGCGGATGGCTTCCAAAATTCTATCGAGAATAAACACTGCACAACAATGCTTATATCTCGCTATATTTTATTTATAGACCCCCTCCCCCTTAACAAATGATCTGGGTATTCCACTGCCAGAATATTCAAAGAAATAAAGCTGTTTTAGATTTTAGTGTGAGTAATGAGTTGTCAAAGTTTGCAATATTTATTTTATTTGAACTTTCGAAACTTTCCAGTCAGTCAATGAGCCGTGGAGGTATTGAAGAAGATCAATAATTGACGATTCTATCTAGATTTCGTACGGACTCATATTTATATCTTTTTCTCCTCGGATGCGCACGTAAGACGGACTAACAGTTAGACATACATCCATGGATGTAGACTAGCATTGTCTCAGATCTGAGGATTGTTTACTAATCGTATTGGAGTTTTGCACATTATCTTTGCCCGCTTGGATCTTGCAGAGTGGAATAAACTTTCTATTTTCCGGACAGCGAGATGACAACCGAGATGATTAATCCAATGTGGAAATATACTGGAATACGACCTTGAGCAGTGGACGACGCGGTACAAGCGGCATTGTTCTCATTACCCTCCTCTGCTTATCTGAAGCTTAGCTGCCCAATGATTACTATCTTGACAGGCTTGCACGTAATGATAACATTCTACACTAGAGATGGTGATAAGAGAAAAATGTCGCCGAAAATAAGGACTTACTATATAACTATGAGAGTGAACAGTACGAATGAATCAATCTTATTCAATACTACGTAACTCAACTTACTACCTTCCATGCACCAGAGTGCCCTACTCGGTTTCGCTCTTGCTTACGCATTTGCTTGCAACTGTAAACTGTAGTGGTATTATCTTTTGGCTTGTTGGCTAGCGTACCTGATTTTTTCGTTCTCTGCTAGAGAGTGCTCTTGATTAATAATATGCATTGTTTCTTTTTTATGCAGGCTTGTTCCCTTCATTGCTGCTTCAACTGGAGCCAATGGGAAGCGACCCGAAAATCAGCTGCTAGACTATGGCTTAGTGCCAAATTTGAAGTGCCCACAAGTAAATAGAAGACTCACTAGCGTCGTCGTCATTGTTTCTATCAATCATGTCATCAACCTCAACACCAAAGAAAATTCTAACTAACATTTGAGGATAGAAGCTGTTAGTTGCAAAAGATACTTTGCAAATAGGGAGAATAAATTATGTTTATTTCGATGTAATGTATAAAAGTAATATAAAATATAAATAGGAGTTTTCTGTCTTTAATGAGAAAATCGAGGGATATCCAGTATTTATCGATATGTTTTAAAGCAAAATACGATCTTCTTCTGTTGGACAATAAATCTATATCGGTTGTCAGCTTCTCTGTCTTTTCGGACAACTTAGAAAAAACGAGTTATAAAATGTCGCTATCGTACCTCTTCGTTGGGATTGTACTTTATGACGCTCGGATGCAAGTTTCGTGGAGTGTGGATAAAGTTCCAAGCTACCTAATGTTTGATATAATTGGTCAATGTCACTTGAAAATATTACTAGTCTTCACAATACTACGACTTACTTTTGCTATCCATGAGTGAGCCTTTTCATTGGGATGAAAACAGTCAACATTGCTATAGATTTCCGTAGCCATTAGATGATAGAATCCAAATTTGGATGAATTCACCAAACTCACCTCAGGACATCAATTGGGAAGGACATTATATCAAAGTTTGCTGGTTGGTAGACTACTGCAAAAGTGGAGCTTTGTTGAGCTTTGAATTTCTCGTAGATCGCCTCCAATCTAGCATTGTATCCTGACATGCCAAATCGTTAGATTTAATGTAAAGATATATACACGGTGGAAAGTTATTACCTGCCACAAGCTCATCCATGCTTTTACGGTCTGCATCAGAGCCAAGGAAACATGAGCATTCAAGTCGATTGATTATGGCATCGCTGATATTGAGAAGAGGGTGGCAATAAGACTGGCCTTCTGTGAGGTAATAGACTTGCGAAACGTTAAAGACACCAATGAGCTGAACGATGGTGCGAGGGATTTCTGCTTTGATGCGGTTAAGGGCACCCTCAACGTAGCTAGCATACTTGTCGACGGTAACTTCGTCCTTCCAAGGGAAAAGGCAAGAGGCACATTGATCATTGCCTATAAATAAATGTGATCCACCAATGAATATCACACGGAAATCGTTAACGGCTGCCGTCTGCCGTTCAAACTTACTTCCAATCTGGATACCGATCATTTTCCAATCGTTTTCAAAGTCGATTGATGGCATACTCTTCATTCCTATAGATTGCACATCAATTATACTATGTTTTGAGCATATATTTATATCTCCATAGTCCTTACTCTGAATAAGATAATCAAGTTCGTCGTCAAGGTTCATTGCAATGGCTGCACTCAAGGCTGCATTCAGATTGTCCTTCTCGGGATATCCTAGACGATGCTAAAGTATGGTACCGGTATATTTTGACTGTTTGTTATATACTTACTGATGAAATCAAGGCAGAGCTCAGCTATTATGTGTTTGGGTAAGCATTCATATATTGGGAATATACAACAGCTCGATCAAAAGAATGCAAATCGTACCTTGACAGATTTCAGCCAAATGCGAGCCTTTGGACGGACCTTGAAGAATCGGATTGTAATACTTCATAAAGTTCGCCACAGTGGTTGCCCCTTCATCCCCTCCAATTAAGTAGCTGTAGCCGCGATATTCCGTAATGCTGCTGGCGTTCAAGAGACCGGTACCGTTGTAGTTGACACCCTTCAATGCAAAACCAGCCATAATACTAAATGAATCATAAGCAGAGAGATTGTGTGGTCAGCTCCGAGTTCATCATGCATTATTTTGCAAAGTGAGTTTACAGACCTGTCGCCCAGGGTACCGACAACAGAAATATCGTCTATACGTAAATCGGATACATTGGTAGGAGGCGAATCTCGAGGAGCCAGCTTTGGACATTGCGTAATATCACTGACGTTGAGAGCCAGGCTCGCTTGCAAAAACGAAATTGCTAACGCTGATAGCGTCGCTGCCAAGTGATACTTCATTGAAAGGTAAAGAAATGTCGTCGTCGTTCGATACAGGGTTTAATCTAAAACAGGTCCTTTCTTATATCTATTCTCCAGCTACGTCGATCGCACAAAACTTTATTATCCTATGCCGTTCCACCAGAAATACGGACATGAGAAGGTTTCCCACTTTGCATTTAAAAAGCACAAAGTTTTTTACGCCAGAGGTAATGGTGCCAATTTGGTAAGGGATCAATTTAAAGCTTAAGATCAGTGCGTTGAGTATTGTCTTAAAATGTATCGACGTGAAATGTTCCTAGATCTCTCTCTGCTGATGTTAGGATAAGAAACTCCACGTTACTAGCCATTTTTGTCGATATTTCTTTCAATGTTCATTTGAAGATCTCACGGGTTAACTTCAGCGAAGCATCTCTTCAGTCCAGCATCGTGCCTGATGTTTTGCAGTTCTGCCTTGATCGTGCTCAAGGACATCTTTTACATAATCACTCGAGGACGCAGTAACTACTTTGTATCAGAAAATGGCAAATAAGATAATCGCATCCGCGTTCAATGCGTACGCATCAGGCAAATTGTAAACTTTGCGAAAGCGGATGTCCTCCTATGGGTTTCTGGATATGAGAAACCGGTGTTGAAATTGGCCGAATTTTGACGATCTGAAGTAATTGTTCTCTCGCATCAGCGATGTTCTCGGACTATCACTTTTAGAATCAGTGAACAATCCATCAACATATCTGATAGGGAAGGAAAATATCGTCTGAGGATAATGGTACCTGGAAGGCACATAGTAATCGAGATTACCAATGATGCACCGTGACCCTACGACTGAGGCAAAATGGCACAATTCATGCTGGAGAAGCATATAACCGCTCACATGGCGTATTCAAGGCAGAGAGAGGGAATCGAGCTCTGTTCACAAATCTATGCATTAGGAAAAGTGAAGACGAAAGACGCGGTGAGAATATCATATTCTTCATGTAGTGGATTGACGTGAAAAGCAGATTACTCACTGGAAATAATTAATCTTCCGTCTGTTTTAGCTGTGACAATATGTAATAGACTTCTTTGATCCCATACTAGGACTGAGTATGGAGACTCATTTGCATTGCCAATTCCAAACAGCGACCGATATGATGTACCTACTCTCTTGTTTGTAAACTCATCTTTCTCTCCCCACATCCAGCGATCTATTCATACATATGTACAACGTAGTACATACAGGCACACTAGTAACTAATGAATTTGAGCAACGATTAGTTGGTATGGCTCGTACTATAGTCGCACAGGAAGAAAGTTTGCACGGTTCTCGCCATGTTCAGGTTTTTTATTTCATGGTAGTGGTACAAGTAATATCACATGGTGCTCTTCAGCTAAAAGCTCAAGAGTAAATTCCGTTAGAGGTTTTTGTTAAGTAAAACTGACATTAAACATGTTCATAAATCTTGGATCCTGAATTGACAGGAACTGTCAGTAATGTAAATGAACTACTATCAGCAGAGCAACAAGTCGACAACAAGATATCTTGTATGAATTAGAGCGAGCGTTTGTATTCAATATATTGCATTATGAGCTATATAAGACACCGAAACTTGAAATATATACACTGATTATTACTGAGTTATGGTATTGGAAGAAGTTCATGAGCTTTTCCCTCCAAGAAATGATCTTATGACTTAGTACTTGTTGCTTGTCGCAAGGCTTCCATGCAAAGTATCGAGCAGATAGAGACAATCGCATTTACAGTCAAGTTTTGGAAATAAGTTCAATGTGATTGACCGTCAGTTTGTATTTGATGAAACTCTAGGTCCTCCAATATCGTGGCTGACGTCGCCATCAAAGTACCGTTGGGTCAAAAAGGCATCTACGCGACCATTACAACGTACAGTAATTTCCTTGAACGGTTCCTTCCAGGCGATAGAGTACGTTGTATTAGGATCGTCTACAGTAATTACTTTTCGTAACCAGTTGAGGAACTGATCCGCAAAGTTTAAACACACACTAGCATCCTAAACAAAAGTAAAGTTGCGCGTTAGTCTGATGCAACCTTTTGACCAGGATCGTTTTTGGTTTTTTTATACTTGCCCACATATTTGGTTTATCTCTTACTCGGCGTGGTATCTCGAGTGTTTTCAATGTCTCCATACTCGTCAGGTACCCATTGTCGTCTCGAAAACCGCATACAACTCTTGGTACACCCACCAAGAATGATTGCGCCCAGAACTTGAGTAGCTTGTATCTTTCAAAGCTATACTGGTGCCTGCCAGTTTCGATGTGCCTCGACGTTTTCAGCTCAATGTACTGTCTCAATGGATCCTTGCTTTTGGGACCATCGATGCAATCCACTTCTGCGCCCATCAAGATATTGTTCCTGCCCAGTCGCGTTTTTACAATCACACAGTATTGAACATTGGTGTTTGCGCTGCCATCCGGGTCGTTGGTACATAGAACTTCGAATCTGTATCCCCAATAACTCATCATTTGCTCTCTCTGTGTTGCATTGGCTTCCCTCTCCTTTTTGCTAGGCAACGTTACTTCTTCCATGTATATCGTTCCCTAGACAACGACAAAATGTCAAATACATGTGTCGTAAAAACATTGCAAAGTCTCACACACACACACACACACACTCACATTAGATCTTGTTGCGCGTAACTCCCATGGCTCGTTTCTTGTATAAGGCGTACAAAGGATCTTTGTCATGATACCACGCCAAGTGACCTTCACGTAGGAAACATAGTTATCGTCAGCAAAAATCAGCTAGTTGCAGTGAGACTGTATACATTAACACGTTACGATATCAAGCTCGCCTAGAGATCTGCGTTTTTTCTTTGCGTCTGTTATGGCATCCAGTAAGGTATCCAAATGCTCTGGAAGCGTATCGTCGCGTTTTATGAAACGTTCAAACCCTGTACACAGGGACGGTGTCGACCCGTCTATGCGTATTGAACGGTATTGTTTCTAAAAGGAAGTGTAGAGTGTGATGAATCAGGTTGGTGTCATGGACAAGATGTTGTAAAGCGCAACTCACAAGTTCTCTGTCGTCAAACCAGACGCGACGTTCACCGTCTATGCTGTAAGAATTGATCTCGATTGGCTGCTTATAGATCGCACATTGTCCGGCATAGTGTTGTGCTGGACGAACAGCAAATGACTCTGTACTGCGTGTATCCCGCCGCTTGGCAGTGCTTTGGTCTTCAAGATCGTCGCTGTGAGGTCTTTTGGACATGTCTTCCAATAGAAGAAAGTGAACTTCCCCCCTATATGTGTGCCTGAATATCCCCTTTCTCAGCAACCTAAATGCATGCAGTGTAGCCTGATCAAACACAATATTTGTGATAGAGCAAAAGAAAAGAGCATGATGATTACAAAAGTGCATTTAATGGTAATTTTGTTTTTTTTTCTCTTTAATCATCGTCCCAGTGTCCCTGTTGCTTTGGTGGTTTCGGTCCTCCTGCAGGTTTAGACATGATAATCTAAAATGGAAGAGTGTTTAGCAAGCAGAAACTTATCGAGATAATCCGAGCCATACCTGATCTACTCGTAAGACAGTGATGGCAGTATCAGCTGCCAACTTGAGTGCAGAATATTTGGCAGGGTAAGAATCGTAGATCTCAGCCTTGGCAGCATCCAAGGTACCATCATTGCTGTTCTCGACATCTACGCCAACAGTAGCGCCATTGTCGCCCTCCTGATAATGTGCAGCGTACAAACGAGACAGGACGGCAGTAGCTTCCATACCGGCATTGTCGCAAAGTGTTCGCGGTACGACTTCCAAAGCCTCGGCAAACTTCTTGATAGCGTGCTGGTTCAAACCAGGAGTCTTTGCTGCTACAGCTTGTAACCGTTTGTTAAGTTCCATTTCGGTTGCACCAGCACCGATAAGTAATCGGTTATCACGGGTGGCGGCTTTAATGACGTTCACACCGTCATCAATGGCGCGTTCAATATCGTCCATATGGTTCTGCGTAGCACCGCGGATAACAACGGTGGTGGTGCGGGATTTGTCTGCTTCTTCCTGACGGAACACAGTAACACGGTCGCTGCCAATTTCCACAGTCTCTACAACGTCGCAGTAACCCATTTCCTCGGCCATAGGAGCACCAAGACGTGCAAGAGCTGTTGCACCAACAACTCGGCACAGACGACGGATATCGAACTTGGACAAGACCTTGACGGCCATGATGTTGAAGCGGTTCAAAAAGTGCAATGCAAGTTCACCAATTCCTGCGCCTGTAACCACGACATTTACACCAGCATCTGCCAATTCTTGGAAAATCTAAACAAACAGGCACATCAATTGAGCTGGTCGCTGAGCACGTTTACAGAGTAAAATTTACCTTTTCCATATGTTTTTCTTCGTCTCTGCTAAAGTTTAACATTTCCTGTGCATTGTGAATCAAAACTGTTCCCTTTGTTTCTGTCTGGGCAATATCCAAGGGACAAGTGAAGATGGCGACCTTGGCCTTTGTAGTCTTTTGAACGACGCCTAGTTACGGAACATTTTAGTATCTGCTCCCATTTCACTCTAATTCACGTACATACCTTCAGGTTCACGTCCAAAGACCATACCGCGGACAACTCGAGACTCGTACAAGCTTGATCCCATTACTTTTACAACACGAATATTGTCGACGTTGAAGTCTTTGGGGTTCTTTGGCATAACGTTGAGAGCAGCCTCAACAACCAAGTCGCTCAACAGGTCGTCGTGGCCGTATTGTTTGGATGCAATGGATGCCTTGATGGCCTTCTTAAGTTCTTGAGGAGATCGAAGATCTTGGATCTTTTGCGTTGCGAGTTCTATAAAATGCAAGAGATTAGGTATCAACCATCATCAACACCAGCATATTTCGTAATTACCCTCGAGAATCTGGAGTGCGCGGTCTCGTGCAAGCTCGTAGCCCTGGATGACCTCGGAGGGGTGAAGGCCGAGTCTCAGGAGATGTTCTGCCTTTTGCAAGAGTTCACCGGCGAAGACGATAACAAAGTTGGTATTATCTCCCACTTCGGCTTCCTGTTGCTGAGATGCCATGACCAAGAGCTTTGCAGCGGGATGAACAACATCGAGCTCACGAATGATAGTTGCAGCATCGTTGGTGACAAACAGCTTTTCGAGATGGTTGATGATCATCTTGTTTCGTCCTAATGGGATCTATTGTTAAACGCATCCTGCGAGTTATACGCTGGCTGAATTTACCATTAGGACCCATCGAGGTACGAACGACCTCGGCAAACTCGTGTGTTGCTTCAATGTTGCGTAAGACGGCTTCATCGACGCCTTGATGGAACTGTCAAGGAGGGATCAAAGCAGATGAGCATCATGTAGAGCTGATTGCGTAGTATATACTAACTTTGTAGCCGTCTTTAAAGAGCTGGGGAAGTGTGCCTTTGGGTATGCGAAGCGCCATCTGAATGAGCTGTCAAAAAACGCGTTTCCAATTTTTTCTTCTGGCAGCTCGACATGAGCGGGGCAAGTGTGCATCATTTACTTCCCGACCACGTTTTCCTGGCGACGCAAGTGGTAAGATCATAAATTGCTATTGAAGCACTGGATTGCCATAAAACAATATAAAGGAGAGGTAACTATCAAATTTTATAAATAGTACGTCAAAACTCAAAAGCGCTTTCGAATTCTTATAGTTTAAAAGGAACACCACTTTGTAACACCTAGTTATAATTTTACAGCATCTTTGATAAGTTGAGCCTGCTCTGCACGGAATCTAGAAGGTATTCCAATTGCTGGAGCTGCGAGAGCGGGTCGACCAACATATCCAAGCTACAAATGGAATTGTCAATACGTTTCTACCAAAGAAAAAAAAGAAATGAAGTACATACCTCCTTGCCGCGAATGAGCTGATTCAAACGAGGTGCCATGAAGCTATATGCTCCAGCATTTTGAGGCTCCTCCTGGCACCAGATATACTCATGCGCAAACTTGTATTTGTCAATAAATTCCTCCAGCTCGTCTCTAGGGAATGGACAGAGTTCCTGCGAACAGTGAATCGTATGAGCTTCCCTAATCTCAATCAACTTTGCGACCAACATACCTCTAGACGGATAATAGCAATTCTGTCGGATACATTGGCGTTTGTCTTCTCCTTTACGAGATCATAGTAAAGTTTTCCAGATACGAAGATCACCTTTTCAACTTCGTCGGGATTCTCGCTAGTTGTTGGATCGTCCAGCACAGGTCTGAAACGGGTACCACGGTCCATGTCTTCAAGAGAGCTGACGGCCACCTAATGATAGAAACTTAGTATCCATGGAATTTAAATAAATTCGAAGAATAATTACTGGAGACTTGAGCAAAGCTTTTGGAGACATGACGATCAATGGCTTTCTATATGAATGATGGATCTGTCGGCGGAGAACGTGGAAATACTGTGCAGGCGTTGTGCAGTTGACAACGGACCAGTTGGGTGGCACCTCATATGTCTTGTCGATATCAAAGGGGTCGTTGCTCATCTTTGATAAATGATCCAACACTATCAGCTCAACCGAGTATAATAACCTTGGCAATACTTTACGTACCTGCAAGAATCGTTCAACACGAGCGGACGAGTGCTCTGGACCGGCGCCTTCGTGACCATGAGGCAGCAGCATAACCAATCCACTTTGTCTCAGCCATTTCTCTTCGCCACTCGAGATAAAGGTATCAATGGCTATTTGAGCACCGTTGAAAAAGTCACCAAACTGTGCTTCCCAAATGACTAGTCTTTCGGGAGACTCGATAGACATGCCGTATTCGAATCCAAGTACGGCATATTCAGATAGAGGGCTGTTGGCGACCTATGTTATTTTTATTAGTTCTAATTTTCATTATAGTTGCTCCCCGCCTTTTCTGACTCTTACTTCAAGATATGCTTGGTTGCTATCCATGTGGTTCAATGGTATCACGGTCTTTTCTGACTCTTGGCATACAAACATAGCATGGCGCTGCGAAAAAGTTCCACGGCCTACATCTTGTCCCGAAATCCGTACGCTGTGTCCTTCCTTTAGTAGCGTTCCAAATGCCAACGCTTCTGCTGTCGCCCAGTCAATATTTGCACCTTGCTCCAATTTCTTGAGCCGAGCATCAACGTGGTATTTTTGCAGTCTAGGATGCAATTTCATTGGAATTGGAGTGGTTACAGACTTGTGACCGACGTCAAGCAAAACATCCTTCTCTACGCCGGTTAGCGGTTCCTGATCGAGACGCGCTCGCTCGGTAATGTGCGTCATGTTCTTCCAATTTCCTGCTAGATGGTAAGAAGAAGGAGGAGAGTAGTTTCCATCGACCTTTTCCAGCTCTGCTTCGAGAACTTGCTTTTGAGAAGCACGCACAGCTTCCACATCCTCTTTGGAAGCATAGACCTGCTCCTCTAACAACTTCTCTTCGTACAGCTTTGGAACAGATGGTCGTGAGCGAATGCTGCTGTACATGAGTGGTTGCGTAAATGCAGGCTCGTCGAGTTCATTGTGGCCCCATCGACGATAGCACATCAAGTCAAGGATGATATCCTTGTATCCAACAAAATCAGAAACTCAAATCCAGTTTCAAAAGCGGTTTGTCCGGTAACCATACCTTTCTAAACTTGTTACGGTATTCGAACACGACATCCATGGCACGCGCAACATCTTCTGGGTAGTCTCCATTGACGTGGACGACAGGCACATTGATCATCTTGCCAATATCAGAACAGTAGGCGGATGATCTTGCGTTCTGTGCAGGAGTTGTGTAACCAAGCTGGTTGTTGACGACGATATGCACAGACCCGCCAGAGGAATAGTGAGGCAGGTTGGACAAACTGAGCGATTCCATCACGATACCTTGACCTGTAAATGCCTAGAGTTTTCTTCCCTGTTAGGAATGAAATGTTGGATTGCATCGATTTCTTTAGAGACTTGCCGCGTCGCCGTGAATCTGAACACACATAACACGGTCGCCAAGGCTACATTGGTCTCCAGCAGTTGCTAGCAGCTCAGTTTGTTTTGCACGCGCTTTGCCCATAGCTACGGGGTTGATGGCTTCTAAATGAGAAGGATTATTGAGTAGGGATACATGAACTTTGCTGTCTCCATATTTTAGGTCCGGATTGCTGACTAGATAAGAGTATCAGAGTTAATGAGAAATATCACCATTGACCAGTTGTCAATCTGGCTGTATCCTTACTCAGGTGAGACAACACGTCTCCAGAGTGGAAGGTTCCCTTTGGGAGTTCAGAAAATCCCTTCATCTTCGTGAAGAGAGCTTCGTATGGGAACCCTAACAGATCGCACAGCAGGTTGAGTCGTCCACGATGTGGCATTCCCAGCACAATATCTTGCACCCCAGCTATTCAAGGCATTAGTTTCTCTGGATTAGAACGTCAAAAGTTGTATCATATACAACCTTTTGCAGAAAGTTCAAATAGTCGATCCAGAGCCACCATCATGCTCTCAGCGCCTTCTAGGCCATATCGCTTGATATTTGGGAACTTTTTGGCAAGAAAGTGATCGAATGTCTAGAGAATCACTACAGATAAATGCTGTGATCGATATTCACGTATACTATAAACCCTTACCTCTGATTTCGTAAGTAGTTCATGGATCCTCTTCTTTGCATCCAGAGAAAGTTTAGGTTTTGTCCACGATTCTACGGCGTGATACCACCATCGTCTTTCGCTTGCGGACTATCTCTGTCGTCAGGTGATATCAACAAGAACAGATCATGTCTAAATTACCGGTAAATGCATAAACTCGTAAGCTATCTTTCCACAGTACACAGAGTTGAGATGCTCCAAGATTGTCTTGAAATCAGCTTGTTCTTTGCCTGTGGCATCGGATGGAGACTCTGTAACGTGCAGGATACCTGGGAAACGTCAAAAGGTGAGTTAAGTTTGTCTGTATCAAGGAAAGGGCTTTCGACTTTTGCGTACCCGCAAGAGGATACACTTTACTGGGATCCGTCAGCCCATAGCGTTCTGGTTGCAATGCAAGCACTTTTCTGTAATCAACGTCAGTCAAAAAGTTGCGTTCCTGAAACTTTTTCCATCTATCGCCCGGTGCTTACTCATGTTTCATGATATCCAAGGGGTCCAATTTTGCGGATTTGTGACCATAGGTTCTATATGCTTGCACCATACGGAGAAGACTTCCATTATCCATGCGGTTGGCAAGCTCGCTGGATGTATAGTCTGGCATTTTGAACTCCTTTGCCACTCGATAGCCATACACTTCATCGTCATGATAAAGTCGCCTTTGATACAAAACTGGACGATGGGTCTTGATCGAGCGGCTTGATCGATGAAGCGTCTTTAAAGAGCTGTATATTATTCGACTCGTCATAAGGGGAGGAGGAGGAACGATAGAAAGGGAGAGTTTGCCCACACCGTGGGACTATTAGGCCTGACCGTGGGACAATTGGCGCCGTCTTAGGTTTTGTATTCCGACTGCATAAACGCACATCTTCCTCGTATGTTCAAGCTGAACAGCTACAAAACCAAAGGATTCTGTACATTGCAAACATTCTGCCAAAAAAGACTTGCTCTGCATGCATCGTTGAGCAAAATGCACCATTGTCAATTTCAGGGAAAGTATCATAGTAATCAAAACCATAGCGATCGGAAGCACTGAAGTCAACCAGGGTCAAATAGGTTCGTCTTTCAATGACATTATACAACACTAAAGAAATAGGTGATAGTAAAATAAAGTAAAACTTTCCGCATGTAAATGGAGGCTCAAAGGCAAGAGCTTATCTTCATACTCGCGTGTTATCACAGGGAGAAACTTTAGTGTATCACCAGATTCTGTTCCATTCGGTCCTCTCAGCTACCAAAGTCGATTAACAAGCATTCGGAAGCATAACAAGTAGATATCATATCATATAGACTTTCAGCAGAAGAAGAAGAGAGATACGTAAGGGATGGTGGTTGGCAACGGGCCATGCAAACAGTTGATACGCATTTGCTCCGACAAAACAAAGCCACTTAACTCAAGCTATATAAACTCCCACCGCCTGGCGAAACTTTTGTTTTCTTTTTTTTCCTTGTCGTGCTTCGCAAGAAGATCCGCACTTTTGTCGCAACACACACGGAATGTCTCGTACATTCAATCATAAAGCGATAGGGAAGTTCTCCTGACATTACTGGTCTGTTGGCCTTGGTCTGTAAAGGACTTTAGGGCGGCGCAAGCCGTTGCTGGCTCATCTTCTCTGGCTCTGGAGTTCCGGGGAAGTTCTGGGTCAGCCTTGATGCTCGTCACAAACATTAGTTAATTGCGGATGTGCACACTGTGTACAACTCAAAGGAGGCTATTCTCTGGTTCGAAGCACGACCAAATCCTTTTTTTTCTCTCTAAAAAAAATGAAAATGAATATGAGAACGCTGGGTTATGTCCAATGATGACGCTACCAGCGAAAACTGTTTATAAGAATGCTATGTACAAAGGAGATGGTGATAAGGAAGGAGATAAAGGGGATGTGAGTCTTCAGGATTCGTTGAGAACTTTGGACGCTGCCATGAACCTACGTGAGAGAGCCAATTAGCGACCAAAGCTGAAAGATTGAGATCGTAGAATTTCTTACATTGACGAATGAAGAACTTGCATCTTGCGAAGAGCAGGTGCTTGCTCGCCACTGACCTCGAGATTTTGTTTCAGTTTTTGGATATTCTTTTCTAGTTTTTGCAATTCCCCATGCAGTGCAGCGTAGTGTAGTTTCTTAGACGCCAGCACGGATGGTTCGGAAGTCGCGTTCATTTCTGAAATAAAGAAAAGAGAGGGGCGCGCGGTTGCTGTGAAACTCGCGGTCTCTTTTTTTCTTGCCTTTGCGCTACACCATGCAAAAGCCGCCAGCCCACAGAATGCCATTGTTTGGCAACCGAGCAACCACGGAGCGATCACGAGATTGGAGAGCAAAGTTTCGCAAACAGTGTACAGAACGGATACAGGGTGCACGTCAGGATCAAATAGATCGTCGGCGGCAAGAAAAGGTACAATTGTTGTCAGAACTGACCTATAGTCACCATGCTAAATTAAACGGTGTAGGCTATACAAATTGCAGTTTTGGAAGAATGGGAAAAGTTTAAAAGAATGCACGAGGAAGCTTTGGAGAACGAAGGCATTTTGGATGTAGACTACTTTCTGCAAGGTACGACTTGAAGCGATCAGACTTTTGTGACACCTTGTTAATCACACATCAAAAGCAGACGAGGAAGAGGATGAATATGAAGCATACAAAGCTACCACATGTGTAAATTGTCAATCACATACTCTACGGAAAGTGGAACCGTTTATATTACAGTGTCCAGCATGTGGATTCAGGGCGGCAGAAGAGGTAATGAAGGACCAAAAGATTATAAGATTCTTTACACGAGTACTCATGAATTACTGTCAACTATGCTAGAAAATACATCGAATGCAAGAAGCACAGACAAAACATGCATCATATTGTCATGGCAGGATACAGTATACCCCGGAACCCGGAAGCGACGCGCTATACGGTCTTTGTGATACCTGCGATCTCTGGGAGATCTACTAGCTGCCTTCATCCAACTTGGCTTTCAATGTTATCCGACCTAAACACACTATTACATCTTCCTCCTCTTCTTCATCCACCTTGATATCGCCAAGATATTTCTTGCAAAACGATATAGCTTGCTGACCCGCGAGAAATTTTTCGGTTTCGAAAACACAATATTGCCCGTGGTTGTGGTATTCGTCGTCGTCTGGATCCGTGTGTAAACCCGCAGCATCGTCGAAAGCTCTCCGGCGCACAAGCAACTGGACTGTTTGATCGTTTCTGTAGTCTTTGACAACCATTTTGTAAAAGTTCTCGGGATCCATGCAATCGTTGCGAATCACGTTTTCAGGATCCTCAATCAACTCGCCTGCGAATCCAAACGAATGGTTCGACATGTCAGGTCCCACAACGTGACCCAAAAATCGACTACATACATCGTTTTTGCTGTATGGCGGTAGAAAGCAAACGTGTGCAAAGCCTTCGATATATTTCATGAAAATGAAGTGGCAATGATGTTGCCGTTGAACAGGAGAAAGAAAAGCGCAATGAATGGTTTATCACGAGAGCCTTGGGTTATCAACTGACTCGTTCCGATTTTGAACCCATCAAGCACAAATGTTTAGATTAAGGAACATTTAGGCAGCACCGTAGTAATCGATGACCTTGCCTTCAAATTGATACACAAAACTTTGGGTCTAGAAAATCACATTCACATTCACACAGCGTATGCACGACGTGATGGTCCTTTCGACTTCATTGCTCATCGACTTGGCTTCTCGATTCACACAATAGATACTGTTCTCTGAAATCAAAAGAACGCGTCCCCACTGTAGCCCTAGTTTGACTACTAGTATTCTACTTGAGAAAACATCGAGGATAGATACCGTCGTTCATGTAGTCATAAAAACAGTATAAAGAAAGGCTTTCATGCTGGATTGAGCATTAATTCAACAATGCTCCAGAACCTTGAGCATAAGGCATAATGGCGCATAATGGTGTGATGCCGAGGATGGTGGAAGGCTTGGCTAAAA
>KK100168.1:416929-428245 GCA_000611695.1 Rhizomucor miehei CAU432 | reverse complement strand
TTGTTGTTGTTGTTGTTGTTGTCGTCGTGTAGACAGAAAAAAGGAAAAGAAAGAAAGATAAACGTCATAAATTACACACTAGAGTTTCGAACCTTGTCGTCAAATTCCTTCTTGACACTCTCGTAGAACCCAGCATCCATAAGAACGCGAGCCGCAGTGACAGTCAAACCTTTTGCTGCAAGGATAGTGTCCTGGTGAGCTTGGGGAGTTCGCGCTGCCGCAGTAAACTCAATAGTGTGGTTGGCAGCAGTCGTGTGGATACCATAGAGTGGGTGGAGACTGGGTACTTCGTAAGATACATTGCCCATATCCGTGGAGCCCCCGCCTTTCTTCTCTTGCTCTTCGTGAGACGGGAACTCAATGCCCTTCTTCTCCATATATCTCTTGTATTCATCGGCCATGACACCATTCTGAGCAACATCTGGCAAAAAAATGAGGACAATGTAAGCGTACAGCAGCAAGTGTGTGACTCTATAATTCTATACAATAGTATACCTTTGGTGACGCCGATTTCGCGCCAGGTATACTTGACTTGGCAGCCAGTAGCAATGGCAGCTGCTTCAAAAATATCCTCCATTTTCTTCATCAAGCGACCAATCTGGCTGTACTTTGTGGTACGGACAAAGAAGAATGCAGATGCATAGTCTGGAATCACGTTGGGCTGATAACATAAATGGATGATTAACATACATGAACGCGCATCAGATCAAACGGCCTAGAACTACTTACTGCTTGACCACCATGAGTAACAATGCCGTGGACTCTGCAAATAAAAGTGTTTAGAGGTCGAGGCATGTTTGCCAAATTATAAAAAGCTTTTTTTCAGCCAAATATCAACAAACCTGTCGGTAGGCAGCAACTGCTGTCGCATCATGCTAATTCCGTTCCAGACCTGGACCAGAGCATCAAGAGCATTGACGCCTATATCACATGTGATTAGCATGAATGTACATGCTATTTGCAATTTGGCGAGTTGACCCTTTTTTCTTTCTTTCTTTACCTTCCCAGGGTGCAGCTGCAAAGAGACGATTTCGCATTAGTTTTATTGATTGATGCAGTGCTTATGCATTTTGGTAAGTGTACCTGATGCATGACTGGCCTTGCCGAAATACTCTACGCGGACATCATGGATAGCAATCATGTTGGCGCGATCGGCATGAGTAGCACTTTATGATCGTATGTATGTGTGAGTTGTCGCAGTTTTGTAATTCTGATAATCAGTAAACAATTTGACTTACGCAGGATGAAGCATAAGACAAACATCAACGTTGTCTTGGAAAGCGCGCTTGTTGACGAGTACGATCTTACCAATGGACAATTCTAATGTATTATATGTGTGCATTGAAGTTTCTCTGCATTGGGGTGATCATAATAAAGTTCCATTTTGTCATACCTTCAGCCGGAGTACCGTACAGAATAACCTTGCCCGAGGCTTTGCCACTTTCCAAGACTGCCTTGAGACCGATGGCAGCAGCAACACCACTGATAGCAATCAAGTTGTGGCCACAGCCTTGTCCCAATCTGTACACAACAACAAGAAGTTTCAGCACAACCACTTGCTCGGTGATTTTTTCTTTCGTAGAGTGACTTGTTTACCCTGGAAGACCGTCGTATTCAGAGCAGAAGCCAACACGTCTGCCGTTCCCGCGGCTGAATTCAGCTGTGAAGGCCGTTTCCATGCCATAAGCATGTCGAGTTACTGTAAATCCCTTCTTCTCCAGATAATCCGTCAACACCTTGTGTGCATGTACTTCCTTCATGCCAGTTTCCATATGATTGTGAAGCTATGAATGTAATCTAACTTAGCAACATACTTGTGTGTGTGGGTGTATGCAGTAAGAAAATATGATCCCTTACATCCAAGCTAATTTCTCGGAGCTCGGACGACACCGACTCAATGGCCTCGGCCACGATACGCTCCACTTCACTGTCTTCTTTAACGTCCAAGTGCTCAAACGCCTAAGCCAAGACGCGTCACTCCAGTTGAATCCACACGTAACACCATTCCGTTGCCTACCTTGGAGACGCATTCCTCGTAGGCAGGGAGTTTCTCTGAGCCAGCAGGAGAATAAACTGGAACGTTCACTGTTCGTGTTGTCGTGTTGCGTTTCTTTTTAAAGACAGAGAACAGGTTGCCAAAGCAGCTCGAAGGTGCGTCTTCCATTGTAATTAGAATAGAGTCGAGATTTACACAGAGAGAGGGAGAGCTTTTGTGTGGGCCACGGTTCGTCGGCTGGTGTCACTTTGTTCGATGCCGACACATCGGAGCTCGTGCAAGGGCAAGTGCACACACACACACAACCTTGGCCGACGTGTCGGCCATGTTTCCTAGACAAGCAATTAAGTTCCGTGGTATCGGGCCCAACTCCATTATTTTTTTTTTCTTTTACACTGATAATCCATTGCAGATACCGAATTTTTGTGGAAGTGCCTAGAAGCCATTGGAGCATTGATTCGCCAGATCGCAAGACGTGTCCACCAAATAGGGGAGGATGCGTGTGCTGTTGGCAACACCATGCAACAGCAAAAGTAATGATGCAAAAAGAAAAAAAATAAGGCTCTCCTTTTGAGATGCATAATACTTTCCTTCTTGTAACTATCTTCAATGGATCAAAGATCATATATCAATGACAGAAGAGAGAGGATCATAAGGAGTAAATGGGAAACTGAAAGAGTGATGCATAGTATTCAACGCATCACTGGAATCGATCTGCGGCTAAATGTATTTAAACACTTGCATTGGAGTTCGCCGATTAGACCATCAGGTAATACCTGCAATAACAAAAAAACAATTAAAATCAAGACAACGACATCTGCAGCCAACATGAAGACTATCTACAATAACTTGCTCGTTACTGTCTTTGCTGTGATGCTCCTGCTCCAAGTCTTTGGTGTTGTCCAAGCTGGTAAAGATGACGACCATGGCTCTCGCTGCACGCAGAAAGGTTGCACTACTACCGACAATTTCAAATGCTGTCAAAAGGGTGTCTATTACGACCACCAGCATCGCTCATGCTGCTATGGGTACTCTGACAAATATGACAAATATGACAAATAGTAGCCTCAAAAATGTGTCAGTTGCTTTTTACCTTGCACAGGCAAAGGAGCCATCTTTCTTATCATCATATTTCTTGGTATCACGGCAATACCTATCACCATCCTTGTACTTGCCATCCTCGCCACGACGGCAGTGAGTGAAACCATGATCTTTGTACTTGTCGCTCTTGTCATGTTTGTCATGTTTGTCATATTTGTCATATTTGTCATATTTGTCATATTTGTCATATTTGTCATATTTGTCAGAGTATCCATAGCAGCATGAGCGATGCTGGTGGTCGTAATAGACACCCACATGACAAGAGCGACAAGTACAAAGATCATGGTTTCACTCACTGCCGTCGTGGCGAGGATGGCAAGTACAAGGATGGTGATAGGTATTGCCGTGATACCAAGAAATATGATGATAAGAAAGATGGCTCCTTTGCCTGTGCAAGGTAAAAAGCAACTGACACATTTTTGAGGCTACTAAACACTGGATAATTTATATTGTATCTCTAGTGCCCATGGAAAGGATGACAAATACGGCCACGCTGGTGTTTGTGCGTATTCCAAGAAGGACTAAGGAGACTACCCAAGGCTCTCAATATTCACGTCCTTTTCTCTACATTCTCAATCTGTTGTCAAAGTATATTGCCTTTTTTCTCTTTTAGCAGTGGCGATCAGAATAAATTTGTCCGTCTGGTTTAAGTGTTTGCAGTTCTGTCTGAGATTTTCCTCTTATTGCTTCTCTCTTTTCTGCTTATGACCATGGCAAATGTAGATTCTTTTGAATCCATCTCAGAGGTAACTAGAACAACAACAGAGTAAAAGAACCATTAGACATATTTTCTTACACGTGAGCTCATTCAAAGGGCTGCTTCTTGATCTTGCCCGAAAAGAGACGCGAACGAGGCAGCTTTACCGGGAAACGGAAGCGATCCGACAAGCCAGGTACACACACTTAACACAACAGCTTATCAGTTCAACAATGTATATTAAACACCGAGAGAAACACAACAGATGCCAAAATCTCGCGTAGACGTACAGAATCCTCTTTGGCTGTGATTGATTTTGAACGATTGTTTCAAGGCGAGGAACCAGCACTTTGCGTCGAAATGCGAAAAACTGCTTTTATCCAAGCTTGGACAAAGTTGGAAAAAGTGATCAATGTAAGAAACAAGTACGAGAGAGGAGTCGGCTGGATACAGTAGCAAAACCGGTACTGACTGCTTCGTCTTGAAAGGATATTCTTTCTGATATGAATCGAAACGCAGTGGACAACATTGCACGTTTTGTGGAAAATGCAGCAGATGAAGTGACTGCAGATGGTCAAAGGTAATACACATATCAATCTTCTAAAAGTGATTACTCGAAGGCTAACGCACTGCATTTGCAGCTTGATCAACCTGCCTTGCCACGAAGTACCAACGGCCCTTGTATTTGCAGGTAGGATGATTGCAAGAAAAAAGGAGAGAGAGCGTATGAGAAAAGAGGGAATAATTGTCTAAATGTTTCTTTTCTCAAGGCATCAATGCTTCGGATCACGGACTCCAATTCTCACAAATTGCGGCAAAACTACTCGAGCCATCTTCAGAAGCGTATCCTCATCGAACCAATTTTGTATCACTGTTGCAGGCAAAGGATTGCCCAAACTTGAAAATGATGATGAAAACCATGATTGAACAATTTCTTACGTTTGATACCCAACCGGGCGATAAGGAAACCAACATTGAAGAGCAGAATGCTGAAGTGGAGGTCAATATCGATCAGAGGAAGAGAGATATCTTGATGTACACGTCGTTGGACTCGTATATTAAAACCGGATTCTTTTTAGGAGGGATATCAACTTGGCACTACGGCGAAGAGAGCATCAAGATTAGCCCCTCACGACATGCAAATTCTAGAAGGATGGTATCGAGATGTAGCCAAGAAATATTCTCGACGACCGAATCTTGTTATCATCCTCCAAGACTTGGAATCATTCGAAGCATCTGTTCTCCAGGATTTTGTAGCAATTTGCAGGTTCGGGTCTATTGCATTCTTATCGTTGTTGTTGTTGTTGTTGTTGTTGTTGTTGTTGCTTCTTCCTTGAAACTGATATATATTTCTTGCTTCTTCTTCTTGCTACTAGTGAATATCACAAACGAATCCCCATCACTTTTGTGTTTGGCATAGCAACATCCATGGACATCTTGCATCAGTCACTGACAAAGGCAACCATTGGATTACTGCGTGTGGAAAAGTTCTGGCTGGAACAGAGTGATGTCTGGTTCAATCGTTTGCTTGAAACTGTGAGTATATAGATCTATTTGGGAAACAGGATGACGATGATGATGCTAACAATGTATTGCATTAAAAGATCTTTATTGATTCTTTGGATACCCTAAAATTTGGCGCACGACCCTACAAGTTTTTGCTTGATCATTTCTATCTGTATGATTTCTCCATGGGCAAGGTCACCGCCAGCTTAAAGGTATACATACAAACACTGTCATTTCCCCATGTTTTGCTAATTGCAGAATGGAAAAGTACGCCTTGATGCATCATTACTATGGCAACCCGCTATCCATCTTTTTACCACTCTTAAGCTCAACAGAAAAAGAAAACAGCCAGCAGCTTACCGAATGGTTCAAAGAGGATATCATTACGGAGCACCACATTGCACATTTACGTATGCTGCCATCCTTCAAGCGACGTATTGAGACACTCTGCGACGTGGATCCAGAAGAAGCTTTGCGGTTGTTAAGAGACGATCAATATCTTGTCGCCAAGGCGCTACCGCAAGCCCTGAGCGAACTCAAACAGTTTCTACGAGAATTTCAGTACGGCGTGGAAATCCTGAGGACACTCCAGGCACACTTTGCGAATCTGGGCATGAAAAAATCGAAACGAATGCTCTTACTGGAGGCATTAGAGAACGCGAACGGACTCATGGATAGCGAATTGATCAAGCGACCGGCACATTTTGTACGTAAGGTAGCAACAGCCTCGCTCGTTGAACTTTTAAAAAAGCTGCGCACCATTGCCGAATCGTTTGCGGATATCAGCAACAACGCAAAAGAACGCATCGATAACTGGAATGAACGATTGTCGGCATTGCTGGAAGCCAAAGACGATGAGATGGCGCGCATGCAGAGAAAAGAAGATAAACTCGCAGGACTTGTATTACCTGATTTTGAAAAACGGTCATCCATGCGACAAACACAAACGGCACAAAAAGTGCAGATGGGTTCTGTGGATCATTTGAGAGCTTCGGGAACAGAACGAACCAAGATTCCTGTTGAAATTTCGGATTGGATTCTCACAGTCTTAAAGTAAGCCTTGATTGACGGCTGACATGCTCGGTAGTTATGCTCACTGTTTTTGGATTTACAGCGAAAGCCTGCGATCTTACACGACAAATTTCATGTACGAGCTCGTTTACTACACCAGCGCCAGACTCCATGAAAAGGTGAGATCTCACGTCTATACATTTAATTCGCATATGTTTGCTTATATATTTTCTTTTTTCTTTTTCTAGTCTTTTGCTGCACAACCCCGCGCAGCTGTGCAAACCGCTCTTTCTCAGTCACATCATTATCTCAACTGTGATTGCTGTGCTAGCGAGAACAAGGACCAAATATTACCGACAGAGCACGACACTTGTATTCTCTACAAGTTGTATCTCGAGTGCGGTCGAATGATCAACATGTACGACTGGTTCGTGGCATTCGGATGTATATTGGAAAGAGCAAAGGCAAGAAAATTGAAGGAGAAGGAAGTACAGTAAGTAAAAAAAAACTGTGTGTATGTCTGCCAAGGAAAGTTGACGCTCTAACTCCCTGTCTCGATGGATTTTCTAGGGCACGATTTGTAAAATCTGTAGCTGAACTGCAATACCTGGGATTCATCAAACCCACTCAAAGGAAAACAGATCATGTGATTCGTTTGACTTGGTCCAATGTATAATAACATCAATAAAAAGACGATGAACAATGCCAACAGACGACGATCCACCCCGTTGTTGTCTCCTCAAAATCCATTGACAGGAGTATTCGTAATGTATAGAGAATTCTACAATGCCGGTCTTTCTCGGCTGTAAGGAGTAAAAAGAAAAGATTTCAATGCATATACTCTGTCTTTTTGCCCACAAGGGGATAAAAGGAAAAGAAAAAAAGGAATATCAATAGATGCAGGAGTC
This sequence comes from Rhizomucor miehei CAU432, assembly GCA_000611695.1. Classification (NCBI taxonomy): domain Eukaryota; kingdom Fungi; phylum Mucoromycota; class Mucoromycetes; order Mucorales; family Lichtheimiaceae; genus Rhizomucor; species Rhizomucor miehei. The sequence goes on along the minus strand of KK100168.1, from coordinate 421,026 downwards.
GATTCTTTTTCTTTACTCCTTGTGGCGGCTAGCCCTTGCTTGGTGGGAACAAAAGAAAATTCTACCTTTGCTACGTACAAGTGACAGAATGATCGTCAATGATTTACGCGTAGTGAAAGTGTAAATGTATATTTGGGGGAGAGGGTGTCAAGAAGCAAACGTGCGCGCATCATGCATATCAACGGAACGTCGACGCTATCAGGAAAGAGCCATTGCATAGCAATTGTATGTAAATACGATAGTAATATAGACAAAACTGAGTATAATGAAATCGCATCCACATATATCAAAAATATGTATCGACCGCGCGCGCGTAAGTAGAAAAAAAGAATTCTCCACAGAAGCAGCAGCTCTTTAGCCTTCATTACATTCTATACAGACGTGGTATAGATACATATGCAAGAAAAGAAATTAAATTGAATTTTTTAAAACAAGATGCACACCGCTCTGGTTTAATAAAAGATGCTACGAGTACGATGAATGGGAACCGTCATTTGGTCTTGGAGCTCTTTGGCTGTATCCCAAATATAAAAATCAATCAATATGGCATTAATATGCTGCTGTTGCTGTTCCTGGTCAGCACTGTTTTGCTGGATTTCTCTGATGCGGCGCAAAACGAGTTCAACAGCCCACACAGAGTTGCCCCGGATCTCGATCTCCTCTGGCGATCCAGACTCGAGTGGCTCACGTTGCTGCAACTTTTTCAGGAGTTGAGGCGAGTACCGCAGAACACCGAGATGGTATAGTGCCTGTGATCATCAATCCAAGCTCGATAAGTCTCTCTCTCTGAGCAATGCCTTTTTTTCTTTTCTAAACTGCCTAGTAATTATTTGTTGCTTGCTTACTTGTGGAACTCTGCCAAGAATAAATGAGCTTTTCCTTCGATCTTTTATCAATTGATGAAATTACTTTACCGATAATCTGCAAACATCGTAATCGCATCTATATCGTGAAATTCCCCTACTCCTTGACCGTCAAAACATGCCCTAGACATATGAATCTTAGCAACTCCTAAAAAAAGGTTGTTCTGTCTCGCTCTCTCTTCTTTCTCCCTTTACCATATGTCAGCAATCAGAATCTGGGCGCGTTTTAAAATATACACTAAATTAAAATTAAAAAAGAGAGTTGGTGAGACCTTTTGATTAAGGAGACAGAGAGCGTCACACACACACAAAACTAACCTCGGCGACCATGAAAATTATGAATATCACGGAAGGATGGGAAATGTTCTGTCAGGATATCAAGTAGCTTTAATGCCGATTTCTCGGCCTTCTGAATACATCCAAGAAATGATCCACCAAATTTCTATGTAGATAAAGTGTACAAGAGTAAATTAATAAACGATGATAAGAGAGGGATCCACAATAGCAATCAATTAATTCGTTTTTTCTTTTTCATGTGATGTCAACTTGCCTCACAGAGTACATTGCCTGCTTCACGCATCACCTTGATTCGCTCTTGTAACAATGGGATCGACTCTTTCGTGTCCGATCGAAACACATGTGCCAAATCTTGGTCCGATGCCTCCTTGCCATAGAAAGCAGGACTGGTAATAGGCATACCCGACTCTAATGCTGTGCAGCAAAACCAATCAATGCGTGTAATTTATATTTTACATGATCCAATCCACAGATTTTTATATTTACCTCTATTGATAGCAGCACATAGAGACCAGTATCCAGTGTACCTTTTGCCATGAAACGAGACGCTGTATCGATCTGGATGGGGTTCACATGCATCTGCGACATCTAAATCACTCCAAAATGAAAAGTTTAAGACATCCACCAAAAAGATCCTAGGAAAAAACAAAAAATGATCAGAATGAGGCAAATTAATTAAACCGGAGCATTTCTTTAGTTTTCGGTTATTACCAGTCTAACGTGCTTTGATCCTTGGTCTTTGGCTGCAATGGATGCTCGTTCCAGGTCTGCGTGCTATATTTACATTTCCTCATATTGTTCAATATCTTTTTTTGTTGATGGTGGTGCATGGAATTAGCAAGGTGCGTTGCGTTGCGAGATAACTGGCCTTGTTCGTCTCAAGTTTTTTTTATTTACCGTGTGTGCGGCCTGATCAATCTTGTCCGACGGAATGCTGACATGGTTGCTGTTCTGTGACGCGTGAAAAGTATACAGTGAGCAATTTGTTTCTCCAGACGCGTGTTGTTCTGTCCATTGGTTTACATTGGCAATGAACTGCGCGCTTTCCAGTACTTTACTTGACATATTGACAGCCACCTTTGCGTGTGCGCACGTGCGTAAGACTGTGAAACAAAGCTTACGTATACGCAGCGCAGCCCTGGCCGGGGTTGCTGCAAATCAGCTATCTTCCGCCACAAGTTGCGTTTGCTTTCCGTTTTTCCAAAAGAAATATTCTATACTGAGCCAGTTTTTTAGAGTGATCTATAAGTGTGCTATTAACCTGCTCACTACAAGGGAAATGTCCACTTTGTACGATGGTCCTGAGGTAACTGAAAGCAAACAATAATGGTAAATAAATGCTGTTATTCGGGTCTCGGAAAAAGATGTAATGAGTTGCATCTTTTTCAAACGGTGCAAAAGCACGGGTCCTGGCCCGTAAATGGCTGTCAGACCTCGGGAATGGCATGGGGGGAGGAGAGGGGAGGAAGGAAGATCTCAGCGGTAGCGCTTGGACCTGACCCGGTGCAGACTGGACAAAAATCGAACATGACTAAATACTATATATCTAGCTTTACATTGACATTCGTAACGATGAAAGCAGTATTGTTATTTATACCAAGCCAGTGTGTGACCTCGACGACGATCCTTACTTACTTGCGTGGGATATGTCTTATCAAATTTTTTTATACCCACGCGGAAATCGGCTTCATGCCTGACGTTATTCTTTGTACTACAAATGTACGACACTGAGCCGATAAGCACCTAACGCTCGGATCTCCCTTTTTAACGCACGTCTATGAAATGTTTTGGACAGTACAATGATCATCCTTCCTTAATAACCATCTTTTCTTATATTCTCAAGTTCGAGTTAGAGAAGCAATACATGCTTGACAGAAAACCCACAGACACACATTCCCCGCTCCAAAATCTGTTTAGCTAAACTCAATCGCACCAAAGAAATTTTTAGTTTATGTACGTATTCTCGGGTCCAATCAGATGTTTTGCTGGATTTTACGGGAAACCGAACGTTTTGCAAACAAGAAAGGCGGGGTAAGTTTACAAGCGTCCGATGCGGGGAACCTTTTTAGAAGTCGCAATACGAAAAAAAACAACGGGAATCGCGACGGGGGTTTCACAACCCAAGTTCCTTGTCGATTGCGAGAAAGAGAGAGAGAGAGATAGCGATAAGCGATAAGAAAGAAGAAAAGGTAAGATCTGTGATCCCATAATCGGATAATAGATGGGATACAAAACGAGAATATCTTTTACTCTTCCCCCGAAAACCTCAATCCCACTTATGCCTTCACTTCCGTCATACGGATAAAAGTTCGCAACATGTCGACCGATCGAAAATACAAACGTTTTTCCCAAATCCCACATTATCGCGAAAAAAACCGTGTGGTGGAAAGAAAAAAAGTGAGAAACAAACCTATACACTGTTTGAACCCCCAACCTCAATGTGTCAGGAAGTGGCTACGTACAACTTTCCATCCACCACCTTGCACGACGTTTACATCGCAGCAGCAGCAGCATGCGGCTCAGCACAGCAGCGATAAAGACAGTGTATATAGAGTTCTGTATTTAAAGAGGTCTTCATTATTGTTTCATTTTTGAGGATGGACCCGAAAGATATAGCAATATGCGGCCTAATGCGTGCAACATGCAAGTTTTTGCCCATATGCGGCGATCGTTTCAATTACAAAGACCCGTCATGAAGCAGCTAACTTTTGTGTATTGTGTTTGGCTACTACCCCTTTTGGAACGTCAAGAAGAAATCTTACTTGTCTATCGGTAGAAGAGTCCCCCAACTTCCTGCTGAGGTCTAAAAAGAGAATCTCCTTATGTTAGCGTATAAAAAGAGAGGCCCAGAGGCAGATCCAAACTTTGATTTCCCATTTTCTTCAATTTCTTTTTTTCTTTCAGCAATCTCTGGGTCCAACCCTTTAAAATCGGCTG